>JAMPIV010002765.1:187500-391059 GCA_024509875.1 Oreohelix idahoensis | reverse complement strand
ATTGTAGAGAGGAAACTCTCTCATCAAGAATTTTAAGTGGGGAGGGAGAAAGCCCCAGGAGAAAGAATTGGTAGCGGTGATGAAAAGGCAGAGGAAAACATTACATCTTCATACCAATATGTGAATGAGCTGACCACTCGTTTAAAAACTGGCTGGAAACTTGCCAATGAAAATTTGAAACAAGCCAGGAAGAAACATGCTGCCTATTATAACAGGAAGGCGAAAGACAGAAATTTGGCTGTGGGAGAGAAAGTACTGCTTCTTTTGCCCGGGAGTCAGAATAAGTTACAAATTGGATGGCAGGGTCCATATACACAGTTCTAGAGAAGGTGTCTAGAACAAATTATAAGATAGATAAGAAGGGGAAAGAAAAAATCTATCATGTGAATCTCCTGAAGAAATATTTGGAAAGAGAACATCAGGAAGAGACACACTTGTTGACCTTGTCCATCGCCATGGAGATGAAAAAGGAACCACTTTCATCATTTGAATATCCATTACACCCCTGTGAGACAGCAGCACAGGTGAAAATCAGTACACATTTAACGAAAACTCAGAAAGAGAGAGTGCAACAGGTTCTAAATAATCATGCAGAGGTGTTAACAGACCGACCAGGGCATACAAACCTATTGGAATATGATATGAAACTGATAGACCCCACACCTGTCTGTATGAAACCATATTCGATTCCGTTTGCTAAGGAGAAAGCTTTGAAGGAAGAGATAGACTATCTGTTGAAGGAAGGAATTATTTCGCACAGTGAATCTTCGTATAGTTCCGGTGTTGTACTCTTAAGGAAGCCCTCTGGAGAACATAGACTCTGTATAGATTACAGGAGACTGAATGCTATTACAGAAGGACAGGTGGATCCATTGCCGGATACAAATCAGCTGTTTGCCAGACTAAATAAAGCTAAATATTTCTCAAAAGTGGATCTGAGTAAAGGATACTATCAGATTCCAGTAAAGCCTGAGGTTAGACCATACCTAGCTTTTAGTACCTCAGAAGGACACTATGAGTTTAATAGATTGCCATTTGGATTGAAGAATGCGCCTAGTGTCTTCTCTAGAATGATGAGAAAATTGTTGGATGTAAACATTTCGGAGGAACGTAATGAATCCCTGAGTTGCCTCTTTGATTGAGGATATTCCGAATGTTTCATACAGGATAATAAGAAGATTATGGGATCCACTACGAAAACTCTGCTATCACCAGGTATATGTTATCTCCTCATAACGTACATTTTGAGGGAAATATAATGTTCTCTGGACATGTCATTGCGCAGACTCAGAGAAGAGAAATGGTGAATACGGGTTGCGAAGCAGCATTAAGACAAGCACTCACACTTGCGGCTGTTCAGTAACATAACCGAAATATATTATTGGTTGTAGAAGTCTGAGGCAGATTTCATGAGTAGTGCCTACTCTGAATGGACCCAACTACATAAAACCATGATAGCACCACAGCAGAGTAAAGTCAAGTTGACTTACATTTATCTATGTGTATATAGAATAAAGGACTGACATGGGATGTCTGTTTTAAGAGGGGAGGTGTCGTGAAATATTCTAATCCACATATATAAATTATCAGGTAAATATAAAGCCTAACAAATAAATTCTAATAAAGAAAAGAAGAATGGTAAAATAACAGTGCTGTCACAATGTACTCGAAATCCCCCTTGTTTTATGCTTCGTCTGCAAATTGTAACGTTTCCACGTTAAATATAAGCCACTGCATAAATACAAGCGTTTCCACAACACATTAAAACGGGTATTGCATTTCTAAGAAAAACATTGAGAGGCACACTGCGTAATGACCTAAATTAATCCTAACATTAATTATACTACGTTACCAAAACGAACGAACAGATGGACTAAAGGATAGAGAGAAGGGAGAGGCATAACGCGGAACACGTGCAACACTAAACACGCGTCGCGCGATACACAATTGCTGCCATCACGCGTGTAAGGCCACATGCACTAACTTTTTTTCAAATCGACAGTGATAAAATTCACTACCCTTCCCAGAGTTAGGTTTTTAAAAAAAACCTGGAAAACGCTTATTAGAAAAGATGACATTAGATGGGTTTACGTTTGAAAACATTACAGTACCCAGACAGCACATCTTCGAAACAGGAGGTAGAAGAAATTGCATATTTTGAACGCAGCCACTTAGCTCTTTTAAATTTGTATATTTGGGTTCCTTAGGGCTTGCTGACAAAGAATATGTAAAACGTTACGCAAATAGTCTAGGAATTACCAAATTATAACCAAAATAAAATAGTGGGGATGCCTGACAGCATGAAATCATTTCTGCTCATAAAATTTTTTTTTAACGTGTTTGAAAAAACCTTACGTACGGAAATAGCCTACCATGTTAACTCCAAATTGATTGGAGCGCAACAAATATAAGACTAAACACGATTGGTCGGACTATAAATACTATCTTTCGTTGTCAGGGGAAACGGGAGTAGGAGTATTTTTTGAAAAGATGTGTGGACAGGGTTTCATTGGTTAGAGCTGCGAATATACACAATTCAGAGCGTTAGTTCGAGACCACTAGTTCAAATAAGCTTGATGAAGCAACAGTGCGTTGAAGCCAGCTCATATTTTTGCTAAATAAAAGCCTGGAACATAAGCAGATGGGAATTTGTGCCAGTATTTGTGCCAGAATTCATTGCTAGTCAACGTATCTGTGTATTTCCATGAATTGTGGTAGGTTTGAAATATTCAATATCTTTTAATGAAAATTGAATGTAAATTGTTAATTTATGCCTGTATATATGTGTAGTTCAGTAGCGAACATGAGGAAAAGCCTATAATGCTCCAGCCTGAACAGAAGGTGTCGGAGGAAAGTAAAACTGCATGGAATGGCCAAACAGTACACTGACACCTAGATTATTGATTAGACAGAAATAATGCTGGAATTGCAGAGGCGTAGTAACCATTAGGGAGGGAAATACTGGTATAAAGTATTTCAGATGAAGCTGACAGTTGGCCTAACGCTCTGAACTCAATGTTTGTGATGTATTGTGCTCAGTGTAGAACTAGAGTATCAATTAGTTATGAAGTAGAAGGTACATCCTTCTTGTTTTCAGGGACTGTGGTCTTAACGTTATTGAGCAGCACCTGGTCAGAGCTTTGCTGAATCCAGAGTCGGACAGCATACTCCTTGGTCCATTTAGCTATCAGTGAGGTGTCTCCAGAGCCCAGGGGAGAAATCGAGCAGAGGAGTCTTTTCCTGCCGCCATCACGCAAGATAAGCTGATGTGGCCAGCTGAGCTCAACATTATGTACCCCCATCTTAAAATGACATTGTAAAATATAATTAAGAGGGGAATTTAATTGTTTTAATATCAGGAACTGAGAACATCTCCAATACTAGTTCCAATAAAGACAAACTATTGAAGTCATGATGACAAATACCAACAGAGCTTGAACAAAACAAAACCAGTATTACCTCATATTACTACTACACCACTGACACACATAGGATACTATTAAAAATACATGTCACTACAAGATTCATATTGAGAAATTCTGTACATATAACTTGTAATTAAAATTGATTGTGATTCCTGGTTCCATTTGTATTTGAATCAGGACACATATTCATTCATGACAGCACTGAATACATATTGTTATTTGAAAAGTTATCAGTGACTCCTTTAAGATATCCTCATAGAGTGTTTTATGTATGTGAGTGTCACAGTGTTGTCAAGTGTGGTGGAATAAATTAAATTGTTTATCTGTCTGTTGTTGTTATGACTTACACTTCATCATACACATACCCTAGACATATAACGTAGTCATCACACTATTCCAGAATAATTCTGACTGAGGTATACATATGTGGCAGCAAGTAAGGTTATATATAATACACTACTCTTATTAGATATATATATATACCTTCACAGCTGATCTCAGTCAGTACACTAAGTCCCCTATAAATATTTATAACATCCCACTTCACCACATATATTGGGGTCTCGCTCTTGGGATTTTGAATCTTTACCTATTAAAAATAGTGGGGGTAATTCACTTCAGGGAATATAAGAATTAAAAGGTATCCTTGGGTGGAATTAAATAAGGTTGAGCTCACGGTGCCTGTGTTGTCCATTAGATATATATTTAGAGATTGAATTGTTGGTTAGACATTGTATAAATTTACCTGATAGACAATGGCGGACCTGGCCAAATTTCGATCTGCTGCTGTTCAGACTGCAAAAGAGTTAGGATTAGATGGGCAAGTTATGGTTGCCTATGTCACTACGGAATGTGACAAATTTATTGAACGCGAAGAAAGAAGGTTTGAAGCCGAAAGAAAGTTAGAGGCTGAAAGGGAAATTAAGAAGTTACAATTTGAGGCTGAGGCTGAGACTAAGAGGTTGCAGATTGAGGCTGAGGCTAAGAAATTGGAAGCAGAAGAAAGAAGATTGACTGCAGAAAGGGAAGAGAAGAAATTAGCTGCAGAAAGGGAAGAGAAGAAATTAGCTGCAGAAAGGGAAGCAGAAGATAAAAGATTACAAAGGGAACATGAGTTACGACTAAGGGAGTTTGAGTTTCAGGGCCATGCTCCTGAAAATGGTGCCAGTCCCTTTGCCTCTGATGCCACTGCTAGCCAAGGAGCCTCAACCTCAGCTATGAATTTTCATTTAGATCATTTTGTTGAGAAAGACGATGATATAGAGAGCTATCTAAATAGGTATGAACTATTAGCTACCACATATGGGTTAGAGAGAGAAAGGTGGAGCTTAAAGTTATCTCAGGGACTTCGTGGGGCAGCTTATGAAGTTTTTGCAAAAATGAGCAGAGGTGATCAGGAAAATTATGACATGCTAAAGCAGGCTCTTTTGTTAAGATATGAAAAGAATGCAGAATTTTATAGGAAAAAATTTAGGAATGCTAAACTACTGTCAGGTGAAACCTATCACCAGTTCTCTGCACGAATAGAGACATACTTGGAGAAATGGACTTCTCTGGGGAAAACCCAAGATCTTAAGGAAATGGTCCTTATAGAGCAATTAAGAGAGTCCATGGCTCCAGACCTGAGAAAGTTTCTCATGGAACAAGGTGCAGAGAGGCTGGGTGAGTTGCTAAATGTTGCTGAAAGGTATCAAGCAGCTCAAGCAGAGGTAACAGGTAATAAAAAGAAACAAGTGGATAACTTTAGGGCACCACAGAACTTTAATAAATTTGATCCTAGGGATCAAAACAAAGGTAAGCACCAATTTGATAGGCCACGGTATGAAAATAAAAATAAATTCCCACAATTCGATGAACGGAAATATGATGAAAGAAAATCTTTCAACCAAGGAAAAAGGTGGTGTAAAAATTGTCAGATGGACAATCATGACACTGACCGTTGCAGAAGGAAACCTGTGTATATGGCAACCCTTCAGGTCAGGTCGACCTCAAGACAGGAGGAGGATATTATGTTAGATACCACTCCAGAAGAGATGAGGAAGGCACAGGCTGGGGATAAAACACTCAAGCCTTGTTTCAGAAAATTGTCAACTTGTCATACAACTCCAGGCAAGGGAGATCTTTACATGAAAAACAAGTTGATGTATAGGAAGACTGGAGCTAGATCCAAAGGTCAGGGACAGCTGGTACTTCCTAAAAGATATAGGGCAGACTTAATAAGGAGCCTACATGTGAAACCAGATGGGGACCATGAGAAGATAGGTACCATCATTCAAAAGGTGGCTCACAATTATTATTGGCCCAAAGCAAGATGGGACATTGAGAATTTTGTAGAAAGGTGTAGCATAGCACATGAGGGAACACCCACAAGTGGGAACATGGATCAGGACCTGGACACGCCACGGGGCAAAATTAGGCCTGATAATAAAAAGAAAAATAGATTTGATAAAGTGGACCAAATGGAATGGGAAGCCCCTTTTCACGGACAAGCTTCACTTAACTGTTTTACAATGGCCACTATGCGGAGAGTGCAAAAAGATGTCTTACCCCAGGATAAGCCGAAAATCCCTCAATCGGACTTAAACAAACTGGAGGAAGAAGATGTAGAGAGGAAATCTCTCATCAAGAATTTTAAGTGGGGAGAAAGCCCCAGGAAAAGAATTGGTAGCGGTCGTTTTATGCATGAAAATTCTGGGAGGAAAAATCATCACTATAAAGCTTCGAGTGGAAGAGACCATACCGGTGCATGGACAAATAGGTCCACACAATTAAAGGTCCATATGTAGCTTTGTTAAGAACGTGGACTGATGAAAAGGCAGAGGAAAACATTACATCTTCATACCAATATGTGAATGAGCTGACCACTCGTTTAAAAACTGGCTGGAAACTTGCCAATGAAAATTTGAAACAAGCCAGGAAGAAACATGCTGCCTATTATAACAGAAGGCGAAAGACAGAAATTTGGCTGTGGGAGAGAAAGTACTGCTTCTTTTGCCCGGGAGTCAGAATAAGTTACAGATTGGATGGCAGGGTCCATATACAGTTCTAGAGAAGGTGTCTAGAACAAATTATAAGATAGATAAGAAGGGGAAAGAAAAAATCTATCATGTGAATCTCCTGAAGAAATATTTGGAAAGAGAACATCAGGAAGAGACACACTTGTTGACCTTGTCCATCGCCATGGAGATGAAAAAGGAACCACTTTCATCATTTGAATATCCATTACACCCCTGTGAGACAGCAGCACAGGTGAAAATCAGTACACATTTAACGAAAACTCAGAAAGAGAGAGTGCAACAGGTTCTAAATAATCATGCAGAGGTGTTAACAGACCGACCAGGGCATACAAACCTATTGGAATATGATATGAAACTGATAGACCCCACACCTGTCTGTATGAAACCATATTCGATTCCGTTTGCTAAGGAGAAAGCTTTGAAGGAAGAGATAGACTATCTGTTGAAGGAAGGAATTATTTCGCACAGTGAATCTTCGTATAGTTCCGGTGTTGTACTCTTAAGGAAGCCCTCTGGAGAACATAGACTCTGTATAGATTACAGGAGACTGAATGCTATTACAGAAGGACAGGTGGATCCATTGCCGGATACAAATCAGCTGTTTGCCAGACTAAATAAAGCTAAATATTTCTCAAAAGTGGATCTCAGTAAAGGATACTATCAGATTCCAGTAAAGCCTGAGGTTAGACCATACCTAGCTTTTAGTACCTCAGAAGGACACTATGAGTTTAATAGATTGCCATTTGGATTGAAGAATGCGCCTAGTGTCTTCTCTAGAATGATGAGAAAATTGTTGGATGTAAACATTTCGGAGGAACGTAATGAATCCCTGAGTTGCCTCTTTGATTGAGGATATTCCGAATGTTTCATACAGGATAATAAGAAGATTATGGGATCCACTACGAAAACTCTGCTATCACCAGGTATATGTTATCTCCTCATAACGTACATTTTGAGGGAAATATAATGTTCTCTGGACATGTCATTGCGCAGACTCAGAGAAGAGAAATGGTGAATACGGGTTGCGAAGCAGCATTAAGACAAGCACTCACACTTGCGGCTGTTCAGTAACATAACCGAAATATATTATTGGTTGTAGAAGTCTGAGGCAGATTTCATGAGTAGTGCCTACTCTGAATGGACCCAACTACATAAAACCATGATAGCACCACAGCAGAGTAAAGTCAAGTTGACTTACATTTATCTATGTGTATATAGAATAAAGGACTGACATGGGATGTCTGTTTTAAGAGGGGAGGTGTCGTGAAATATTCTAATCCACATATATAAATTATCAGGTAAATATAAAGCCTAACAAATAAATTCTAATAAAGAAAAGAAAAATGGTAAAGAACAGTGCTGTCACAATGACTGTACTCGAAATCCCCTTTGTTTTATGCTTCGTCTGCAAATTGTAACGTTTCCACGTTAAATATAAGCCACTGCATAAATACAAGCGTTTCCACAACACATTAAAACGGGTATTGCATTTCTAAGAAAAACATTGAGAGGCACACTGCGTAATGACCTAAATTAATCCTAACATTAATTATACTACGTTACCAAAACGAACGAACAGATGGACTAAAGGATAGAGAGAAGGGAGAGGCAGAAAGCCGAACACGTGCAACACTAAACACGCGTCGCGCGATACACAATTGCTGCCATCACGCGTGTAAGGCCACATGCACTAACTTTATTTCAAATCGACAGTGATAAAATTCACTACCCTTCCCAGAGTTAGGTTTTAAAAAAACCTGGAAAACGCTTATTAGAAAAGATGACATTAGATGGGTTTACGTTTGAAAACATTACAGTACCCAGACAGCACATCTTCGAAACAGGAGGTAGAAGAAATTGCATATTTTGAACGCAGCCACTTAGCTCGTTTAAATTTGTATATTTGGGTTCCTTAGGGCTTGCTGACAAAGAATATGTAAAACGTTACGCAAATAGTCTAGGAATTACCAAATTATAACCAAAATAAAATAGTGGGGATGCCTGACAGCATGAAATCATTTCTGCTCATAAAATTTTTTTTTAACGTGTTTGAAAAAACCTTACGTACGGAAATAGCCTACCATGTTAACTCCAAATTGATTGGAGCGCAACAAATATAAGACTAAACACGATTGGTCGGACTATAAATACTATCTTTCGTTGTCAGGGGAAACGGGAGTAGGAGTATTTTTTTGAAAAGATGTGTGGACAGGGTTTCATTGGTTAGAGCTGCGAATATACACAATTCAGAGCGTTAGTTCGAGACCACTAGTTCAAATAAGCTTGATGAAGCAACAGTGCGTTGAAGCCAGCTCATATTTTTGCTAAATAAAAGCCTGGAACATAAGCAGATGGGAATTTGTGCCAGTATTTGTGCCAGAATTCATTGCTAGTCAACGTATCTGTGTATTTCCATGAATTGTGGTAGGTTTGAAATATTCAATATCTTTTAATGAAAATTGAATGTAAATTGTTAATTTATGCCTGTATATATGTGTAGTTCAGTAGCGAACATGAGGAAAAGCCTATAATGCTCCAGCCTGAACAGAAGGTGTCGGAGGGAAGTAAAACTGCATGGAATGGCCAAACAGTACACTGACACCTAGATTATTGATTAGACAGAAATAATGCTGGAATTGCAGAGGCGTAGTAACCATTAGGGAGGGAAATACTGGTATAAAGTATTTCAGATGAAGCTGACAGTTGGCCTAACGCTCTGAACTCAATGTTTGTGATGTATTGTGCTCAGTGTAGAACTAGAGTATCAATTAGTTATGAAGTAGAAGGTACATCCTTCTTGTTTTCAGGGACTGTGGTCTTAACGTTATTGAGCAGCACCTGGTCAGAGCTTTGCTGAATCCAGAGTCGGACAGCATACTCCTTGGTCCATTTAGCTATCAGTGAGGTGTCTCCAGAGCCCAGGGGAGAAATCGAGCAGAGGAGTCTTTTCCTGCCGCCATCACGCAAGATAAGCTGATGTGGCCAGCTGAGCTCAACATTATGTACCCCCATCTTAAAATGACAGTGTAGAATATAATCAAGAGGGGAATTTAATTGTTTTAATATCAGGAACTGAGAACATCTCCAATACTAGTTCCAATAAAGACAAACTATTGAAGTCATGATGACAAATACCAACAGAGCTTGAACAAAACAAAACCAGTATTACCTCATATTACTACTACTACACCACTGACACACATAGGATACTATTAAAAATACATGTCACTACAAGATTCATATTGAGAAATTCTGTACATATAACTTGTAATTAAAATTGATTGTGATTCCTGGTTCCATTTGTATTTGAATCAGGACACATATTCATTCATGACAGCACTGAATACATATTGTTATTTGAAAAGTTATCAGTGACTCCTTTAAGATATCCTCATAGAGTGTTTTATGTATGTGAGTGTCACAGTGTTGTCAAGTGTGGTGGAATAAATTAAATTGTTTATCTGTCTGTTGTTGTTATGACTTACACTTCATCCTACACATACCCTAGACATATAACGTAGTCATCACACTATTCCAGAATAATTCTGACTGAGGTATACATATGTGGCAGCAAGTAAGGTTATATATAATACACTACTCTTATTAGATATATATATATATACCTTCACAGCTGATCTCAGTCAGTACACTAAGTCCCCTATAAATATTTATAACATCCCACTTCACCACAAACCCCTATTCACATCCATTGTTAGAAAAAAACTAGAAACAGCAAAAAAATAATATCATAAAATGCAAATCCAGAGGACAGCCTATTGTGCTACAAAAACTAATTAAACATAGAAGAGAAACATCAGTCACCAGAACGCCAACAAAACGTAAGCGATCTCAATTTCTCCACATTGTTAAGAAACATATTGTTGAAACATCAACTGACTCACTAGACCTGCAGCAGGCACATGAGAGGAGAATTTATACATTCCACTATTTCAGAAATTGAAAGACGCGCCAGCAGTATTAAAAATATAACTTCACAATTAAAATTTATAATGGAAATTCATTTGTTACAAATTTCTCCATCTGTGAATGTACAGATTCCTCTTATTAAAAAAAGGAAGTGTGAATGATAATTGAGCGAAATTTTGGGGCTAGAGCAAATTATGGCAGTTGTTGCGTGAGAGTGACAGAATTAACAGAGTGTGGAAATCTTTTAATAGATGTATTTATTAAATACACCTATTTATCTATTAAATTGAACATTTCGTTTTACTCATGACCAAACTCGTTTTTACATGACCATCGTAATGTATGATTGAGAGATAATTGTTAGCTCTCATGTTTTGGGGACAATTTGGTGTGTTATTTTAAGGTAATAAATGTGGACTTGCAATTTAATGTTTCAATAATTAATGTTTGACGCATGAAACCAAAACAAAACTTTGATATCCATTTTCGGCAGGTTTTCTACTTTTGATTTCTGTAATTTGTTATGCATGTTGATTGTGACCGTTTTAGTGTAAATTGCATTAGAAACAAACCATAACAAAATATAAAAAAAAAACGTAAATTTTACACTATTTCAGACTATTATATCTTCTGTTCTAATTGTGATAAAATGTTTCTTCTTGTTCTAAAATTTACTCTAACATTTCTAGTCTAGCTTTACGCAAAATTAAAGCCGGTATTTATAATAATAAAGTAGCCTAAAAACATTAATTAAGCCCTATCAAAAGTAAAATCCGCCACCTTTTTTTCCAGTTAGGAAGTTACCACGTGACCTCTGTCACGATAGCTATAAATAGCGCGGTCAGGGAAAAGGGGGAAACAACTAAAAGATCGCTGGCAAACAGCCGTGTGTGGAACAGGTATCAAAATTTCCGCACATGGCTGATCTGCCTCGGACTGGCCGCCCAAGAGTCACTACACGCCGCCAAGATCAACTTCTTGTTACTCAGGCCCTCAGAACTCGGACTCTAAATGCTACTCAACTTCAGCAACACCTTCAACAGACCACTGGGATCCGGGTCTCAACTCAGACAGTACGAAACCGTTTGCACCAAGTGCAACTGGCCTCACGCAGACCGTTTGTAGCTTTGCCCATGTCACCACAACACAGGCGAGCAAGAATGGATTGGTGCCAACGTCATCATCGGTGGACCAATCAACAGTGGGCATCAGTGATGTTTTCTGATGAGTCCCGTTTCGTTTTGGATTTTCATGATCGTCGAATACGTGTCTGGCGACGGCGAGGTAAGCGTTACCAGCCTCCTGCAACTGTTGCACACAACCGTTATGGAGGTGGCAGTGTAATGGTGTGGGCAGGCATCTGTATGAATGACAGGACCGACCTTCACATATGCCAGGTCAATATCACAGGGCTCTACTACCGTGACAACATCATCGAGCCTATCGTTGTGCCATTTGCTCAACGGCACGGACCAGATTTCATCTTCCAGGATGACAATGCACTTTCTCACCGTGCTCGCGTCGTCCAAGATCACTTTCAGATGCAGCATATCCGAACGTTACCGTGGCCGCCGATTTCCTCCGACCTGTCTCCTATTGAGCATTTGTGGTACCTCCTGAATAGACGCGTCCAACAACGTCCAGCCGCTCCACAGACTCTTCAGCAGTTAGCCCAGGCCCTTCAGCAGGAATGGCAGAGAATTCATCAAGACAACATTATTTTCAGTATGAGACGTGGTTGCAATGCATGTTTAGCGGCAAACGGGGGCCCTATACGTTTTTAGAAATATTGGAATATTTTTGTGAAAATGAAGTACCTACCCCGCCTTTGTTGCCAGTGCGACTAAAATCATGTGAGTAAAGCCATAACACTTCTTATACCGCAAATGTCTTGTTATGATGCTCAAGTTTACTTGTACGAAGGAATAAATGAACTAATTTGAAATATATTGTTTTTGGATAACTTTTAAATTCAATATCCCCTACTTTTTGTGACAGGTATATTTAAGCGGAAATCCACTTAAGCGAGTTCGCTTAAGAGAACTCCACTGTATTGAGCTGCCTTCCCTGTCATCGCATCATATTATAATGACTGAACTGAGGGTGCCGTCTGAATGCTGATTTTATGTGCAGGATGCTTTCATTCAGTGTGACCAAATTCATTTCATTACCCTTAATAAGTAAAAAGATATGTCTCTGGAATGAGTAAGTTTCTCTATTCCAGCCTATCTATACGACTATAATTTATTACAAGACAACCTTGTCCTCCTCATACATAAAAATATAAGTTTAACTACACCCACACAAAGCTATGTGACAACAAGACACACAAACGTGACAAACTACGGTTACTTGGGTATGGGTCTGACCAACACACAAAGTTAAGTTTCTTTGTTGTTTATTATCATTAAACTTGACAACACCAATATCTAAAGAAAGATCAAATAAAAATCAGATTTACATACACATGAAATAGCAGAATAAATGTGCCCTACCCTATGGAGAAAAGAACCCAAAAGTTAATAACCCAAAGGCGAAGGTTAGCACTATGTTACAGAGTATACAGTAAAGTAAACAAGTTCCTACTATAAGCTACCCAGTAAAATAAACAAGTTTAAGCAAATCCAATGTTGGTTAATTCTCTGTAACAAAGAAAAATATTCACTCTCTCTTTCATACAGTGGCCACTCAATCCCTCTTACCTACTCTTGGTGATATCCCTTGGAAATACAATTTCCCTGCATATATGTTTTATCTGGCTCACTTCCCAAATTGGCCCCAGTTCATCCTCTAACAAAACAAAGACAAGTGAGGTGAACGCCGAATCTGGTGTGGGTTTTTCCTGGATGAACAAAATGTCACCGCCAATAGTTGATGTAGAAAACGTGCTCTTGGGGTTCACAGTTAAAAGAGGAAAATACATCCAGTATTGGGAAACATCTGGTCGCTAAAAAATTTTTACAATTGATAAATGAGGATAATCCTATCGGCTGACTCTATGTTAGAGCGCCGATTTCTGCACAGCATAAAATCTGGATAATCCGCTTGAATACGACTGTCAGAAGTCGGGAACAATAATGTTATTTTGTACACCCCAGTGGGCTGGTAAAAATTTGAAATAATATCTGGTTTTAGTAAGTCCAGTTAAACGTATAAGTTAAAATGTTTCTCATGTATCATTGGCAAATACTCGCTCACAAATGAAATTGGTGACGCACAAGCCAAGAAAAAGGGACAACATTAACCAATATGGAAAAATGCTACTATTCTATATAGCTACATATATGCACAGAGACGGGGACAAGACGATCTCTTATCCACTCCGTCAGTCCTGATTAAAGTTAAAGGGACACGGTGTTTTCAGCCTACCCTATCGCGCGTCGCTTAGCGAGTGTAGGTTGGATTGAGTTATGCAACTCTCTCGCGCGTTGATGATCAGCGTACAATGTCAATTATCACAAACTATCACATGTCGTTAAGTAACTGTTAATTTGGCCGGCGTCTGATAGTTTAGTCGTATGATATTAAATAATAGGCACTTATAATAAATACGCACAATGAAATAAAACGTGAATTCTTTTCTGTCACTATCAGTCGCGCCTAGCATATAAACCTGTCAGCTAAAACCGTCTCTTCTTGTGTGAAACAGCGTGTGGTGAAAATTAACATTATAACTGAACCTCTGGTATGAAATAGCTACGCATTATTTTATTTCACTAGTTTAACAGCTAGAAAATCTAAGTGAATTATATTGGTAAAAGCTAACACTTTTAATTGGTAAAAGCTAACACGGTGCATGTGTCTTTTATCACCCACAGATTATAATTGTTAAAATTTAGTAGCCACACGAAGCACCATACTTTTTCTTAAATTCGCGCGGCAAATCTAACACCGTGTCATTCAATAGCCGTGTGAAAGCCATGGAAGATGAATCTCTTGGAGTTGTCAGATTTTACACGCAACAAAAAGAATTGTGTACAGTTTTTGCAGGAACGAGGAATTATACACACCGTCCGACTGTGTGCTAACAATCATGTCATGAGTTTGTCTCTCACAGTTCGCCAAGATTGTTAGAGATGCCGCACATGTCAGCAGGACATTGCTGTTCGTTCTGGCACATGGTTAGAGGGCACACATCTGTCCTTCAGGCAGATTATTCTGTTCATTTACTGTTGGAGTAAAGAGATGACTTGCATTGCTTTCTGTAAATCAGAGCTAGGAATTGCCAATAAAGCTGTCATAAAATGGAACAACAACCTCCGTGAGGTTTGTGCAAATTCACTAATTGCTAATCCCGCTGTAATTGGCGGTCCCAATACGACGGTTGAAATTGATGAGAGTGTGTTCACACGCAGAAAAAATAACGTCGGTCGTGTATTTCCACAGCAGTGGGTATTCGGTGGCATTGTCGTGAAACAAGTGAGTGTTTCATGGTTCCAGTGCCGGACCGCTCAGCGGCTACACTAATGCCCTTTATCATAGCCAACATTCGTCCTGGTACGACAGTTGGGTCTGATCAATGGCGCGCATATAGTACCATTCAGAATTTGCCAGGTTTAACTCACGAAACGGTGAATCATTCTGCAAATTTTGTCGACCCAAATACAGAAGCAAACACACAACGAATAGAGAGGTTGTGGAAAGCTGCCAAAGAATGCAACAAACGTCAAAACAGAACACAAAGACACATGTTAGATCCCTACATGTGTGACTTTTTGTGGCGACATCGGAATAAAGTTCGTCAGACCCGTTCGACAGTATCCTGCATGACATTACATAATTTTGGCCTCCTCTTTAAATTGTGCTGCTACGAACGAACATGCGTATGTCCTGATATGTGCATAGCTTCAGCGATCCTTGGTGATCTGTTCCCTCACGGTCCTTTTTAGGGCCCTGAAAACCCACAAAACTGCACCACGGTCATTTTTAGGGCCCAGAACAAAACTGCAGCACGGTCCTTTTTAGGGCCCAGAAAACCCACAAAACTGCACCACGGTCCTATTTAGGGCCCATAAAACCAACAAAACTGTCCACAAAACTGCACCACGGTCCTGTTTAGGGCCCACAAAACCAACAAAACTGTCCACAAAACTGCACCACGGTCCTGTTTAGAGCCCTCAAAACCAACAAAACTGTACCCTGACAAGAAATCGCTACGCACTGATCCATTATTTGTTTTCGCCGCTGGGTGGGGAGGGCTGGGTAGAAAGGGCTGGGTGGGGAGGGAGTCCCCTCGCTACGCACTGATCCTTGTCAAATGTTGACACAATTATCCTGCCACCCCTACTTGCGAAATGCATAATAGACTAACCCCGCGTAGGCAAATATAAGGAAAATGTAGACACAATTATCCTGACACCCCTACTTGCGAATTGCAAAACAGACTAACCCCGCGCAGACAAATGTACGGAAACCAGTGTGGTCATTGAATTTCAGAATGGGTGATAAAAGACACAAGTGCAGCTAACACTTTTAAACACGTAAGCCCTAATTTCTATTACCAGAAATCAGAATGAAAAATCCCCACGAATTGCTAATAACACATTTAGCAAAATGGTTTTAGAACTGCGAACTTATACTATCCAAACATTCTGAGTGACAACTGATAGCAGGTTTAAGAAAACACAGTTTATATATCATTATATTTCTCTGATCTATCGATGATGTTACTTTTCACGGTACTATGTGTAACGAGGAATCAGAAACAGAGTTACAAGATAAAGGCTTACGGCCAGTCTTCCGTCGAGCGCTTTCGACCGGCATCAAAAGACGTATTACGTGTAACGGGTTTTCTCTGTACGAATGCCCGCTTCTGAAGATCAAAGAGCCCAGGGGTTTCTGACTTCCCCTAAGTACGAACTTCAAAGGGTCTGTGCTTTTCACGCGCGGTCTGTCAGGTATCGTATGACTGACAGATAAGCTCGCGTGAGAAGACGAGATAAACAAACCTGATTCACTACCTGTTATGACGGGCAGGTCACGAAAGTTTGTAAACACTTCGTTTGCTTATGTTCAACGAAAAGAGGCGTGACGAAAAAGTACGCTTGTGTAAGTAACCATAGGCAGAAAATGCATGGTTTTGCTAGCAAATCATAGAACGCTACGAGATTACAAAGACTGTCAGATTACTGTAGGCTCTTTTTCCATTATACGTCACAAATATGACATCACTGAAGAGGTCACGCGTGGATATTAAAATGTATATATTGAAACACGTGCATGGTATTTTGTGAATTTGAAAAAAACGCCCTACTCACGTAGTGATGAACGAGATTCGATTGGATTGGTTCATTGTGAGGAGCTGAAATATACAATGTATTTTATTGGCACACTAGTCGGAAGTGCAATCTGTGATTTGCACTAAGAACTGAGAATATAGTGTGATGAAAACACAGACACAGATCACACAGAGAGACTGCAGCGCACAAGACATATCAGCGACTCCTAAAAGCCAGAAAGAAAAAGGAGACATTGGACTTAGAAATTCCACAACTATAAGTAACAGATCGAGTATTGGGCAACTTTGGAATTCACAAGTAAACCTGCATTTTTAATATAAGACTGTACACTTAGGAATGTGATCACAAGTCATAGAGGAATTAAACAAAAGTTTTCCCAGGCCTTTGCAGAACACCCGCCGTCAGAGGAGTTTACTCTAATTTCCCAGCCCAAGTCATAGAGGAATTAAACACAAGTTTTCCCAGGCAAGGATTTTGCAGAACACCCGCTGTCAGAGGAATTAACTCTAATTTCCAGACCTAAGTGATTTCGAAGCGTTTAATACAGAGCTGTGTCCAGTCTAAATCTGTGCAAGGAGATTGTGTATTCCCAAAATTTTGGGGTAAGTGTAAACAATTTATTTACTAATCTAAATTCTACAGGTTTCTTGCTAAGTGGTTACATACATGGCTGGCAACCTCAACATATGAAAATAGTATATGCATGAACCACTACTGCAAGAGCTGGTGATTGTTTCTGACTAGTCGTATGGAAAACCCGACAGCCGAGCGACCCCAGACTCCGACGGGAATAGTGATGAGTAATGAGTGATGATTACCTCACATGTACCTAAGGTGTAACATATTATCTTGTGAGATTTATGTATTTTTAAAAATTGTAATTCAGGCAAATCATTTTCACGCACTCCAGACGCAATTTCCTAGTTAACACCCAGAAGGAAATTGGTGAATTTTCATCATATTTCCTGAGTTACACTGTGGGCTCGGGAATTTAATTCTTCTGAGAGGTTAACATTGGTGGGTAGAGCGCATGACAATGGGCCTGTTAGTTTGCGGCGAACAAATGTACTTAGCAGTCATTTGTTTCTTTCTATTTGTCTAAAGTTCGTGGTTACAAGCCATCAGACGATTTATGGTACTAACGCCGCTGGTGTGAGAGTACAGCATCCACCCTAACCGCCTACAGTGGAAGAGTGTGTGGAGAAGGCTTTCGTCATCACAGAATTGATGAACCACAGCTGCAGGACTCCCTTATAAAAGTTATGCTTGTAAAAAGACACCAGCTAAAAGGACGTTTGATATATCTTCACCCTAAATCTCAATGAAGAGAAAATTTGATTCCAATATAAAATCACCAGCATTTAATTTATTTTAATCTGTTAATACTAACTGATTATTAAATTTGTTACCTGTTGTTTTAAAACTAAACAATCATAGTCAATTCAGTTTTTTTATAAGCATGAAAGCAAACGTATGATCCAGATTCTGTAATATACGAGGGGCGTTCAGAAAGTAATGCACCACATCGTTTTTCTCAGGAGCTGTTTATTCAAAAAGCATGAAATTTATACACAATATACATGGATATGGATATGTCATGTAAACATCGGTATTATTCAACATAATCCCCATCAACTTGTACGGCTTTATGCCAGCGCGAAACAAGTGCATGTATTCCTAGCCCGTACCAGATTTTGTCTTGATCATGTAGCCATTTCTTCGCTGCATGAATCACTCCTTCATCATCTTCAAACCTTGTCCCACGGAGTGCATCTTTAAGTGGACCAAATAGATGAAAATCAGAGGGTGCCAAATCGGGACTATAGGGTGGATGGGGTAGTACAGTCCAACCCTATTTGGTGATTGCTTCCCGTGTTTCCCGTGTTGCCAGACTTGTGTGAGGTCGCGCACTGTCGTGAAGGAGAAGCAGATCTGCTGGATTCTTTTGCGGCCGAACTTTGCGAAAACGTTGATTGAGTTTTTTCAATGTCTTAATGTAAGCTTGCGAATTGATTGTCTCTCCTCTTGGCATAACGTCCACAAGAATCACACCTTCAATGTCCCAAAAGACAGTGATCATGACCTTTCCAGCTGAAGGAATTGTCTTGAATTTCTTTCTTCGTGGTAATTGCGGATTATGCCACTCCATTGACTGTCTTTTTGTCTCAGGTTCAAAATGATGTGCCCAGGTTTCGTCACCTGTAACGATCTTAGCCAAAAAGTTCTCTCCATCAGCATTGAAACGCTCCAACAATTCAGAAGAAATTGCTTTCCTTTGCAATCAGTGGTCATTTGTGAGACTTCGAGGAACCCATCTTGCGCAAACCTTAGAAAATCCGAGAGTTTTCATAACTGCATTTGCACTACCAATGCTGACTGACAGCTGTAAGGCCAATTGTTGAGTAGTGATTCGCCTATCAGCGCATTTCAACATTTCTGCGTTGGAGGCTGTGGCAGGACGTCCACAGCGCGGCCGATCAAGCAGCTCCGTATCTCCACTTCCTGATTCTTTGATTCTCTGAACCCAGCGACTGACTGTACTCCTGTCGACTGCAAAACTTCCATACACATCACATAGACGCTTGTGAATGTTCACAACAGTTTCCTTCTCTGCAACGAGAAATTCTATCACAATTCGCTGCTTATAACGCAAGCTGCTAACACGCTCCATTTCTACGGTTTAGGGCAGCCGTATTATTTGGCCGGTTGCAATGCAATTCGGTGCACACAATTGGCACATGCCATATTTGAAGTGTGCAAAATTTCATGCTTCTATCTTCATTATTAAGTGAGAAAAACGATGTGGTGCATTACTTTCCGAACGCCCCTTGTATATATATATATATATATATATATATATATATATATATATATATATATATATATATATATATATATATATATATATATATATATATATATATATATATATATATATATATATATATATATATATATATTTACCTCTAAACAGAGCTATACCGTATAAGAGGAATTTCGTTGGATTACACCAACTGGGGGCTTGAACGGGCTAAAACATTGCTTAAATCCTTCACAAAAGGCGACGGACCAGATATAATGCATTAACTATTGTTCAGCCCAATGCAACATTGTTCGTGACTTCTGGAAATATCTTGCGAACGCTCCCTTCAGGTAGAAGTATCATTAATCTTCTATCTACATCTCTGCCAAGAGTAATCTTGCGCGCAAGTAGATACCTTGGAAGTCAATATTAGATACTCTTGAGTTTTGGTCACTGTTGGACCACTACTGCAAAGCAGGGGAAGCAACCAGTGACAATAATAGTACTGACTTGCCATTTGAGTTGAAGATTCCTATTTTCGTGTTGGACCCGATTTTTCTTGATCTACATATATTTCCCAGTGCAATGAAAGCTCCTCTTGCTTTTTACATTCTCATTTTGATATCACTGTCTGTCCCTCCAACTTTGTCTATATTGCTGCCACGATACGTGTACGATTCCACATCTTGAAGTGGTGTTTCTTCAAGTTCAACCCTGTTATCATTTCCTGCATTACAGTAAAGGTCATAGCCGTAGAATTAGAGGAAAGAGGGCTAGTTGCCGCCCCTGCATATCATCATCATCATCACTTTCATTTGCGCCCTTTAAGGAGCAATGAGCCATTAGTGCAGTTTATCCCCTTGCAGGAAGCCTGCACCAAACAATCACATGCTCTTGTAGAGGTGGTTTTTGTGGCTATTTGTTTTACATGATGAGGTGGCCAGCACCGTATACAACCTCATGTTAGTCGCCTTGTGCGACATGCCTGATGGTGCAGTAGCCATATTCATTCTTTGTAAACCCCTGGGAACTACACGTGGACATCAGCATATGATGCACTTAAACAAATTAGCCAAGAAGAAGAGCACAAAAAAGACTTGACGAAACCGCAGAAGGGCATCATTACATAAATTCTTAATTTATCTATTTCAAAGTCCTATATGGCTTCTATTATTTCTATTTTTATAGGGTACAAACCTTCTGACTTTCCTTTTTTTAATAATATTTAACACTTTCTCTACTTCTGATATGACAATGTTACAGTTTCTGCTCATCTTTCTTATATATCATTCTCGTCGAATAAGATTCTTGTTCTTGATGTAGTCTCTACCTTGCGGAAGCTTTTAAACCACTTTCATTACTGCATTAACTTAGAATATAGATTGGGTTTCAAAAATAAAGGTGCAATTGTCGGAAGGTTAATGGTCGAGTACCGATGGAATCAATCTGTTTAAACCACTGGACCAGCAAGTCTTTTGTCTTAAACACAGCTCTAGTAATGACAAACTTTCTTGTGAGCTTCACATTAGATGTTTTTACACGGGACACTTATAGAAGAGTAATGTCTGGGAGATCTGCTTTCAAACATTACTCTCAATGGACAGAAAATTGAAAAGCACGACTGTCACGGAGAGTTATGTTCATTGAATTTTTCTTTATTTTCCTCTTCTTTTCTTCCACCTATGTTCTCTAATTATTGTCGCTCTTTACCTTTTTCCTGTGTTTTTTTTCGCATTCGTTCGTTTGCGACTAAGGTACATTACTATTTTGCCATTCTCACTTTCGCTAGTTTCGTTTCTCATTTAGAAACTTAGTTCATTGCTGACGAAACGCGAAACTTGATTACGTAGATGTCATTCGCGCAGTTTGACGAGAGGTGCGATTATGGTTCATACTCAGACGTAAGACCAGACGATTTGGCGTGAGATTGACGAAATACACCGTGTATATTCGTTTCGCCAGACATATAGGCGACAAATTTGTCTGCATTTTCACCCGCCACAACACTCATGGTGGGCCATGGTTAGCTTGAAGTGTGAAAACTGCCCTTCATTTCAGACAAGTTGTCTACCTTTGCAATTGACACGCACGTTTCTCGGTCAGTTTGTTAAACGTAGGTGCAAAAACTGCCCCTGCATTGCAGACAAGTTGTCTGAGATTCGCAACTGACACGCGCCCTCTCGGTCAGAAAGTGGCAGTTTATGACAGTTACGTAAGGGATATAGACGGAAAGGGGGATTATTTCGTTTAGTGAAATTAAACGACTACCTCCTTGTCTGGTAATAGATATAACCAGAATGTTAAACTTTATTTTCATTCAGTCCTCTAGATTCGCAGTAGACAGGTCGCTCGGAACAGTATAAGCTGTATAGCGAAGTTCTCAGTTTGTTTCGACAATTTGTCGAGCTTCTAGACTTCCATAAATATAAGCATATAATTTTTAAGTTGTGCGACTACCTATAGTTCTGTGTGAGGTAAAATATTATATATTATATTCTAGTATTTTGTGAAGTGTTTAAAGTGTTAAGTCGCTTATTTCATATTTCACTAGTTAGATTTTGTGCAGAGTGCCAAATTTATATAGTCTGTATTATTTTCTAGTGACGTGTTTCAGTGGAGAGCAGAATAAATTATAATTTCTCGCTTAAACAACAATGTAGCTATAATGAAGTTAATTTTAATGCTAAATAATCAGACGAGAACAAAATTTTCTAAACTAACGTATAAATGCTAGAAGCCTCATGAATGGTGACGGAATACGCACGTGTTCCTAATTCATGAGGATTGCTGATTTTTAAATATAACTTACGTCACGGGAATTTAAATGATAAGTCAAGCGGTACGCTTGCAGTTTAAAAATGTAAGTTATATTGAGTACACATTGTAAATTATTTGATATGTGTTCTTTCCATTTTTATATAGTGAAACTGTGGTACCCAACTTTGCCAGCGTTCTATTACGTGAACATTATTTGTGAAGAAACTAATCACTTTCATTACATAAGCTTTAACAGTTAAATGAAGTAAGAGGCCTATCGCGCCAGAATTAATTCTTCCAGAATAACACTTCAGTACAGTTCAGCCCGTTGTGGCAAACAAATATCAGAAACATTCCGACAGAGTTCTTGACTAGTATTGTGGTGACCAAATATAGTACCTTCCTGAAAGTAGACACCGATCTGACGTTCCTTAATTCTCGAAAACCTAAGCTAGTGACACTGTGCTCTGCTAACTTTCGTGCCTGGACAAATTTTATGTGACTTAACAGACATCCGAAAAATAAGAACACCCAAGGAATCGTTCCCTGAGACAGAGAATTCAGTACGTCTTGTTGGAACTGGGGATTTCTTGGTCGAGGCTGCATTTACGGGTCTGTGTGAAGGTCCTAGAATTTATTATGTTCCCAGAGACAGCGATCAAAGCTGTAAGTATAAATGTGTACACGTGGCCACGGTTGAATGAATAAGAGGGAACGCAAGTCTGAGTGTTATTTCACCTCAGTATTTTGACACCTATTTGCTGTCATAACTTTCTTCATGCAAGTTTGTTTTTTGCTAACAATATTTTCCCTTAAACTAGATTATAGTATCAGGTCTGTTCATACCTTAAACGGGGAAAACTCTTAGACTTAATTATATGTATCTGGGACTCTTTGTGTTATCATCTTTCTCCTAACGGGACTGTGGGCTATCCATCGAGGGAAGATCATCACTGTGGGTCTACCAGTTTTTTTGTAGCATTCCTTGATTTGCTTATGACTTTGTGTATATGCCTTTTTTTGATGTAGTTTACATGTTGTGACGTAAGTTTACAAATGATAAATAAACTTAACAATAAATTAATCAGCATGTTGGTCAGCTCGTTCTAAATATCTATATAATCATTTGTTATAGTTCCCACGTCTGTGCGTCTACCTGTCGTCACTTGAATGTGCGTGCACGTGAGTGGATATATATATATATATATATATTTAATGTATATGTGTTAGACTGTCTGACTACTTTAGATCTGTCGTAGAAGATAGGTGAGAGAGAGAGAGAAGATTTCCCGCTCTCAGAGACAGCCTCTATCACTATTCTACCACCTCACTCGTGGAAATCTATTTTGTATTTCTATCTCACACTGTGACTATCACTCATTCCAACCTATTCAGAAGGGACCAACCCAAGTCTTAATTCTCCTATCAAAAATCTACGACAACGACAAGCTGAAATACCTTGGAGTAACATTCGATCAGCCCAATGGGCTGATCACCCGTTGGCTTGTCACACCGATTACGGAAACAACGGCAGATGGATCTATTTGTTGTTGCCCTAAAGACGCCGCTAGGCGTGATGGGAAACTACAACAGAGAAAATCAATCTGCTGTTGCCCTTAAGACGCCACAAGGCGTGATGGCCTCTGACTGCTTGGTCGGTCTTTGGCTAAGGACGGAAGAAGAAGAAGAAGAAGAAGAAGAACATTCGATCACGGACTACAATAGAAGTACCATGTTGATCACATCATATAGAAATGCAAGAGAGGCTTGGCAGCCCTAAAGTTAATCGACGCAATGCACATGGAGCAGAGACTACCGTTTCTCTTATATCATCAGCTGGTCACCGAGTATGGCCTGGGAAAACTCACGCTGCCAGTATCGTAATGTGAACGACTAGAACGCATTCACAATTAAGGGATGCGCTTAGTCTTTGGCTGTACGCGAGATACCCTCATATTAACGATGCGGTGCATGCTTAGATTGCCTTCGATTAAATCCAGATTTGCGATGGCTCAGGTAAAACCACAGACAAAAGGTTCCCCCTACACGTGAACAAAGCTGACATCAATGAAGCAAGAATAAACAGGAGGATGTCATGGATGGCACAGGCTAAGTCAACTACTCCACAGGTGACCACAGTTGAAAATATATTCAAGGGGGAAGAGTGGAGTAAGTCAAGTGAGAACTTGACGACCTTCCAACAGGTCATCATCAGCCTTGGCAGAGAGGGAAGAGCTTGGAACAATAGGAAAACAGGGCTGGAAATTGATCAACTGATAAATGATAATGCCATTGTGTACACCGATGGGTCTGTAGTCCGTGGTGAGGGCTTCTTGGCTAGAATTAAGAGCAAGATAGTTACTGAACATAGCGGAGCTTACACGACAACAACATCCAGCATGAGAATGGAGGTAAAGGCAGCTACTGCGGCTTTAAGGTGGTTGTCTGAAACTTCATTAACAAGGGCAATTATTGTGTCCATGCTTCGGAAGATCCAAAATGGATGGCTACGGTATGAATGGAAAACCCCCGTAGAAGACACGAATCTTCAAGAACTGGTGTGGATCTACTGTCCTGGTTATGCAGGTGTACGCGGTAATGAAAGATCTGATAAACTAGCTTCAAGAGCACCTGTAAATAGGTGCATTGGATATGGACAAGGGAGAGATACTGAGGACAATTAATGATCGCCGATTAGAGAACGACACTACAATCGATGAATCATGAAGGCTAAGATTGCTGGAGTTTGGCATCAGGCGTAAGACTATCAGGGATGAACATATGAGAGGATACATCCGGCGTATATACAACCAGCGCACAACAGGAACAATTAGCATTCATACCCTTCGACGTTTGTTAAGGAAAACTGAGCACTTTTGGGTTTGCCGGAATGCTGTGATGTCGATTCAGAACAACAATAACAATAACTTAGAGAGGAAAAATATATGAAAAGATGGTCAGACAATACGGAGAAAGAGGAACTACTGAGGCGACAGACTTACACAATTCTATGAAGAAAACCAAATGGTTACATGAAACACATCTTAAAACAAAGATCATAGGAAACTAGACACGCAGAAAAGCCCAGGATGTATCAAAAGAATCAGATTTCCTTTATCGTAATCCAAAGCAGGTTTTAAATTGTGTTACAAATGCAACATATCCCGGAGCTGATGATACAAATTCAGATCACAATACGGTGGTGATAAAAGTATTTCTAAATCTGAAAAATACGAATAGAACGAAAAACAGAGAACCTCAAACAGAAATAAAAGCACCGAATCAGCCAGACATAAAACAGAAACATCTTATCAAAGTCAAAATAAACATGAAAGCTTATTTACATAACGCATGGAATAATGCACTAGAGAAAGCACAGAAGAGAAAGTAAGCACAGTTAAGAACAAACAAAAAATCCTGCAAATAAATATATGCCAAAAAGAAAGGGACTGGGGGAGGGGGAGGGGGGTGTTCAAGAAAAATTAATTATGAATAACATCCGACATCTGAAGTCAAGTGGCAGAAGACAGAGAGCAAAAGTGCGTCAGAATACAGAGCAATAAACAAAGAAATACATACGATGTACAGACAAGAAAAACAACACTAGATAGAAACAAAATGCCGGGAAGTAATCTATAAATAAAAAAGAAAATGGTATGGAATCAGTGTTACAAATTAACGGTACACGGGAAACACGGGACGTTTCGGGATTCACACTTCGTCAGCCACAGCCACAGTTACAAACAGGCGACAAAGACAAATATAGACAGATCAAAAGAAAAAAACAATGGACACTGTAAACACGTAGAAAAAAATGATTTTTAAAAATAAACAATATGATGATTGATACAGAAAGATGAACAAATTTAAACATCGCAGGTAGCACTTGGAAAAAATACAAGAAAAAAGCAAGTAAAAATATGGAACAGAGAAAAAAAGGAATACCAACTTAAATATTTCAACAAACAACGAAAACAAAAAATGAAACAACATAGCAAAACCTTCACATTAGCTTACTAAAATTAACTTTATTCGTGAGCTTTATAAGACATAAGTCACATTGCGATCTTTTCTTTGAAGTGAAGTTAACTTTCGGTAAAATATTTAGTTTTAACTTTCCATCGCTCTGATAATGGGATTGCGGGAAGCGTATCGTGCAGCTGAGACAGAAGTTACATACATGGTGGATTTATTCAAAATGTCAGAAACGTTCTCTGAAACCTTAAAACAGACATGATTTTATCAAGGTCGGCCTTTAGAGAGCTCAGTGTTTTTAAAGTGGAATCCTCCAGATCCTTGGTTGCCTACCCCTGACCTAAAGATTGTAGGAGCTTTTTCAATATGTCAAGCTGTAACAAATGACATCTGAAGTTGACATGTGTGCCCGTAAAAAACAAAGACCAAAAGAATATATATTACACTTAATTTAAATAAGAGAGCCCATTGGCTAAGCGGCTAGAACGCTTTCCTTAATGGGTTCCGGGATTTAAGCCTTGTAGCGTCACTCTCCTGTCTACCAGCTGTAAATGGTACCTGATTCTGCTCTTGAGTTAGGGATGACTAAGGCGACAAGGACGGGGACTGGTCATTACACCTCGTAAAGCTGGACTTAGTATGGCGAAGTCTCTAACACTTCCCTCCCGTACGGCAGTGGCTATGAGACTACCTTTACATTTTAGTTTAAATAACAGATAAAAGGGAGGGACGGAGAGGGAGGGAGGGAGAGAGATAGAGAGAGAGAGAGAGAGAGAGAGAGAGAGAGAGAGAGAGAGAGAGAGAGAGAGAGAGAGAGAGAGAGAGAGAGAGAGAGAGAGAGAGAAGATCAAAGATAGTCAAGAAGGGAAAGAGAACAAAGAAAGAATCTTCTGTCAGATTAAGGTAATAAACAAACGGGTTATGTCATCTACTCAAGACAGTAAAGGTATAGACACACTATTAATTGCAAACGTGTGGTATATATTAATAATAATAATAATAATAATAAATTCTTTAAGCGCCAAACACGGCGCATAAGGCAGAAACCAGTGCTCTCCAGGTTGTTCGTTGTGACGCCACTCCTCTTAGCTCTTGCACATTATTTAGAACAACGTTCTTCCTTCTCTTATTATTGTTCTTCTGAGTGTTTCTTTTGGTCTTCCTTTTTTCCGCTTACCCTCAGGAACCCAAGTGAGCGCCTGTAGTGGTATTCTGTTGTTTTGCATTCGTAGGACATGACCGATATATGACCATCGTCTTTTCCTTATATAGTCGGAGACATATTTCTGCCTAGAGTCTTCTCTTATTTGTCGATTAGTCTTGAATTCTTTCCAACTGATGTTCATGAGTTTTCTAAGACATTTGTTCTCGAATGTATTCAGCTTGTTCTCCAATGATTTTGTTATTTTCCAACTCTCACAGCCGTATGTTAACACTGAGATAACATTTGAATTAAACAGACGAAGCTTGGTATGTATATTCAATGATCGTAATTTCCAAATGTTAGATAATCTATTGAATTATATATTACCATATCATTAATATGCATGTATGATGTGTATGTTGAAACACAGAACGACTAACGTGGACAGAGAGAAGCAGAGTAAGTGAAACAGAAAGGAAAGAGTAAAGAAGAGAGACTAAAACTGATCGAGAGAAATGGTTAAAGAGAGAATAAGAGACAGTAAAATAAAGTAAGGCAGAGGGGAATTTTTTTTAAAAGTAAGAGAAGGTTAGAATGTTTGAGAATTAGAATAAGAAAGAGATAAAAACAAGCTTTCCTTCATCCGCATCATGTCTGTCTCTGTCTCGTTATCTTTTCCGTGTACTCTTTGGTTTCTCTCTATCTCTTTCACCTTGGAGATTGCAGAAAAGGACTTCGTCTTAATGTTGTCAACACGTTTCTTTGCTGTGTATCCTGTTCATCGCCAGCGTCTTCTTCTTATCTCTTGTTCCGTTGGCCGTGTCTGGTACTTGTCATCAGTTCCACATTAATATATATATATATATATATGTTACACCTCATTTCGCATACAGGCCTGCGCTCTAGATGAAGGCATAGCTGTACGCGAATGAGAATGCACGATAACGCACCGAATGTGAAAGCGCACCATTTATTTTAGTGGTGACGTTGGTCAAACTGCATTATGACGTAGGCGCCTACTGCTGATGAAAGCTAACGGTCGACCATCGTTTTCTTTTGGTTCGTGTCGTTCGAGGTGGAAGGACGTATTATTATACGCTCCTCATATGTGTGTTTTACTTCTCAAGATATTCGAGGATTGTAAGACGACTGTGTTATGAAATGTCTATGATGCAAGGCATCTTATAGAGAAGTATTTGAGACATAATTAACATAGTTTCCGTCACAATATATATATATATATATATATATATATATATATATATATATATATATATATATATATATATATATATATAGAGAGAGAGAGAGAGAGAGAGAGAGCGAGCGAGCGAGAGAGAGACAGCTCTTTGCCTTTTCATGTTATGCTTATAACAGGTTGAGCTTTCCACCTACCTTTGCCAATCTATCAGCGTCTTCATTACCAGCGATCTTGTAATGACATGGGATCCACTGTATCACAATTCTTTTGGATCGATGGCATAGTTTGTAGAGTGCTGCTCTTAGGTCACTCAGGCCTGTATTATTTTGGCTGCAACCCCTGACAACACACCAATTGTCCCTTGGAGCTTTTATGTGTCATTAGGACTTCTGCTGCAGTTTTCAAGACCTCTGCTCTGAAGCTGCTTGAGAATTTTCCTGTTGCTACTGATAGCAGTGTTCGTGTACCGTTACTGAGGCTCATAAAGGTACCTCCAATGTCTCTTGCATTAGTTACTGATCCATCTCGGTATGTGTCTTTCTAGGTGTTCACCATCATCATCCTCATCATCATCACCACCACCATCATCATCAGCTGCCATCCACACAACGATGAACGGCTGCAATGTCATCCGTCTCTTGTCTTAATAGTGCATTCTAATAGATTCTTTCCTGCTGATCTCTTGATGCACTTTCTCTCTTAAAGCGCTGTCTTCATCTTGCGCGTTTGCCTTCAACTCTTCCCTCCATTATGGTCTTCAAGCAAGATGTTATGTCTTTTAATGTGGCCAAAATATTTACTTGGTAAGGCCCCTAGTTTCTTCCAGGTGGTCAGTCGTTAACTTTTTCTATCCCGAGGTACGCCCAAGATATAAGCTTACTTAAAAAAAAACCAAAAAAACTTGATTAGATTTTATACCATATTAGTAAAACGGTTATATTCTGGTTTTATGAGGCATTAATCCCATTGTTTCTTTCGGGCGTTCCGTATCTGACACGTGACTCGAAAACACCCCGCCTATACGACGTTGACGCTTTATTTGCGAGGACTTTCATTATTAATGTTTTTGAATACAAAGGCTGCAGTCTTTCTGAAATATTCTAGCTTCTTGCAGATTAAAATTATCGGTTAATGTAAACATTGTCAACTCTTCGACTCCGCAATTATTTTCCACCCTGTGCCGTAATTTTAATTCGTGATAGACTAAAAACAACGCTCAGAGAGTTGTTTTGGCACGGTGTCAAATCTGACCAACGCTCTGAACGTTGTTCCTGAGTCAAAGAGTTAAGGTGTAGCGCTATGAATATTTTTATTTACCTTTGTGCAGACTCTCTGTAATTCTAGTGTACCTTTTCTATATAGTTCTCTGCATTGTTGTTTAATAATTTATGTAGGCCAGTGAATCCCCTGTATCATAGTTTCATTTCTATGAAGACTTCTTATTTTATTATGTTGTATTGTAGTGATTATTTTAAGTCTTCAATCTGCACACACATACCAAAAAAAAAAAAAAAAAAATGCAGAAATATCAAGCATTATGGAGACCCAATTTAGTTTCTTTCACCGTGTGAATAGTGATGTCTCTCAGTGATCTCCCTTTTATTATAGCACAATACATTGTTATTACGCAGTGCTCTCTTTTGTATCATATCATTTTTTTCATTGGTTAGTCACTCCCATTTTTATGATATTTTTGTAAGGGGTAATTATCTTTCTCTAATATCTATGTGTTGTGATTTTAATTGCTTAAGCAATTTAAGTTTAGAGTTACTTTTGCATAGACGTGGTTGCGTATCTGTTAAATGGAATCCACAAGAATTGGCACATACAGTACATTACTCTTAAATGATACCTACAGCAGGGGATACATGCTTCACAAATTTTAAATGACATCTCGTACAGTGGATAACATAGACCTTGCTTCATTCTATGGGTGGTTATTAAAATCATAATTCATAGCTTTGTAATAAAATTATGAAGCTACGGAATGCAAAGACATCTGCATTGCTAGACTATTTTAAGAATTATAAGGACAATCAAAACTTACTTATAATGATGCTCTGAAAAAAGCCAACGTCAAATAGGAAAATCGTAGCAAGCATCAGGTGTGGTGAAAGGCGAGCCATATCACTGGGCATGCTTTGAGAAAAGAAAAGTTAGAACACATTGCGACACCTTGCACACAAAAAGAGCAACAGGGAACGTAGAAGACGGAAAAAGGTAAGCTACAGGACAGGATGGTATGCAAAACTGCAACGAAATGAACTGACAAACAGCCCCAGCCGGAATAGGAAGTTGAGAGACATCATCGCCATATCCAGTGGTCATGCTTCGTAAAGATGCTAGCGGCAGATGCATGTACTCCCTTCCCGATTTCCCTCCTGATGAGACATTAGACGACCACTGCAGTAGCCCACACGCAGGAAGTCGGCTACAACGACCACCACTTCAGTAGCCCACACGCAGGAAGCCGGCTACAACGACCACCACTGCAGTAGCCCACACGCAGGAAGCCGGCTACAACGACCACCACTTCAGTAGCCCACACGCAGGAAGCCGGCTACAACGACCACCACTTCAGTAGCCCACACGCAGGAAGCCGGCTACAACGACCACCACTGCAGTAGCCCACACGCAGGAAGCCGGCTACAACGACCACCACTTCAGTAGCCCACACGCAGGAAGCCGGCTACAACGAACTCGTGTGCTCTTGTAGTAGTCGTTTCTGTAGACATGTGTTTTACATAGTGGAACTGCCAGCCTTATGCACGATCTGATCTTAGCTGCCTCTTACCCGTGCTTGTTGGGAGCAGTGGTCATATTCTTTCTTTATCTCTTCAAAGACCCGTGAGAACTACTTTGGCGGGAGATCACTTATAATAATAAGAGCCCCTTCAGTCATTAACTGACTATGGGAATGAGACCCTGAGATAACAGCCCTCAGCTGCTTTTTTTTTTCCCTGGTGACGTTCTCTTTTCTCTTCTGCTTGTTGTGAAAGCTTCTTTTCACGCAATCTGAGGTGGCGACGTGGAGAGCATCGCCACGATCGGCAGCTTCATCCTCCCAGGTTGCTGGATTTATGTCTAGTGCCCTCTTGTCTCTCTTGCACACATCTTTGAACCTCAGCTGCGGCCGCCCAACTGTTCTTTTGCCATCTGCCAGTTGTCCGTAGAAGATATCTTCTGAGATGCGACCATGCGGCGGACATGGCCAAGCCAGAGTAGTCTGCGCTGTCTAGGCAGTTAATACATGTTTTAAAGCCAGCACGTGACAGAACCTCGACATTTGTTACTTATCAGAATATAGTACTGACATTTTCCAGTCCTTTCTTGTGTTTTCGTAGTCCAAGCGCTGCAACTGCTGTATTGGTCACACTTTTAATAGCCATCGTTACAACCTGTTCACACTGAAAAAGTAAGTGGTTTTTCTACGCAGTATCATCATCGCCTATAAATCAGTCTCCTGACCCGTTGACAGAGAATGTCTGACAGCGCCACAGAACCAAATTTCAAATGCTCGCTAAAAGATATCAAAACGTAGCAAACATATAGAAACACCTAATATATGTGTATGTTTATTTATATATACGAAAAACGACTGATTTATTTCATCAATGCTGCGAGAAAACTTTAAATGCATCGATGCAGTACGTGTTGATTTTGACAACACGTGTTTGGGAATTGTTTGCGTTCAGCGACAACAAACAGTTAATATTTATGTCCACAAAGGTAGAGGTCAGAATATTTTTGGTGACAGATGATGTTGTCTTTGATACTGAAGTTTCTATTGCAAGGGTTTTATACAATTGCTCACACAGATGCAGAAACTAGCTGTTGCTTAATGAACTGTCTAGGCTGAAGCTGAACAACATAAAAAGAGACACGCCTAAAAAGACAACTCATACAAATTACTGTATGAAAGTCAGAACCAGACCATGCTTGACTTAGGAAATGCATTGGTGAAAATGCAGAAAGACTAACCCAGACAACATCTGGTGTTTTTAACTCTCGAAGGATATTACACAGAACGATGAACATGAAAACTATGGCCGAAAATTATGACTGAAGTATAAAGAAGACGTGGTTTAACTTATAAAATATACCCGACATGCACAGTGGCGCGATCATAACAGATGTCTATCTGATAAGAAAGAAATGAAGGCATTCAATCTGAAAAAAAGAGGATTCTTGTCGTTGTTATTGTTGGAAACTCTTCCCTGCGCATTCTTGTGAGGACATTTGGCAGCCATTACAATTACAGTAGAACTCCATTTATCCGAACCCCAATTATCCGAACATCCAATTATCCGAACACTTTTTCCAGAAAAAAAAAAAATCAGTCTCCACCAGTCACGTTAGACTACAGTTCTGAATCTTTTGATGCGGCAAGCTTCAAATGTGTGCGAACAATTTGTAGACAATGAGATGGGCTAATGGACGGTCGCTTACGTACATGAAGTCAGTTAGATCATAAAGTCCGTTAATATCTGGTTTACCAATCCAGTGTAAGTGTGAGTTCTAGGCAGAACACTGGCTAAACAGACAGTTCAACTTAAAATAATTGTGTCTGCTACTACAGCAGAATAATTTTGGTGTACACGTATTTCTCTGTGCGACCTGGCATCTTCCAGTAGGCCTAAAGCATATAAAAGGAACCGCAATGTTTTGTCAATTGAAACGAAAACAGAAATTATCAAGAGACTAGGAAAAGGTGAAACTGTGTCTTCATTTGCGAGGATTTTCAATGTTGAGAAAGCTACCATCTCTGACATCAAAAGTAACAAGGATAAAATTATGAGTTTTGCATCGAAATTGGATAGTGAAAATGGGTCGAAGAAACATAAAACCATGAGAAATGCGAAAGATTTGAAATTGGAAGAGGCTTTGTATATATGGTTTGTGCAAAGAAGAAGCAAAGGGGAACCTATCTCTGGCTCTCTATTGTGTGAAAAGGCACTTCAGTTCAACAGTCAACTTGACGGTCCTCCTGACTTTAAGGCTAGCCAGGGATGGTTAAGAAACTTTAAATCTCGTCATGGCATACGAGAATTGGAGATTCAAGGGGAATCTTCATCTAGCGATGTAACTGCCGCTGAAAATTTTAAAGAAACATTCTTGGCTTTTTTGGAAGAAGAAGGTTATTTACTCGATGATGTGTATAATGCCGATGAGACTGGCTTATACTGGAAATCATTGCCTCAAAAATCACTTGCATCTCAGCGCGAAGCAGCTGCCCCTGGGTTTAAAAAGTGCAAAGAGAGAGTAACAATTTTGGTAGCCGCGAATGCCAGTGGAAGTCATCGTTTACCGGTGCTAATGATCGGCAAAGCCAAAAAAAACACGTTGTTTAAAGAATGTGACATGTCTCCCATTGTGCTACAAAGCACAGAAGAGTGCTTGGATGAATAGTGAAATATTTCTTGATTGGTATACAAATCAGTTCATCCCAAATGTGAAGAGGTTGAAAGAACAAGAAAAGAAAACTGGAAAAGTAATTCTTCTACTGGACAATGCACCATCTCATCCAGAGACGGATACATTGAATGCAGTTGATGCAAATTTTAAAGTAATTTTTCTGCTTCCCAATGTAACAGCACTGATTCAACCAATGGATCAGGGTGTTATAGCAAAGCTTAAAAAGATGTACAAGAAGGAAGTCCTGCGTCGTTTATTGTTGGCTGAAGATGAAGAAAGTGTGGTGGCGTTTTCAAAAAAAGCTTAATCTCAAAGACTGCTGCTATATGTAAGCTGATGCTTGGACCACCCTGTCACAAGATAATCTCAACAAGGCTTGGAATAGATTGCTTGGGAAAAAAGGAGGAAATGAAACTCCTGCAGTGGACACAAATGATGATTGTATAAATGAAGTTGTGGAACTGTTTCAAGCAATGCCCGGATTTTCGGACTGTGACAAAGATGATGCACACATGTGGCTAGAAGATGATAATGATTCTGGTTTTCAGTTTTTGAATGACGAAGAAATTTTGTCTTTTGTGCAAGAAGAAAAAACCAAATACATGTAGTGACCGATGATGAAGACTCCTCAGAAGTACATGATGTACTTGTAGATTATGAAGAAAACCCAAAACGTCGACCGAGTCCTGAAGAGGCCTTTATATAGCACTAGAAACAGCGATGGCTTGGTACGAGCAAGAAGATGACAGCTGTCCTACACAGCTTCTGCTGTTGAAGAGAATGCGGGACTTAGCAGCCAAAAGCAGACTATCCAGTAGGCGCAAAAGAGGATTCCTCATTATTTTAAATAGTGGGCTACATCTGTGCAAGTACATGTATACGTAAGTTGCGCCTGGTTTTGAATTGTTTGTAATGTTATTTTGAAAACATTTCTCTTTCTTAACAAAAATAATTAATACAAGTAGTACATGCACTGCAGTGTAATGAAAGATTTTGGTGATACAGTGATCTAATACAGTGTGGGTATTATTATTACAGTACAAGTAAATATGTTTTATAGTGTATTTTCCTTGTGATTGTTAATTATTTTTATAAATATGTGTACATGTACTCGATACATCATGTAATCCAATTATCCGAACATTTGATTATCCGAACGATGCTCGGTCCCATGGGGTTCGGATAAATGGAGTTCTACTGTATTTCAATATGTTAAAATAAAAAATTATGAACCATTTTTTCATTATCTGCAGAACATAGGGTTCCGATTTTTGCGCGCCACCAATTCCTATCAGGGCTCGTCTACTTTATTATTTTTCAAAAGGACCCAGTTGCGTTGGCTTCCTCTTCTACCATTCTTTTTTTCAGATTCACTTTTGCATCTTCACTCGTCTCTTCCCTGTGGGTTCCCGTCGATGGCATGGTTGGTCGTACTGACTGACTCATCGTATGATGATGCCCCATCTATCTAAACTTTCCTATTTAATCACCTGCTGTATTGATTGTTATTTGATTCTTTAGGACTCAACGAAATAGTATAAAAAGGAAAGGTTTACCTAAATTTAACGCATAAAATGTGTTAGGAAATCAAAAGGGGGTTAACGATAATCCTTTTATTTATATTTGTAATTTATTTTATACTTTACAATAATTAAGCATATCGTGTCTGGACAGTACTGTTTTCTTGTGGTTATGTCCCTGACGAAATACTTGTGGCCGTAATGTGGGCTTTGTTGTGCCGGTGTAGGACTGTGCCCATAACATCTTTGCGCCTATCTGTCAAGAAATAAATATCGGTGTAATGATCATTTGCATACGAGAAGGCCGGTCCAGAGGAATATTTTGTTTTAACCGTGTGTAATACAAACAAACAGAGACGTTCATTCGTTTCCCTTCAGCTCCCCGAAGAGCATAGGGCTGTAATAAACTCATGGCAAGTCCTCCGGTCAATGTCTTCTTCATCCTTTCATTTCCCCAGTTCTCTTCTCCATGAAATTTTGTTGGTCTTCCTCTACTTCTCTAATTCTGAGGGTTCCAGAACAAGGACTGCCTAGCAATGCTAACAACGTGTTTAAACAGATAAATGCTGAGGGGTAAATACAAGGTATGGTGGTTTAATCAGATAAATGCTGAGGGGTAAATATGGTTGCGGTTAATTAAACTTATACCCAATGGTAAAATAAGATAACTACCATCAAAATCGAACTCGACTAAGTTTATTTTTAATTGAAGAAAAATATGCCGTTCAACCCCTGAAGAATAAAGAAGAATCTGAGAAAGAAGACTTTTACACCAAACTACAAAATGTCTTGGACAAAAAGAAAAGAAAGGACATCACAATTTTGATGGGGGACCTAAATGCGAAAATAGGAACAGACAACACTGGCTTTGAAGAAATACACTTGTAGTTGGAAAGCATAGATTAGGTATGATGAACGAGAATGGGGAACTATTAACTAACTTCTGTGCTTCAAATCAACTAACTATAGGAAGAAGCATATTTCCACATAAAATAATTCATAAAGCAACATGGATATCACCAGACCACAGAACTGAGAATCAGATTGATCACATATGCACAAGTAAGAGGTTTAGATCATCATTGCATGATGTAAAAGTATGTACAGGAGCAGATGTGGTATCAGACCACCATCTTCAGTTGGCTAAAACAAAATTAAAACTCAAGAAATTTACAACAGCATATAGCTATAGACAACAGTATAATGTGGGATATCTAAGAAATCAGGAAGTAAGAGAAAAATTTTCAGTCACAGTATCCAACAAATACCAAGTACTCCAACAGCTGGAAGATGAAACAAATACGGAAGACCACTGGCGACAAGTAAAAAATATATGGAATGAGACATGTGAAGAAGTACTGAGAAAAGGAGAACATCAGCACAAAGCATGGATAACAATAGAAACCATTAGCAAGATAAAAGACAGGAAAAACAAGAAAACAGATTTAAACAGAAGCAAAACCAAAAGCTCCAAAACCAAGGCTCATGAAATGTACGTAGAAGCAAACAAAGAAGTAAGAAGAAACATCAGAAGACACAAGTATATTGAAGAGTTGACAAGGGAAGAAGAGGAAGCTGCTGTCAAAGGAAATATGAGGGACCTGTACAACAACACAAAGAAGCTAACAGGGAAATATAAGCAAGCAAATGGCCTCATAAAAGATAAGAAGGAAAATTGCTTATTAATATACAAGAACAAATGAAGAGATGGACAGAACATTTTGAGGAACTTCTCAATAGACCAGCTCCAACTAATCCCCCAGACATCCAGCCAGCAGAAGAGGAGCTATAAATCTGTGTGAACGACCAAGTAGAGAAGAAATAAAGAAAGCAATTAAGCTTCTGAAAGATGGAAAAGCAGCTGGTCCAGATAACATTCCAGCAGAGGCCATCAAAACATATTTTGATACCTCTACAGAGATATTATACAAACTACTTGGCATAGTCTGGGAGAGAGAGGAAATACCAGCAGAATGGAAGGAAGGTTATCTGGTAAAGTTGCCTAAGAAGGGAAATTTACAAGAGTGCACAAATTATAGAGGAATAATGTTACTATCAGTGCCAGGAAAAGTATTAAACAGAATCATCCTTGAGAGATTAAAAGAGTCCATAGACAAGCAACTGAGAGACGAACAAGCAGGTTTTCGACAAAACAGATCCAGTACAGACCAGACAGCCACATTGAGAATAATATTTGAACAAAGTCTGGAATGGAATTCACCGCTATACATCGGATTCGTGGACTATGAAAAGACATTTGACAGTGTAGACAGAGAATCACTTTGGAAATTGATGAGGCATTATGGAGTTAACTTTTACAAGATAGGTCTGAGATATTTATGGTCCTGTCCGAGCAGAGGTGATAGTGGTAACTATGTGAGAGTAAGGTGTAAGAAATAGTTTTTCTCACGAGGGTGATAGTGTAAGAGGAAGATCAGTCTCTGGATTGAGTAGTTTCTCTAATCCAGCCTATCTTTACGACTATATTTTAATCACTCGCACTTCCTCTCCTTATACAAAATACAAGTTACACTGCACCCACATACACACAATTCCGTGACAAATACGCACAAACGTGAAAACAAACTATGGATAACAGATATGGGTAGGGGTTGACCAACACAATAACTTAAGGTTTATTAAATTTATTATCACTAGAAATTCACAACATCAAGCATATACATCAATAAAGCATGGTTTACATACAAATGAAATTAACCCAATAGGTCCTCCCCTCTGGTAAAGGAAAAGACAAGAAGATCCCAACAGAGGTTAATTAACCCAAAAGATCAAAAGTTAACAATCAGGGTATGGAAGGGTCAGTACGAGAAAAGAACAAGTTCCTAATTAAGCTATCCCGTAAACACTCAGGTTAGTGAGAAACGAAAAAAAAGAAGATTTGTATGATAGTGGTAACAAAAGAAAAATATGTTTCTCTCTTTCGGTTCATTCACTCATGCATACTGTGGCCACACGCATACTCGCTTTCCCAATAGTTGTCTCAGGTATTCCTTGGAAATAAACACTAACAAGTACTATGACCCTACAGTGTCTGATTATTTGCCAACTCCAGCCCCAGACTATCCTTATTGCTGACAGCTAGTTTCAAGGGAGTCGCCGAAGTTGGTGCGTTAATTGGTTTCCTAGATAAGTCCTGTATCACTGCATTTAGTTGGTTGGGATAAGTTGTATTCGTGGTGGTCACCGTCATAGAAATAAAATATATGGTTCCGGAGTTGTCTAGCCTCTGGTTGCAGAGACACACTCTGTTACGTTATGAAATGTTAATGATAACAATTATCGGCTGTTCTCTAAGTTGATGGCCGAATCTGAACAGTGAGTTCTCTTGAGTATAATCCCCGTTGAAAAAAAAACTACTATCATATGTCAAATATATATATATATATATATATATATATATATATATATATATATATATATATATATATATATATATATATATATATATATATATATATATATATATATATATATATATATATAGCCACTGCGGGCTAATGAGATCGATATCAATAAAATCTGGTAATGTTCAGGTCCAGTTAATATTATGTTTATTGTTTCTAGTTTGGCCTCTCTCATGAATGAAGAAAATGGGCCGCACAGGTCACAACTCGAAGACTCAACAAATAAAATAATATCTCTGGATAGTTTGTAAGACCATAAGACCGCTAGTTTGCTGGGGTTTTGATCAGCCTAGATTTAGGAAGAAATATAAACATTTTACTATAATATAAGTATCCTACCCTAACACGCGTAAAGGCAAGACCTCTTAACCACTCCGTTATTAAATTATATTAGAGATCACAAGTGTCTAGCTTATCTTATCGCTTTTAACACGTGATATGAACACTAGTCGTTTATAAAATTACACATAATGGATAGAAGTAAATTGTATTCCGTCAATTATCGATCACCTACCGTCTTATTAGTTAATTAAACCATCTCTTACTGGGTGATAGCGAGTAATTAAGTTTACGTAACAGCTGGAAAAAATTAGCTATATGTTATTTAATACGCTAGTCAATTAACACAGAAAATCCCAGTGAAATATAATGAAGAACTTTAACACATTAAATCACTTAAATGCTAGTATATAATTTACCGCAAAACAGAGAAAAGAAACTATCTCCACAAAATCTAAGTAATCCTCTTTGTACTAAGGCTTTATGATGTCGAGCTAGATATTTCAAACTTTCCTGAAGCGACTAGATACTGATTTTGAGGAGATGGAATATATATATATATATATATACAGAAATAGTGTAATCTCGCTGGACTATGACGAAAGTAGCGCCTCGGGCAAATCAGCGGAAATCATAGGGGTTTTCTTCCAAGACAAAGATCTTCCTTCGTCCGCTCTGTCTGCCGGTGTCAATCGACAACAAAGGTTTCTGATCTCGGCGATCGTCTTCCCTGTATATACGACATCACAGGATTCGCTCGAGCTTTTGGGGAACTTCAAAAACAGTTGCCTTGCACGTGTTTTTTGGCCCGTGCGCTGTCAGTTGTAATTTTGACAGCTCTGCTCGCATCGAGCTTCAGGCAAACTTACTTGATTCGTCCCCTTTAGAAGGAATGAAAGTTATAGATCTGAGTAGCCGCTCGTCAGCGCGTGAAACAAGACAAATAGGCGTGGCTAAAATGTGGGTTAGACAGATAGCGAGAAAGGCATGGATTTTGCGTAACAAACGTGCATACTAATGAGGGAAGCAAGGTGGAACGCAAGGTTGAACGGAATGAGGGGCGACGGTGGGAAGCAAGCGGACGGATCATTGTAGTCTATATACATAACCTGTCACAGTTCGTCCCGGCTTGAAGACATGAAACTATTTCAGGTCTCATTTATGAAAATAGAGCTACTCTGATCCGTGGCTTCCGGGTGATTGTGGTTTTCAATTTCATCCTCCTCTTCCGTGCTCCAATTTCGATTCATAAAGCCTGCTCCTACGTTTTCTTTCCCTGGAATGTATTCTACTTTGAAAGAATACACGCTTAGCAGCAAAGCCCAGCGCATTATCTTCGCGTTGAATTCCTTATTCGCTCCCAGAAAAGCCAGTGGAGCATGGTCCGTCTGCACTGTAAATGAAACGCCATAAAGATATTCATGATGTTTCCTGATACCACTCACGAGTGCTAGACATTCTCTCTCCACTGTGGAATAATTTCGTTCTGCAGTATTCAGTTTTCGGCTGCCATAAGCAACGGGAAATAACAGGTTCGGATCATTGTCATCTGCTTGGAGTACTGTTGACTCGATGCCTTGACCCGAAGCGTCGACCTGCAATATAAAAGGGTTGTTACGGTCAGGTAACCGTAAAATTGGATATTCGGACAGCTGTCCTTTGAGAGTGACGTAAGCGTGTTCGCACTTAGCATCCCAAATAACTTTTTCAGGTCGCCCCGTTTTGGTAAGGTCAGTAAGGGGTGCAGTTAGTCCGTTGAAATTTTTAATGAATTTCTGGTAATATGCACACAGTGATAGAAATGAACATGTGTCTTTCTTCGTTATCGGCCTTTTTGCTGCAACTATTTTCTCAATGTTTCTGGCAACTGGCCACATGCAGCCTTGAGAAATGGTATGCCCCAGGAAAGTCAAGCTTTTCGAAGCCGATTAGACATTTGCTAGGTCTAGCTGTGAGACCAGTTTCCTGTAGTCTCCTGAGGAGCATAGCAACCATAGCAATATGTTCGTCGTAGTTTTCCGTTGCAATTAATATGTCATCCATGAAATTATGGATATGAGGACTTTGCAAGGGTTCTAAAAGCTTTCTCATCATTGTGGTGAAGACTCCTGGTGTGTTGTGCAATCCGAACGGCATCACGTTGGAGGTATAGTGTCCTTCACTGGTGCTGAAAGCTAACAGGGGCTTAATTTCCTCCTTGACTGGTATTTGGTAATAACCTTTACTCAGGTCAATCTTGGAGAAAATTCGTGCCTTGCTAAGCTTGGTGAACAGCTCAGAAGCGCTCCGGAGAGGTTCCGGCTGGAATTCCGTTACAGTGTTAAGTAAACGGTAATCTATGCACAGCCGAACTTCCTTATTGGGCTTCTGTAACAGTACTACGCTCGAACTGTAAGGAGAGGTAGACTCACTGATAATTCCTGCTTGACGTAGCTTGTCTATTTCTCCGCGTAGCGTGTCAGCTTTAGCATACGGAATAGGGTAAACTCTGGTTCGAACAGGTGTCTCGTTTGTCAGTTTCATATCGAACTCTACGAGATGTGTTCAACCAGGTACATCCGTTAAAACTGCTGTGTACTGTTTCAGTAGCGCCCTCGTTTCTGTCGGTTGTGTTTCAGAGAGATTGTCACCCAGTTTTACCTCTTGGAAAGATTCCGTTTGTTGCAATGGATATTCCATGCAACTATCGTCATCTTCCTCATCTTCTGTCGCTATGGCGACCGCCAGGAGATGTTCGGGGGACGGCACCGGTCTTTCCAAATATTTCTTTAAATGATTTACGTGGTAGACCTTCTCCTTTCCTTTAATAGAGATCTTGTAGTTGAGATCTTTTTAAGGACGGTAAACGGCCCTTGCCATCCGATGCGTAGTTTGTTGCTTCCGGTTGGCAGTAACAACAAAACTTTCTCTCCTGGTTGGGGTTCTTTCTCTTTCGCTGCTTTATTATATCGTTTAGCGTGCTTTGCGCGTGCTCGCTTAAGGTTGGTCGTTGCTAGATCCCATTTTGGTTGTAACCTTTCCTTAAGTTTCGATACATATTTACTGGCTGAGACGACTGTCTCATCAGCCTTCTGGTCTGTCAGCGACTGCAGTAAGGCTTCTAACGGGCCTTTGATAGGTCTGCCGAATAAAAGGGTAGCTGGTGGTAAACCTGTAGCGGCCTGGGGGACTTCTCTGTAGGCGAATAAGGCTGCAGGAATGAAAAGGCCCCACTCTTCAGGTTTCTCTTGTCCCAGCTTACGTAACATCATGGTGAGGCTGCCGTTGAAACGCTTCACGAGCCCATTTCCGGCCGGATGGTACGGGCTGGTGTGGATGTGTTTGGCCCTCAAGATCGTAAAGATCTCCTCCATTAACAGGCTACGGAATTGGGATCCGTTATCCGTCAAAACTTGTTGAGGGAATCCCAACCGTGTAAAGATCTTTACTAGGGCTTCTGCGACATGCTTGGAATCCGTGCATGTTAGCGGTATAGCTTCGGCTCACATAGTGCATGTGTAAACTAAGGCCAGGATAAACTTGTTCTTTCTTTTAGTCCTTTCTAGGGGTCCGACAATGTCGACTGCAACCCGTTCAAATGGTGTCCCTACTATTGGCATTTCACCCATGGGAACTGGGGGTGTCCAATGCTTGGGTGCCACACGTTGGCACTGGGCGCAGGATTTCACGTATCTGATAATATCAGTGTTCATTCCTGGCCACCAATAGTGAGTCGATATTCGCTGAATAGTGGCGTTTTGTCCCATATGTCCGCTAAAGGGAAGAGAGTGCCCCATTTCTAAGATTTGGTCTCTGTACTGCGTCGGTACTAGGAGCTGATTATGCCCTTGTTCAGGGTTGCCCGTTCTACGATACAATACGCCATCCTTAGAAAAGATGTCTCCGTTGTGTCTGGGGTCCTTGGCCATGGGCAGTTTCCTAAAGCAGGGTTCCAAGGTAGGGTCCTTTTGTTGCGCCTCTTTTAGTTCCTTAGGTAACATATTAGGCGTAGGCTCCCGTTCCTTCTTGGTTTGCCCTCTTGTGGTTACTGCTGCCACAATCGGCTCTTTCGGTCTCCCAATAAACACGTATCTACATCCAAGTATGACTGGGTAGATCGGATCATCCATAATAGCCGCTTTGATAACACCTCTGACAAAATCAGAGTGTATCTCCACCAATGCGATGGGAAGCGTCATGGGTGCATCACTCTTGAAAACTCCACATAGTTTGACGGTTTCTTTTGTCTGTTGACCGGGTTTGACCAAGTGCCTTGCGACAATACAATCAAAAGATAACCCTGTGTCAAAAAGACAAGATGTAGAAGTCCCGTTCAAAATAACAGTTCCTCGCGTTGAGGGCCTCTCCCCCTCAGGTTGAGAATCACTGACATTAATTCTTCCTTGCGAGGCTGTTTGCAAGCATCCGATGCAATTTGGCCAGGTGTGCTTGCCCTGATCAGATGTCCCTGGTGCAGGGGTCTTTCCCTTGTCTTGACCTTTCTGGCTGCGGTGCCATGTAGGCCGGTTGGGTTGATCAGAATTGTTGTTGGTGGGATATCTGGTTTTGTAGAATTTCGATTTTTCCTGGGAAGGATTCTGGGGTACAGTTTCTCGTTGGTTATGGTGATGGGAAGACTGCTCTTGATTATTTTTCCGAGAAAGCTCATCTGTCGGTTTGCGTTTTGAGCTGGGAAACTCGGCCATAGTAATGTTCAGACTTACTGAGAATGTCATCTAACTTTACTGCGCCTTGTTCAGCCAGAAATCTACGGGTTTCATTTGACAAAGTGGTTTTTATTTGTTCGATAAGAACAAACTCCTCAAGCCCTTCATAGGTGAGAGGGAGCTCTGACAGCTCCATGCACTTTGTCAAATATCCCTTCAGGCGTGAAGAGAACTGATGAAATGTCTCAGTGCCTTCCTTTCTGCTGTTTCTGAACATTTGCAGAAATTTGCGAGCGTTCATTTCGAAGCGCTCCAGTAAAGCCTTCTTTAACATGTCGTAGTTGTCTTGATGGCTGCTTCCAAGTTTTACGTAAACGTCATAAGCATTACCTTTCAAAGCCTGTGAAAGCTTTAGGCCCCATTGGGAACTCTCTAATCCATACAATGTCGCCATTCTCTCAAATTTCTCTAGAAACGAGTCAATTTTCTCATTGGGGCTTGGGAAGGATTCCAGGGCAAAAGACATAGCTGTTAGTTGAGATGATTGAGTGCTTGAGAGATCAGTTAACTGTGACTGAGGTGAGACTCTCCATTGCTGAAGAAAGACATAGCACCACGACTTTGGACCTCTGGGGCCTTATGCGCCAGTTCATGCTGTCTCTCCTTCTCTCTTTCCTCATATGTTGTCCCTCCTTCTCTCTTTCATTTGCTCTGCGAGCTTCCATTTCTGCCTCAATTTTCTTCTGTTCCAATTTACGCTCTTCCGCGTCTTTCTTCTCCCTTTCATACCTGTCGAGTTCTTCGTTGACGAAATCTTTCACTTCTTCTCCTTGCAATCCTGTTTCCTTTGCTTCCTCTCTTAGCATTGTTCTAAGTTTTGCACGCTCAGCCATGTCAAAGAACTGAATGCCACTAACCCGAAGAAAGAAGGAGAAAATAAGGACATTAAAACTCTATCCTTAACCAAATTTACGAGAAAAACCAAAAAATTTTTTTTTTTATTTAACTGAGATACCTCCTCCCGTTGTCAGTTATCTAATCTATCGCTGTTATTAACTGGCAACTAGGCTCCTAATACAGACGACTTAAAGCAAATAAATGGTAGGTCAGGCTAACAACTGGAAAAACTACTATTACTAACGGTGGATAAAAAAATATTTTATTTTTAAAAAAAAAAAATAAGGAGAAAAAAATTTCCTTATTAAAATCCACCCACAACTCGCCCACACCTGAAGTCAGTTTATAGAGTTAGGGCTCTATTAACTTGACGTGTAGTCAGAATGCAGTTCTTAGCATAGCTGCTATTGTTGCTGCTTCTAAAAAAAAACCTAGTGATTGATAAACAATCACGCGTACTAGTGGTCTGTTACAAAATTACCATATATCAGACAAAAATTATTATCAAAATCAAGCTGTACGTAACTCTATGATGCTGTGGAAAGAAAGAAAAATCCTATATGTGTGTGGTCAAACACCCAGTAACTAAGAGCGTTGACTATGGGATCATTATTTAATATTCCTTAACTCACAAGACAAAACTCACAGCACACTCTATCTAGATGAATCTTCTGATTCAGTATCAGACTTTAGACATTTATCTAGACCCGGACCAAGATCTCAATCCTGGAGCGAGCCCTCCATTATGTCGTAACTTTTACAAGATAGGTCTGAGATATTTATGGTCCTGTCCGAGCAGAGGTGATAGTGGTAACTATGTGAGAGTAAGGTGTAAGAAATAGTTTTTCTCACGAGGGTGATAGTGTAAGAGGAAGATCAGTCTCTGGATTGAGTAGTTTCTCTAATCCAGCCTATCTTTACGACTATATTTTAATCAGACGCACTTCCTCTCCTTATACAAAATACAAGTTACAATGCACCCACATACACGCAATTCTGTGACAAATACGCACAAACGTGAAAACAAACTATGGATAACAGATATGGGTAGGGGTTGACCAACACAATAACTTAAGGTTTATTAAGTTTATTATCACTAGAAATTCACAACATCAAGCATATACATCAATAAAGCATGGTTTACATACAAATGAAATTAACCCAATAGGTCCACCCCTCTGGTAAAGGAAAAGACAAGAAGATCCCAACAGAGGTTAATTAACCCAAAAGATCAAAAGTTAACAATCAGGTTATGGAAGGGTCAGTACGGGAAAAGAACAAGTTCCTAATTAAGCTATCCCGTAAATACTCAGGTTAGTGAGAAACAAAAAAAAAGATTTGTATGTTAGTGGTAACAAAAGAAAAATATGTTTCTCTCTTTCGGTTCATTCACTCATTCATACTGTGGCCACATGCATACTCGCTTACCCAATAGTTGTCTCAGGTATTCCTTGGAAATAAACACTAACAAGTAATATGACCCTACAGTGTCTGATTATTTGCCAACTCCAGCCCCAGTGCTGACAGCTAGTTTCAAGGGAGTCGCCGAAGTTGGTGCGTTAATTGGTTTCCTGGATAATTCCTGTATCACTGCATTTAGTTGGTTGGGATAAGTTGTATTCGTGGTGGTCACCGTCATAGAAATAAAATATATGGTTCCGGAGTTGTCTAGCCTCTGGTTGCTGAGACACACTCTGTTACATTATGAAATGTTAATAATAACAATTATCGGTTGTTCTTTAAGTTGATGGCCGAGTCTGAACAGTGAGTTCTCTTGAGTATAATCCCCGTGGAAAAAACTACTGTCATATGGCAGATCAATAGATATATATATATTTTGCCACTGCGGGCTAATGAGATTGATATCAATAAAATCTGGTAATGTTCAGGTCCAGTTAATATTATGTTTATTGTTTCTAGTTTGGCCTCTCTCATGAATGAAGAAAATGGGCCGCACAGGTCACAACTCGAAGACTCAACAAATAAAATAATATCTCTGGATAGTTTGTAAGACCATAAGAGCGCTAGTTTGCTGGAGTTTTGATCAGCCTAGATTTAGGAAGAAATACAAACATTTTACTATAATATAAATATCCTATCCTAACACGCGTTAAGGCAAGACCTCTTAACCACTCCGTTATTAAATTATATTAGAAATCACAAGTGTCTAGCTTATCTTATCGCTTTTAACACGTGATATGAACACTAGTCGTTTATAAAATTACACATAATGGATAGAAGTAAATTGTATTCCGTCAATTATCGATCACCTACCGTCTTATTAGTTAATTAAACCATCTCTTACTGGGTGGTAGCGAGTAATTAAGTTTACGTTACAGCTGGAAAAATTAGCTATATGTTATTTAATATGCTAGTCCAGTGGTTTTCAACCTTTTTGAGTCCATGTCTCCCCTGACCAAATACATTCTTTCTGCGGCTCCCCTGTGGGATAACTGGTAAAAACTCTAGCGATGTTTCGACATTTAGCCTAACTTTTTTGAGCAGGTTTACTTTGGAAAGGCATTTAAACAAATTAATTTTTTAATGTAATTTTTTTTAAAATGCAATTGGACAATATGTGAAAAAATTACACGTACAAGAAAAATATACACAAAGTGCACTTTGAAAATCCTTACTATAAAACAGAAAACAGCACAGATAAAGTAGTTTGTTTCTTACATATTTTTTAAATTTTTGTCTGAAAATCATTCACTGATATACTGCACTAATGATTCAATCTCCATAACAAAAAACTTGTACAGTAAAACTATTTTAAAAAAATATGATGAATAAAGTACCAGTCACCTCAGTGTGAAACTTGAGCTTGCTTGTTGTTACACAGCTTGTCAAATCTTGGCAGCAATTGAGATACAGCTACCCTCATTTCCTTCTCCACATCGAGTGTTGATCTGAACTTGGTTTTTATGACAGCCACTGTTAAAAACTCAGCCTCGCAGAGATAGGAGGTTGCAAAAGGAATTAATTTCTTCTGTGCTGTCTTGCCCAAGCTTGGGAACTCCTGTTTTACTGTATACCAAAATTTTGGCAATGCCATGGATGGAAACTTCGCTTGTAGTGAAGAGTCTGATGAAAGTTTTATCAGTTCTTCCTCTTCTGCAGTACTGAAGTCCGAAGGAGCATCACTACTGAAGGGATTTTGAACTCACTGAAACCTGTCACAGTTTTCAGGAAAGTATTTTTCAAAATGAACACTGAGTTGAGATAAGTGTCCTTGAATTATAGAAACAATATTTGCACTAAAATCTATTTCATTGTCTGATTTTTGTTCTTTCATTTGACTTAGCTTTCACGAGAAATATTCTCTTGGTTTGCCCACGTCATTCTTATGAACACTTTCTAAATGGCGCTTCAATTTGCTTCGACAGAGAGTACTTTGAAACACAAAACACACTGTGGACGCTCTTCATTGTTCACAAGACTGCACGTGAAACCAAAATCTAAGTAACTGTCGTCGTATTTTCTATACTTACGTTTCCTTTCCTCATTACCACTTTCCTTGTCATCCTCAACAAGTTCTCGCTTTTTACTAACACTTGCCAAATTAAAAAATCTGTCCATATCAAACTCACAACACAATCAAAAACGTTTGAAAACAGAAAATCACCGTGTTACCTACTTTGGTCGCGCGAGGAGAATGCGCGGAAAGTTGATAGGCGGGTCGTGGGAGCGGGACTTTAAAGGCTGGCAAACATCAAAAGTGAAATTTCTCCAGGGTCACGCAGGTTGACAAACACCAAAAATGAAATTTCCCACAGCTCTGTGTTTTCTTTACAGCTAAATACGAAAAAAATCCACGCCCATCCATGGCGCCCCTGACCGTCAGTCATGGCGCCCCAAGGCGCCGCGGCGCACAGGTTGAAAACCCCTGCGCTAGTCAATTAACACAGAAAATCCCAGTGAAATATAATGAAGAACTTTAACACATTAAATCACTTAAATGCTAGTATATAATTTACCGCAAAACAGAGAAAAGAAACTATCTCCACAAAATCTAAGTAATCCTCTTTGTACAAAGGCTCTATGATGTCGAGCTAGATATTTCAAAATTTCCTGAAGCGACTAGATACTGATTTTGAGGAGATGGAATATATATACAGAAATAGTGTAATCTCGCTGGACTATGACGAAAGTAGCGCCTCGGGCAAATCAGCGGAAATCAGCGGGGTTTTCTTCCAAGATAAAGAACTTCCTTCGTCCGCTCTGTTTGCCGGTGTCAATCGACAACAAAGGTTTCTGATCTCGGCGATCGTCTTCCCTGTATATACGACATCACAGGATTCGCTCGAGCTTTTGGGGAACTTCAAAAGCAGTTGCCTTGCACGTGTTTTTGGGCCCGTGCGCTGCAGTTGTCGTAATTTTGACAGCTCTGCTCGCATCGAGCTTCAGGCAAACTTACTAGGTTCGTCCCCTTTAGAAGGAATGACAGTTATAGATCTGAGTAGCCGCTCGTCAGCGCGTGAAACAAGACAAATAGGCGTGGCTAAAATGTGGGTTAGACAGATAGCGAGAAAGGCATGGATTTTGCGTAACAAACGTGCATACTAATGAGGGAAGCAAGGTGGAACGCAAGGTTGAACGGAATATGGGGCGACGGTGGGAAGCAAGCGGACGGATCATTGTAGTCTATATACATAACCTGTCACAAACGGGAGTGAGACAGGGATGCCTCTTGTCTCCATGTCTTTTCTTACTAGCAATGGATTGGGTTATTAAAACATCAACATCACACAATAGAAATGGAATCCAGTGGAATCTGACTAAAAGATCGATGATCTGGATTTTGCAGATGACTTGGCTCTTCTGTCCCATAACCATAATCAGATGCAAGAGAAAATGAAAATTCTCGATGAGAGGTCACAACAAGTGGGCCTGAAAATACACAGGGAAAAGACAAAGATTATGAGAATAAATGCAAGAAATTATAACAAGGTTGAACTTGAAGAAACACCACTAAAAGATGTAGAATCGTACACATATCTTGGCAGTAATATAGACAAAGGTGGAGGGACAGACAGTGATATCAAAAAGTAGATTTAAAATTAAGTACTGGTGACTCTTTTTATCACAGCAATGAACAATGAGAATGATCCTACCACTGTTGTATAGTCTGCCAAAAGTTTGCAGTTTCACCTCCATTGTTGCCTTCATAGATTTATGCCATGTAGTTATTCATTTCAAGTTGTGTCGAGTCTATTCCTAAGGAAAACTATTTCTTCATATATTCGTTGCATCTGTCGTTTGCTATCACCAAACGGACCACCACTTTTAAATATTTGATTATAGGACCTACTCCTTTGCTGCCTGTCATGACTCTACACTCTACTCGGTCAGTGATTTCCGAGTTGAAATATTCTGCGAGTAAGAAGCACATTAAAATTCACTATTAGTAGTTGTAGACATAATAGTAGCTACGGCAGCAGCTGCAGCGTAAGAATGGCAAAAGACAGTGCCATACCGATCGGAACTCGTATGAAGAATACGGTACTATTGAATAATGTCTTGTGACTTCTTTTTTTTTTAACTCGATTCCTGAGGAAGACTTTGTATTTAATTAATGACAGAAATATAATTATCATAAGTATCTATAATTTTAGACATTATTGCTCAATTGCCGCTATTTGCTTATATCATTATACCCTTCTGCCCAATTTACAGGGTAAATGAAAATTATATAATTTTTGTCTGAATGTTTTTTTTCCCCTCTCCTTTCCTTTGTCCAAAAATGGTAGATTCTTCATACCTTACAATGGTTTTTTTTAAAGGGGAGGGGTTGAAAGCTTGCAGTATTTAGGTTAACATTTAATTTACATTTAATATGACACAGTAATAAGTATACAGTAATAAGATTTCCATTAGGCCTTTGCACTCTCATGACCCTTTCACATCTGTCTTTCGTCACCACAAAGCCAAATGAAATTTTTTTTTATTAATTTCCTAGTTGTCCCACATGACTGTAATCACCAACAGGTTTCTGAGTCGAAATATTCTGCAAGCAAGATGCTGGTCAAATTTTGCTAGCAGCCGTATTTGTTGTAACATCAGCAACCCAAAAAGACGGGCAAATTTTATATTTTATCTTCAAGTGATAACTAGTGGCGTTAGCAGTACACTTGTAGGAGTAGTTTATGGTAACAGTAGTTGTGGTAGTATCGTTTGCAGTAATAGTAATGCAAAAGAATTAATAATAGTAGCAGTAGAAAAAAGTAGGAGCGGTGATACTAGCAGAGAATGAACTAAATAAAGAAAAGGACCGTGTCAAACATTTACTTCCACATCTTTAACAGATAATCAACACAGGCTACTAACTTTTCAATCACATTTTATTTCTTGTGTAACAGTCATCGCAGTAATACAACGATGACCACATTATTGACAAGTAAAAATACAGGAGGCGCCTGTGTACTGAAGTATGCACATTTTAACTGTCTTATTTAATTGTGACGCTAAATCTTTCAATAGTAAACCCAAGTGTAGTTAACTTTAAAACATTTGATCTAAGATCTGAAGATGTACATTATCAACCAACAAACTTTTACCGTATTCTGCTAACAGTTCCAGTCCTTCGTTAGATGGGAACAAAAATAAATTATGAGTAAAACACTAAACTACAGATTACTAAAATTTTTAAAACTTATGTTTTGATATAGACTAAACAGGTGTTTAGACGATTTGACAGGAGGGGACATTCTAGGCACAGCATCTATTGTAAATGTGAACAAATGTCTGATTATGTAAAATGAGTCACCGAAGGCAACCAAAAATAGGAAAGAAAATTACTACTTTTATTTCCAGCTGTGTTCAAAATAGGTACCAGGAAAAATATGATTAAAAAAGTATTTCCTCATTCACATATATATATATATACACACAAACATAGTAGCCATATATGTAATGCTTTCTTGTTCTACCTATTTCTTGTGGAAAACTTAATAACTTGAATTTCGTGTTTACTTTTATTATCAATCTTTTGAGAAATATGTGCATTTCATAATACAATTACTAGCAGAACTCATGTATGTGCTATCTTACAATTACAGTACTTTACGACTTTAAAAAAATTGACTGAGTTAACTCGTGTTGAGTAAAATTTGGCCCAAAAGTCTTTACCAGGATAAACTTGTCCCCGCCCCATGTAGATCCTGGGATCTCCAAGGAAACAAGAAAGAATAGGTCTACTGCTACCTCAGGCACTTCTTGAGAAGACAACTACCACAAGGTTGTGCATAGAGCTGGCAGCCTCATCATGTAAGACAGATTGCTAGCAAAATCACTGCAACAAAAGCACATGAATACTCTCATGCAGGTTTCCTGCAACAGGACCAGCTGCAGTGGTGGTCATTGCATCATAGGATGCGAAAAGGAAGATGGTGATGATGTCAATCAATCTATTTAATGAATTTACTCCTAGTCTAGTCTGTTAAGTTAAAGTTAGTTGCTTATCCTTTACAGGACGGGGCAATCAACCCCAGCTTTTATTGGCTGTTTGTGATTTTTCTAGGCAATTTTTTTATTCAGTAGTTTGCCATTGCTTTCTGAACAGTACGGAGCTTATACCATTGTTAAAAATCCACACAAAGCGATCTGCTACCAAACCGCCTGCAGCAGGTTTCGTACCTGGTATATCTGGATTATGAAACTGCGTTCATATCCATTAGGCCACAGTCTGTACGAGTGGTTAATAGTCAAGCTAATATCACCAAGAGGTAATAGTCAGTAATGGTGGATCAAAGACAGGACAAGTATATTGCAATATTTAAAATAAATCATTGTCATCTCAATCCCTGCAGTTTTGCTATCAGCTGTACACAAACGATTTAAGTTATAAATTCAAGCCTTCGAATTGGAAAAAAAACCCTGAGTAGTTCCCTGGGTTTCTGAAGAGACAAAGAATAGGCCTACCACCTCCTCAGGCATGTCGTAAGAGGCAACTAATATGAGGTTGTGCATGAGGCTGGCAACGGCATCATGTTAAAAAATATGCTGCAGAAACCACGACTGCAAGAGGCCATGAATGCTTTGATGATGCCTTCCTGCAAGGCGACCAGCTGCAGTTGTGACTCCATGCTTCGCAAGGAGCAAAAAGACAAATGGAAAATAGCAGGTAAGAAGGGTTTCTGTCACAGGACAGTGAATGTGTGCACCTGAGCAGGTAGGAAGGGTTTCTGTCACAGGACAGTGAATGTGTGCACCTGAGCAGGTAGGAAGGGTTTCTGTCACAGGACAGTGAATGTGTGCACCTGAGCAGGTAGGAAGGGTTTCTGTCACAGGACAGTGAATGTGTGCACCTGAGCAGGTAGGAAGGGTTTCTGTCACAGGATGGTGAATGTGTGCACCTGAGCAGGTAGGAAGGGTTTCTGTCACAGGACGGTGAATGTGTGCACCTGAGCAGGTAAGAAGGGTTTCTGTCACAGGACAGTGAATGTGTGCACCTGAGCAGGTAGGAAGGGTTTCTGTCACTGGATGGTGAATGTGTGCACATGAGCAGGTAGGAAGGGTTTCTGTGACAGGACGGTGAATGTGTGCACCTGAGCAGGTAGGAAGGGTTTCTGTCACAGGACGGTGAATGTGTGCACCTGAGCAGGTAAGAAGGGTTTCTGTCACAGGACAATGAATGTGTGCACCTGAGCAGGTAATTTGATGAGTTTTTAGTAGGTCTGAAAAACTTGTCAGAAAATGGTTAATATGACTTTTATTAAACATGAGTAACTCTTGGTTGATTCAAGGAATACCACAAAAACTTGAAAACATGACTTTTTCTCAACAATTTCCACATTCTTAGTTTCTGACAGCTTTCAATCAAAAGGGTTGAATTTTTATAGTTTGAAATGGAACCAAAATGTATGTAATTCATATATAATGTTGAAATTTTTATTTTTATATGCTGAAAACAAGTTAACTTTGGAAAATTTTCATGCAAAAGTTTGTTTTCTTATAACTTCATTCTATACACAATTTATGTCACAGAGTTTGATTCAGCAAGACTTTTACATTTAAAATACAACATTAAAAAAAAATGTTTTTTGCCAACTTTTAAAAATCAGATAGTTCATTACTTCGGTAAAATTTGTCCCTGGTGAAAAAAAACCCACCAGAAACCCGTTTTGTGATAAACAGTAACATTTATACAACCCATAAAAGCCAGATCCAAACCTCAGAAATGAGATATCTGAGGAAGGTGGTTGAAGTAACAAGAAGAGACATGGTACGCAACCAGACGATACGTCAAGGCCTAAAATGCCACCCCCTACAGACCCAAGTAGAACAGTCCCAACTAAGATGGTTTGGCCATGTCTGCAGAATGGGAGAAGATCGGCTACCACGACAAGCATGGGAAACAAAGAGCCAAGGATCCAGACCCCGAGGACGACCCAGAGTCCGCTGGGAGGACAACATTAGACAATCTTTGAAGGACCGAGGACTAGAATGGAACCAGGCCAGGAGGAAGACAGCCGATAGAATAGTCTGGCGCTCTCTCTTCCAAACCTCTCCTCACGGTAGAAGGGGAACGACTAAGTAAGTAAGTAAGTAACATTTATGACTTTAAATAAAATTAAAATAACACATTAACAAAAGTGAAAAAAACTTTTTTTTATTATATAAATATGAACAGATCTGAAGGGTCTCTGTGACCAGTGTGTGAAATATGTTAGGTGAGAGAAAGTAATATAAAATATTGACATATGTGAATCAATATGTTTGAGATTATTCTTCACTGTTTCTAACATGATAAAAGCAGTTAAGAGTGAATATACAAATGCTTAATTAAGTAGCTTAAAATGTTTCAGTCAACAATGACAAATCACATGACCTTTTTTCTATGTTATCTCAGTTTAAACCATCTTTCGAGTTGTCACCTTTTCTCTCTCCCACTTTCTGTTCTCTCTCTTTCTCTTTTCATGGTCTCAGTTCTTCTTACTCTTTTTCACTGATTCACTACATCTGCAAGACACTGCCAGCAATGTTGCATCTTGGAAAGCTAAACAAATATCACAACTAGTATTACCAAAACATATGAGATTTAATAAACCCTAATTTTGAATCAGTGTTCTCGTCATAGCAATTTAACCCCTGCATACCAACTCATAGCAAAGAAAAAATGCTACAGAAATCACCATTGTAGGAAACAGGAAAGTGTTTTGTGCAGACTTACTACTCTGTCGTGGCCATGCTTTGTACTGTGCTCCAGCTCTCATTCATTCTTTGTATCTCAGCCTCCACAGTTCTCTGCCAAGTTGTATTTTTGGTAGGCCTCTCTTTTGCTTTCCTACAGGGGCCCAAAGCATTGCCGTTCTTGTGATGGCATCAGTGTCTCTTCTGAGAACATGGCCAACTAACTCCAGCGTCCGCCAGCTGTTTTGGTGTGCATGTCCTCTTGGTTGCTTCGAGTAAGCAGTTCTTGGTTTGTGATGATATTTGGCCAAAAAATTTGGATAATTTTCCTTAGACTATGTGAAAATAGGACAATATCAACATTTCCTTCTCTGCTACTCTCCAGCATTCTGCACAGAAAGTACACAACTGTCATAAAATCTGATTTTTTTTCAGTTATTATAGTTTTGGTATTGTGAGAATTGTCATTATTTTTCACACTATCATAATTCCCTATCTCTTCCTCTTTTTCACAGTAGAATAATTCCTTATCTGATTGTTTTTGTACTATAATAATTTACTCTCTGCTAGTGTATATTTTAACTTATTTTTAAATTTGAAATATCCACAAGCTTAATATATATATGTATATGTGGTGGCTATGCTTATAAAATGTTAGTTATGTTTCTGAAGCTTGTAAGTGATTAGAATTGAGAGAGATGAGAAAATGCACATGAAGTTATGTATATATGTGTGTGTGTGTGTGTGCGTGAGAAAGAAAGAGAAATCGTGGACATAACATAGACATGTTGCTCAGTTGCACATCAAATGTGCACATTTGGCAGAGTTGTTGTAAATGTTGTCAAATATTGCGAGAAGTTTTTTTTTCCCTTGATGTCAGATGTTACTCTCTGACAACATCTTTTTTTTAATACTTTGTGGAATTATGCGTTATTTTGCACAAAAATCCCATATTATTAGTGGAATATACTACCACATTTGTGCTGAACATATCTCAAGGGGTTTTTGCAGTATCAAAGACAGCTAAGCTGTTCCAGTTATATACGCAGTGAATGACTTCTTGATAACAAAATACGAAAACATCGCCAAAAAAATATTGTTGTCAGAAGGTAACATCAAGTAATAAGAATGCCAATCAGCTCAATATTTAACCACATTTACAACAAGATATACACATGCTTGATACACAATTAATCTCACTCTCTTCATCAGCATGTTGATACTTTCAAACAAACGTATAGATAATTTTATCAGCTTTCTCATCTCTCTATACAATATTTTCTTTTCTAATGATTGAAGAGCACTGAGTGGCAGAATGGCTAGAGTGCTTGCATCTGAAAGCAAAATTACCAGGCAAAAAAATTGGTAGCCTCACGCTCCATTCTCACCAGCTGTAAAAAATCGGTACCCTGACTGATCTTCAGTTAGGGAACACAAAGGCAGTGAGGGAGGGTTCCAGTCACTCCAACTCATAAAGCTGAGACCCAGTATGGTGAAGTCTGAAACACCTCACTCCCATGTGGCAGTACCCATTATAGGACTATAATAATAATAATAATAGCCCCTTCAGTCATAGCTGACTAAGAGAATGCGCCCCTGAGGGGACAGCCATCAGCTTCTTATTTTCCTGGTGTTCCTTTCAACGTTTTCTCCTCTCTACTGCTTGCTGTGAGCTATAGGACTACTTTTAATGACTAACAAGCATCAACAATATTACTAACATACGGAACTATTATCAGCATAGTCGCTACAAACATACAATATCAATATGACCCTTTCAATGAAAATGACAAATAAATAATTAAATTCCCCATCTTTTCTTCCCATCTGCTAAAACAATTATGATATTATCCAATGATACTAGGAAATCATTAAGGAAAAAGACAAAATACTTCAGGCTTATTAGGTCTTACAAAATAAATATTATACAGAAAAATCATTCAGAAAGACCACATGTAACAAAAGCAGTTCTAAAAACACACCTGAAATAACAACAGTCATGCAAGAGAAAAAAGAATGTGCTGGGAAATACAAGTGAAATAATGTACTTTTAAAAATAACATCAGTGTTGTGAGTGTAATAACACCAGATTAAAAAAACGGTAACGACAATACCTTACCAACTAAACACCTAGCTCAACAAAACACCTGAGATGACAATAAATTATCAAGTAATTATCACAAACATGAATGTGGGAGTATGAACTCAGTTGTTGTTTGTTCAATAAATAAATCAGCCACTGAGTAATTTAAATAACAATTATTTATTTACAGATGATGTTTTTACTTAATAAAATTGGTTCAAGGGTGTAAAGAAATATTATCATACTTAAGAAAATTGATTGAACTATGTAAGGAAATATGAAAGTCAGTAATTTCCATCAACTCACAAGAAATATCGTCCCACAAGAGTTTCCAAACATATTAATAAACCAGAAAATTTATAATGTATGGTTGTCCCTTGAAGTCATACCCAAAAAAGTAATTTTTAAAGTTCAGTTGAAGAATGCTAATACATTTCTCTTTACTTTTCGCCCCCAGCAATGAGTTTAAAAAAAAAAAGGAAGGAGGGAGGGAAATTTGAAAGTCAACTTAATAGCCAATTTTCCAGTGGTTAATGAATCACTGCCAAATCTCACACACTAGGCTTGAAACGTTTAGGTCATCACCTTGTTCTGAACACAGAATTAAAATGAATTTTGTTGAAAATCAAATGTAAGTCAAAAATTAGCACTTGAATCATAAACATGAATAAAAAATGTTAATGTGTGTAATTTCATTTATGTCAGATATAATGCAGAAGTAAATTTTTAAAACAAATCATTCAAAAGCATTCAAGAAATTAAACTCAGCGATCCAAGTTGGAAGCCCTCCATCAGTGACACAGTACAGAAAAAGCCATTAAGAGTCTGGACTGCTGACTCGTCCCTTTCAACATCTCTAGATTTGGCACCTGGAATGTTCAAACACTAAACAAACAAGGAAGAACCATACAGGTGGCAGCAGAAATGTAAATAAACTAATGTCTTAGAACTGTTAAAAGCAAGATGAAAGGAAAACAGAAAGGAGAAATGGTGCTGCTATCCTAAGAGGAATAAAGAGCAACTCATTGAAGGTTTGACTCTAAAGCTATCAAAAGAGGCACAGAAGGCACTTATTGAAAGGGAAGCAATGGGACCTAGACTAAGAACAACAGCATTAAAACTGCCAAAAGGATAATAAAGATTAATGTGATTAAATATTATGCGCCAACAAACAACAATGAAGAATCTGTGAAAGAAGAATTACCCCACACTTCAAAATATTATAGATTAAAAAAGAGAAGTACAGATGGATGATTATAATACTGATGGATGACTTAAATGCAAAGAATAGGAATGGACAACAGTGGCTTTGAAGATATAATGGAAAAACACAGATTTCAGATAAGGAGCGAAAATTGTGAAATATTTACAAATGTTTGTGCTTCATATCAACATGTTGTAGTAGAAAGCCTTTTTCACATAAATGAATACAAATAGCAATGTGGATATCACCAGACCACAGGACTGAAAATCTGATTATCATAGTCAAAAAATTAGATAATCATTATATGACATCAAAATATCCAGAAAGGTGGATGTAGTATCAGAACACCATCTTCAATTAGCCAAAAAAAAAAAAAAAAAAGCTGACAATCAGAAGATATACATACAGCTTTACACAACTACAGAGCACACTTGTTGTGGGATATTTCAAAATAAAAAAAACCTTAGAAAAATTTACTGTCACAATATCCAATAAGTGTCAAGGGTTTCAGCAACTTGAAACAAATACAGAACACTGACAACAGAGCAACAAAATATGGAAGGTCTTGAAAAAAAGGAACACCTGCACAAAGCATGGAAACAACATAAATCGTAACCAAAAAAAAGAAAAAATATGAAAGATGATTTAAACAAAAGCAAGACCTCAAATTCCACAGCTAAGGCTCATAGAAGCAAACAAAAAAGTAACATGAGTATCAGAAAAAAACAAAAGAAAATACACCGGTGAAGTGGCAACAGAGGAAGAGGAAGCTACAACCAAGGTGAATATGAGGGATCTGTACAACAGTACAGTTAAGTAGTGAAATTATCTAATAACCAAGGACAACAATTTTTTGCAACATAAAACAGCAAATGAAGAGATGATAAAACACCTTGAGGAAGTAGACCATCATCAGAAGATTCCCCAGATGTCATGCCACAAGAAATGGAATTACTTCAAAAAATTGAAAAAAAAAAAGAATTAGAATGCCATATAATAGAAGATTTAAATAGAGATGGAAAAACTTGAGATCCAGACACCTCTACAGACATTTTATACAAACTACTTGGCAAAGTCTGGGAGAGAGAAGATATACTAGCAGGCCGGAAGGAAGTGTGCCTGGCCAAGTTGTTAAACAAGGGAGGTTTGCAGAAATGCACATCTTATGGTAGGATAATGTTACTATCACCATCAGAGAAAATACTACACATGATCACCCTTACGTGAATAAAAGAGATTCACAGAAAGACATTTGATAGAAGAAACAAACAGGTTTTATACAGAGCAGATCATGAACAGACCAGACAGCCAGACTTTGCATAATGGTAGAACAGAGCTTGGACTAAGCAGACCAAGAAAAGGTTTTGAAAATCTAGAAAGAAAATCATTTTTTTAACCTAAATGTTGTTGTTTGCGTTTGCTCTCAGCCGTATCTCTCTCTTACAATGCTGGCCATTAGTTTGAGTGGTAAGTACATTGTGTCGTAGTTTACAGCTAGGCTGCGATATCTGCGCCTTTCAGCTTGACACATCCGATTTCAGCAAGCAATTTTTTATGGGTTTGCTTCCTTGCCACCTCATGCTTATATGTATGCTATACCTCATGTCCATACAACAGTGTAGTGAGGTGGCTGCACCACTGAGCTGAAACGCAACTCTGCTCAGATCTGGGAGGTTCCGTTTCTGGGAACAAATATTATGCCAATGGAGGCATCATTCCTTTTCCGGGAACAGCACACACAGCCAATGGAGGCATCATTCACCATTCGAAAGAGACAAGCATATGACTACTGGTAGGATGAACCAGATAACTGTCGGGACAGACATACATTGCCTTTGAGCTCTCACGCGGGGAGAGAGACAGTGTTCTGTGTAGAGCAGATCTCTGTTGCCCCGGGGATTTTATTCTTTGCTTCAGACGAGAACCACTGGCCGCCTGCAGACAGAGACGTTTACCTAGTCGGAAAGGACGGGCAGTAAGAAACACCAGCTTATTGACTGCTGGCCCATGACTCATTGCCAAAGTGGGGCTTTTTTCGAGACCTTTGTTGAGCCATGATACGGAGATGTGACAGCTTACCCACATCACGACCGGAGCTGCGCTTTATGGATGCTTGAGCCAAACACACATGAAACCACTGCCTCACTACCCAATGAACTGGGAGGGCCTGTTACCAAGAACACCATGAGCAGTCTTTTGAGACAGCATCCATCAGCTCTCGCTAGCTGGGAAACGAAAATGAAAATCACTTCCCAGGTGAGTCTCCCATAACTTTTATTATGTTAATAAGGAAAGCATATGAATACATGAAATGCAGAGCTTTTCATGTAAGACAGTTTACATAACCCTTTGAGATAAGAACTGAACTGCTGCATAGATGTCTCTTATTTTCATTTCTGTTCTTACTAGCTATACAGATTGAATTATAAAAACAAAAACAACCACAAGAAATGAAATTTACTGGGCTCTGAAGGTCTAGATTTTGCCAATGATGACCTTGTCCTTCTATCCATTAGCCAAAACTAGATACAAGACTGAATGAGATGTCACAACAACTGGGTCTAAAAATCTACAAAGAAAACATAAAGATAGTGAGAATAATTGTGGTAAATAATAACCATTTTGCACTTTGAGGAAAAAAAACCCATTAAGATGTGTGCACTTACATAAATCTTGGCAGTGACATAAACAAGTTGAGGAAATGAACAGTACCATCAAATTTTGAGTATAGTAGGCATGATGGCTTTTCACTGCATTGGAAAGTATGTGGAAATCGAAAGATGTTCAACGCAAAGATAAGAATTTTCAACTCAAATGTTAAAGCAGTCCCACTGTGTGGTTCTGAAACAAACAGAACAACAAAATTACAGACCTACAAAACTAGGTACTTGTGCAGAACTGAGGGACAGAATCATCAGTGTGTGAAGTTGATGGAAAGAACCAGAAAAACACTAGTGGAACAAGAGGAAGTAAAGGCAATCGATAGGACACACATTGAGGAAACAAGCTGATAGCATTACAAGGCAGTCATTCTGGTGTAAAATGAACAGAATGAGACCTAAAAGCACAATGAGAAGTGAACTGAAGACATATGATATATACTCAAGAATAGGTCGATCCAACTATAAGTCGACCCCTTGATTTAAAATCCTTCCAAAATGAATGACCCGGTTATAAGTTGAAGTTTTAAAAAAAATGCCTATGAAATGCAACACAGTATGTGGCAGAAAGGGGTGCAACACTAACTGATTTCATGAATATTTTTTTCTTTTTTTTTGACTCGACTATAAGTGGGGGGTATGTATTTAAGATCCAAAATAGAAATAAATTTCTCGACTCATACTCTAGTATAAACGGTACGTAAAAAGTTGAAAGTAGACATGAAAAGAGCTGATTGGGGCCTAAATCCCATAGGTAACTGAAGGGTAAAGATGCCGAAACTCTCAAAATGTGTTTTATATGGACTAAAAAAAAATGTATAATGTAAGTCAACTGTGTGAAATGTGTGCTAAAACTATGTCAAAACAAATGTTTAATGTACGCCAACTGTGTGCTCAAACTCTGTCAAGTATGAAATCAAACTGCGTTAAGTACATATCAAACGATGTCAAGTATGAAATCAAACTCTATCAAGTATGAAATCAAACTGTTAAGTATAAAATCAAACTGTAACGCATATGTACTCACGTTTAATAGAAATGTGCTCTCAAACTATTTTGTGCGCATGTCAAAGTTTTATATGTACAGCCTAAACGTTTTCTAGCAAAGATACATTTTTTACATTGCACAAAGCCCAGAGTATTCCAACTGAAATCAAAATGTCTAACTCCAAAGATAAGCAAGATGCTTTTTTCAGTCAATAAAAATTTGTTTGAGCTTACATAAAATAAAAATAAACATCAAGAGGAAATAATTATTAATATGCTAAGATATATATGAAGTTCAAAACAATACTTAATATACTAAGATATATATGAAGTTCAAAACAATACTTAATATACTAAGATATATATGAAGTTCAAAACAATACTTAATAGGTAGGTCTTTCAGACTATGTTTTTTTTTTTTTTTTTTTTGCATAAATTTGTGTAGTTTAGTTATGATATCTTTCTCAGGTAAATAAGGATTACCTCAATTAAAGTCTTCTCAGAGGGTATACAGACAACCTGATTTTTAACCCAAGTACTTCAACTTTCCTTTCCTCCTCTAAGTTTCGAAAGTTAAAAATAACTAACAGCACAAGTAAATGCTAGTTATATGTGTGAAAAATCCCTAGAGTGAGGAAAACATTTGATGCCTGTATACTTTCTAACTTTAATGTAATCTTACTTTCTAACATTAGCAGTAACAGTAGTCATGTGTCCTCATTTCTGACACATTAGCATAACTAATTTCTGCCAGTAGAAGTTTTACTTTTTGTTGTTGTTGCCATTCAATGTGTGATCTGCTTTCTTACAAGAGTATTACAGTATCTACTTTCTGACATCTGAAGTATTGATCTACTTTCTGAAAACTTACTGTTAGGATTACCGAAAATTACTATTAGGATTACCGAAAAACCTGAATGTAGATTATAAATAATGCAAACACTGAAAAAAGTGTGACCATCTGTTACCCTTTCATCCTCTGTCAAAAACTTGATACACAAGGACAAAGTCAAATCATCCCTGAAAAAAGAAAAGTCCTGAATTGCAGTGCTGATATTCACAAAAGAAGAGCTATTTTTGTTTTCCAGGTCAGAATATTACATCTGAATACTGTAAAGTTACCCAAATGATCGCTAGTAAAAATAACAGATGATAAAAGCACTGTGTGAAAAAGTATGCATGCAAAATTTGTTTTTAAAATTCTAAGTAAAATGCTGGGGTGAAACCACAGTGACCGATTTAATCTTTTGTCATTTTATAGTTGATCTGCTTTTGTATAAAAATACACATGTTCTTTGGTCTAAGTGGACCCACCACAAAACACTGGTCAGAAGGAAGCCATGTCTGATGACAAAGTTTTAAGAAACAAAGAGGGAATAAGCAAACAAATACAACAATAGCTGAAGATCATGGGGTATGAACAAGTTTACAAAAATAGAAATTCAGATGAAAAATAAATGAAGAGTGAAATGAACTAGGCAGGAAAACCCTGGTTGTCCAATAGCCGGAATATAAGATATAACCACAGCCATGGAAAAAAACAAAAACTGCAAACGCAAAAAAATTTTTTTTAAACCAAGAAAATGAGACTAGTGTTTTCCACCACTATGGTTTTACAAAAACATGGTAAAAACAGGAATATATAAAGCATTCTCACCATCTATCTAGGATGGAGCTGAAAAAAAAGGAATTAAACAGTTCATTTTCGAAAAGCATTAAGGAATGATAAAAGATGAGGTATATCGTCGCCTTCATACTGCTTTATTCAATCTCCATTTCTGACCGAAATTGACTTGAGGTCATAAATTGACATCATATAGTTTAATCTATTATCATACACAATATTTTATAGTTAACACTTTGGATCATCATGAAAAATGCTATAGTTAACACTTAGGATCATCATGAAAAATGTTATAGTTAACACTTAGGATCATTATGAAAAATGTTATAGTTAACACTTTGGATCATCATGAAAAATGTTATAGTTAACACTTAGGATCACCATGAAAAATGTTATAGTTAACAATTTTGATCATCATGAAAAACGTTATTTTAATGTGATAGACACATCTTTTTTTTTAGCTAGTTACCCAAACACTTTGAACTTGTTCTTCTCTAAACAAGCTGAAGTGGAGATGGAATAAAGCAGTACTATGATGTACATTCAACAACATGAAACATATACTGACATCCAAACAGTTATCTCATAAATTAAAACTGAGAATCATAAAGTGTTATATATATTCTGCATTTCTGTATGGTGCAGAAACATGGACGATGAATAAGCATTTGGAAGAAAGAATTGAGGCTCTTGAAATGTGGATATATAGAAGAATGGGGCGTATCTCATGGAAAGAGATGAAAACAAATAAGGAGGTCCTAGAAAATCTAGGTATGAAAAGAGAACTAATGAGAGAGGTCAAAGTTCGGCAGCTAAAATACTTTGGCCACATAAAAAGGCATAACACCTTGCAGAAGACCATAACAGAAGGGAGAGTTGAAGGTAAACGTGCAAGGGGAAGACAGCGCTATAAGTGGGAAGATAACATCAAGAGATGGACGGGAAAGAGTCTATCAGAGTGTACCACCAAGACAAGAGACAGAAGACGTTGGAGATCCATTACAGCCAACCTCCGTTGTGGAGATGGCAACTGATGATGATGATGATGATGATATGTTAAAACTCAGAAAACAAATCTTTGTCATTTTGGAGTTTTAAAACTTGATAGCACAGGGAAAACAAAATTCTGATCATTATAATGTATTTTTTTAGGTAATATGCACAGTGAAAACCACCTCTTACACCATGGGAATGTATTTTCCAAAATTTGCCGATTTGTAGTTTTATATGTATTTATCCCATGATACCATTAGCATTCATACCCTTTGAGATAAAGTGCATGATGTTTCCTGGGTAACATTTGGAGATTTTGATAGATTGTAAATGTGAATAAAAAAGTATTAAAATTGAAAATGTTGGTAAAACGTTATGCTTTGAAGACTGTATATATGAGAATCCAGATTCTGAAAATTCAAAGTCAGACAGAAAACTTTCATGTGAGGAAGATATGTAAGGTAAAGGGTAAAGGATCCTGTTACACGCCCTTTGAGGCATATTGGGAATATGATGTTAGGCCCATATTTTCTTGACCATCGGCACATTAGGGGTGATGTGGTCAGCATCATGCCGGCTGCCTTAACCTTCCCAGAGTTGCTCTGGTACCCAATTCATGAGGCTGGGTCGACCCCTGAGCTATTTGCAGTCTAAATAATCCTACCTCAACTGGGGATCGAACCATGGACTAACCACTGTGCTACCGCGGCAAGGAAGAAATGTGAACAGTAAACAAATATCCTCCAAGAATGTTGGCTCCATTCTTCTTCTTCTTCTTTGATTCTTAGCCACAGGCTTTCAAAGCAGTCAGTGGCCATCATGCCTGGTGGTGTATTGTAGGGCAGCAACAAACTGCTTCCACTTTGCTCGGATGGCGGCCATCCTTCATGCTGTGCCCCAGCTCTCATTCATTCTCTTCATCTCGGCCTCCACAGTTCTCCGCCAAGTGGTTTTTGGTCTGCCTCTCTTTTTCTTTCCTTCAGGGGTCTACAGCATAGCTGTTTTTGTGATGGCATTAGGGTCTCTTCTGAGGATGTGGCCAACCCAACTCCATCGTCTGCCAGCTATGATGGTGTGCGTGTCCTCTTGGTTGCTCTGAGTGAGTAGTTCTTGGTTGTAGTGGTTAGTGCACTGGCTTCCTAGCGCAGTGGTCTATGGTTCGATCCCCAGATAAGGCGGGAATTTTTTAGGCCACAAACGGCTCCTGGGTCGACCCAGCCCCAAATGGGTACCAGAGCAACTCTGGGTATGTTAAGGCGGCCGGCGTGATGCCGACCACATCACCCCTCGTGTGCCGATGGTCAAGATAATATGGGCCTAACACCATATTCCCAATATGCCTCAATGGGCGTGTAACGGGTTCCTTTTTTTTTTTTTACATAGGTCAATGCTTTCAAATACATAGCAAAAACATCTAAGTTAATTTTTAATGTATGTAACACCTATGAATTTATAGCAGAGAATCTGAAGTTTCATAAACATAAACTTCTCAAAATCAATTTTGGGTTTATAAAAAAAAAAAAAAAAAATTAAGATTTTCTTGCACTCTTTCATCTAAAGTTATACCAAAAAATTACAAATTTTGCTAGAACACCTAATAAATATTTAGCAGTCTGATTATATTGGCCTCCGAAGCATGTAACACTGGTTAGACAGCGCAGATTACGCTGGCATGGCCATGTCCGCTGCATGAAAGATGGTCGCATCCCCAAAGATATTTTCTATGGATAACTGGCAAAAGGACAGATGGTTGACTGTAGCTGAGGTTCAAAGATGTGTGCAAGAGAGACATAAAGGCACTGGACATAAATCCAACAACCTGGAAGGATGATGCTGCCAAACCCACCAAGTGGCAATTCTCTGTATGGTGCCACCTCAGATTGGGCGAAAAGAAGCTCTCACAACAAGAAGAGAAAAAAACACGCCGAAAAAAAAAAGCAGCTGAGGGCTATCACCTTAAGGGCACATTCTATAGTCAGTTATGACTGAATGATTCTATAGTCAGTTATGACTGAATGATTCTATAGTCAGTTATGACTGAATGATTCTATAGTCAGTTCTGACTGAATGATGGCTTTTAGATGTATTGAATGCATCAATTGTAAAGTTTCATTTATCTTAAACAAGTGAAAGAAGCAAGCACTGCTAAGCTAATATGTGATTATTTTGTGTGCAAGGATTGCTGTTGTTTCTAAGTGTCATATGCAAATTTCAATCTAAAAAAATGTCTATACATCCATCACCAACATAAAAACATAAATTGATAAATATACCTAGAACAATTTACTTTTGAATTCTGTTGAACTTTGTAATCTTGAAACATAATGAAGATTTTTTAATGTTGTGTAAATGAACATCTAACCTTAGTAAGTTAGAGGCAGCACCTAGACACAGTCTATAAAACAGTCACCAACTCTAGTAAAAGCATTTTTTTATATTTTTGGATTGGAAGAAATGTAAGTGCAGATTGTTGCACATTAGCAGAAAAAAAAACGTAGAGTGTAAAATCATGTGGAGCTTAGAGACCAGTGTATAAGCTATCAGAAGATTGGAGACAGGAGTTTATAATCAGGGGATGATTAGGTCATAAGAAAATGAAGGAGGAATGCAGGAGAATTGTGATTAGGTAGCACAGTGCAAAGTTATGACATGATTACGGATCTCGTATGTGCCCTCTGTAGTTCCCAGGGGTTTCTGATGAGACTAAGAATGAATAGGATGACTGTTTCCTGTCAGGTATGGAGAATGAGGTGACTAATATGAGGTTGTGCATGGGGCTGGCAGGCTCATCATATAAAACAAAAAAAAGGATCCAGTTACGCACCCACTGAGACATATTGGGAATATGGTGTTAGGCCCATATTTTCTTGACCATCGGCACACTAGGGGTGATGTGGTCAACATCACGCTGGCCACCTTAACCTTCCCAGAGTTGCTCTGGTACCCAATTCATGATTCTGAGTCGACCCCAGAGCCGTTTGCGGTCTAAAAAATCCCACCTCAACTGGGGATCAAACCATGGACCACCGAGCTAGGAAGCCAGTGCACTGACTACTGCGCTACCACAGCTCCTGCATTAGAAACCACCCCTGCAGAAGCATGTAAATGCTTGGTGCAGGCTTCCTGATAGGGGACTAGCTAAAGGGGTGACTCCATGCTCCATAAGGAGCAAAAAATAAAATGATGATGATAACAGATCCATGTGTAGAGTCATTGGTTAGTTAGTGACTGAAGTGTAGAGTCATCAGTTAGTTAGTGACTGAAGTGTAGAGTCATTGGTTAGTTAGTGACTGAAGTGTAGAGTCATTGGTTAGTTAGTGACTGGAGTGTAGAGTCATTGGTTAGTTGTGACTGGAGTGTAGAGTCATTGGTTAGTTAGTGACTGGAGTGTAGAGTCATTGGTTAGTTATGACTGGAGTGTAGAGTCATTGGTTAGTTAGTGACTGGAGTGTAGAGTCATTGATTAGTTAGTGACTGGAGTGTAGAGTCATTGGTTAGTTAGTGACTGGAGTGTAGAGTCATTGTTTAGTTGTGACTGGAGTGTAGAGTCATTGGTTAGTTAGTGACTGGAGTGTAGAGTCATTGGTTAGTTAGTGACTGGAGTGTAGAGTCATTGGTTAGTTAGTGACTGGAGTGTAGAGTCATTGGTTAGTTAGTGACTGGAGTGTAGAGTCATTGGTTAGTTAGTGACTGGAGTACAGAGTCATTGGTTAGTTAGTGACTGAAGTGTAGAGTCATTGGTTAGTTAGTGACTGGAGTGTAGAGTCATTGGTTAGTTAGTGACTGGAGTGTAGAGTCATTGGTTAGTTAGTGACTGGAGTGTAAAGTCATGAGAATTTTAGCAACTAGACTGTAATGCCATGGACCAGTTTGAGAATGTCTGTAAAAGTCATTTGATGGTTAGAGATCAGAGTTACATTCGCAAAATAGTGTGTGAGACTAGAGTGCAAAGTTATGAAGTAATGATAACAGTGCACAGCCATGGGTTGATTAAAGACCACAGCATGGAGTTTTGAAGTCGTCATGAAAAAGTTTAAGATCAGAGTGTGAAGTTCTGAAGTTGCTAGAAATCAGGTGATCATCCATTTTACAGTTACAGATCAGAGTGGGAAGTAATGAAATCATAAAGTAGTTGAGAGAGTCCAGAAAGTTATGGGGTGGTTCTAATCCACAGTTTAAAGTAATTGGGTAGTTACAGACAAGAGTGTTAAAAAACTCATAAGGCAGCAGTAAAGAAATGTAGACTTGTAGCCAAGATTAATAATGCTTTGAAGAACTTGTTTTTTTTTTTACTTTAGATACCATTTTTTATTTTATTTTGGGATAAAAGGATGTCACTTCTGATTTCTGACCCAAAGTGGATACATTCCCTTTGAAAGTTAAATCATTATGAATATAAGCACATGAATGGCACGATATTCTCTGTAGGTCTCACTTTTTTTCTCTGAAATATTTCTTGCCAGGAAGAAATTTATGAACATTTTATTTGTTGAAATCTGGCTATTTAGCAACGATATCAAAGATGTGACTATTTTTTTTTTTAATTGAGGAAAAACAGCAGAAAGTGCTCAAACTGTTTCGGTAGTGAGTTCAAATAATTAAAATTCTGATATATGAGAAAACTATGACTACTACTGCACCTGAGTAGATGACAATAACAGTTCAGCTGAAAAATCTAGAAGCAATTTAAAAAAAAAAAAAACACGTCTTATCAAGTTGGAATAATGGACAGTTTACAATTACAGCACAGATGCAAATTCATAAGATAGGTGATAAGCAACACAAGAGACAGTAGTTGAGAAACATGATCACATAAGCTAGTCAATGTGGCACTTAATGAAGAAGTATAAAATTTGAAAATGAGCTACATATGAAGTCAGCTTAATTTATACCAAAGTGGCTTGGGACTTGTTGAAAGAAACAAAACAGTCAGTCATTAAAATACACCTGCATTAAAAACATGAATTCTGCCTGGTGAAGATATAAATACTGATAAATACTGTTCATTCTTTAACATGCCAGAAGTAGACCTTATGGCAGCTAACAATATCTTTATTCTGCTTTACCAGCAGTTTTAGGAACTAGACAAACATTTTTATGTTCATATTTGATACTTGTTCCAGACTGGTGTAATTTAAATACTACATGGATATGTCCCAAGCTTTGCATCATCTTACACAATAATAATGAAGGAAAAGAGCTGCTTTATTTTTAAAGGTTAGCAGACTTCACAAAATAAGGTTAGCAGACTTCACAAAATAAGGTTAGCAGACTTCACAAAATAATCAAACAAAATAAGAAAAACAAAGTATTATATCTGTCATCAATATCAGTTTATAAAATTATAAACAAAAACCATGTACTATCTTTACATTCAGTAAGACTTAACTCTACAAAATCATATAAACAAAATAATGTCTTTACATCAGGTAAGACATTTCAAATTTTAAAAAAATAAATTTTAGGTTCTTGTGTCAGGCTTTAAAAAACAATTAATCAAGCACCAAGTGTTATCTTTATTTTTAGTGAGACTTGATTTCTCAAATAATACCTATGAAAGCAATGTCTTTGTCTTCAGTAAGGTATCAGTTTTTTCCTCAAAACATTTGCCCTTACTTTATTGCACAGCCAGCTATTCGTTATAACTTTACTATTGTAACCATGGAACAGACTTACCTTATATATCACAGAAAATTTAAAATGAACTGTAGCTAAAATTCCCTGTTCGACTGTTTCAAAGTACTTAAAGCAAAACAAACAGGACAGTGGAACACAGACTGGACACAAATTATTCTTGTTTTAGTTTGAATGACATTTTCAATTGATATACGTTAAAGTCTGCTTATTCTATGAATCACATGAGCACAAAATGTCAATGAAATATTGATGAAATATGCATGAAGCACCAGTTCAATTTTTACACTATATTTTTCTTCACTTACATATTTGGCAAACTATTTTTGCTTACCCGTTTGTTATGTTCTGTACATAACCAGTTCACAACAAGAGTAATATCAAGACTGAAAGTTTATATTTTAACCAAACAGGAACAAAACAAAACAAAAGTAAAAATGTAAAAACAGCAGCATACTAATACTTTCAAAGGTTGTTACACTGTAATAATGATCATAACAATAATAATAGTGTAAAAGAATGGAAATTTCCAATAAAGTACAAAGATCTGATTTGATTACATGAAACCTGTGAACTGATGTCAAATAAGAGTGACATTTTAACAACTGTGCTGTAAATTGGTCTCTGGTTCATATGTTACTGTTGTATCATTTGTAATAATTAATTAAAAATCGAAGAATCTCCAATTAATTATCATGAACAACAAATGCAAGTATTATTTAATGTCACCCATAATCATGGATGACTGATACATGCCCACTTTACTAGTCTTCAGAATTATAAATGTAATACACATAGCACTGACTGAGTCCCTAGTATCATACATGACTTATACATGCAAAATTCACCAAGTCCCCATTATCACATGACTAACACATGCACAGTTCATGGAAACCCCCAGTATCAGATCTATTACATGCCCAATTCAGAGTCCCCAGTATTAGAAAGATTGAAATCAATTCCCAGAATTATACATGACTGATATATGCACAATTCACAGAGTCCATTAAATGTACCTTTCATTAAGGTTAAAGCAAGGAACTTTGTGGTTAAACTATCTTTAGCTATCTGTAAACATCACAATAACTATGAACATTATTTATCAGGAGGCGTCTCGGTGAACACTATACTGGCAATGTACTGCTGCATTTCCTCTGCTCAGAAAATGGGAAAACTCTGAGCTTTTAGAACACCTTTGTGTAATGAAATTTTTATAAAAATTATCACTGAAAAAACTACTTGAAAATATTTAAAAAAAAAAAATCATATCACATGTGGCATGGTGAATACTCAGTCACCTCTGACATTCAGAGAGTAAATTGATGCAGCTGATATGCTTCTTCCGGAATAATAAAAAGGGATGAATAAACACGTGACTTTCAGATAAGCCATGTTTTGCAGTGATGCAACATCTGGTCATAAAGGTGCAATTCCGTCCACCCAATGAAATACATTCAGTTCAGGTCTACCATTCTTGTTGCAATGCCACTGATGCAGGTTAAGCCAGAAATTTTCCACCATGTATATTTTGTCTTCTCATGGTAAATATCATGTTGGTCATGAAGTACTGTTACCATTAGTACATCTGCACATTCTGAGACGACTAGTATTCCCCCCAGTACAGTTCAATCTCTCACTCAACAGTACCACTGAATGGTGCTTTCACTGTAGAGTTCATGTCAAATAGCAACTATCTGCAGGGTTTTGCTTAGTGGAGGACAGTGCTCAAAACATAATAACCTTATTTTTTCCTTATCTGGAATAATTTCTCACTGATCTGAGAGAAATTGAAGTGATGTACTTCAAACCAATTTATTTCATTTAGAATAAGGTTTTAGCAGCACAACTGGATGTTCAAGGATTCCCAGCTTTGTTTAAGCACCAGTTCAGGACAGAAATAAAACCAGAATATAAAAAATCTTCAACATTCGGTGTCCTTTAGGATGGGCACACCCCCCGGTATGGGGGCAAACACAACAGTTTTTGTGTCTCGCCGTGGAGCTGGGATACTCTCAGCCATATGATTACCACTTCTTCCCTCACCCTTTGTGGGGCGGATGTCTTCTTCTTGTTGGCCTGTTCTCATTCTTCCCTCTACTCTTTTCCATACAGGAGATGAAGCTCCAGTTCGGTCAGCCAAATTGACTGAACTAGATGAATAATTAAGTGGGTCTGCACTTGCATACTGAAGCTTTACTGAGCCACTCTGGCTTCCTGTCTGGCTTGAGCAGCTGAGATTTGAGCTAGAAGAACAAGAACTATTCTCCTTATTTTTATCTACTGCAGCAGGTTCTAAAGTTTCAGGGATGAAGCCTCCAGATTCATCCATACTGGCTTCATTAAGATCACTAACAGTTTTGCTTCGTGTTCGGAATCCTGCATCAAGATCCATTTCACAAACTTTGTTATCTAAATCCATTGAGTGCCTCTCTGCATCTGAGGATTTCATGTGGCGCTTAAACACCGCCAGCTGAGGGCTTGAGATTGCATGTGCGTGAGAGGAGGGTGATGGATAGGATGAAGCTATGTCTACTGCACCTCCTGTGTTCTTACTATGCGATGGAGGTGTGGGACTGTGGGAGGAAGGAGATGAAGAATATGGCCTAGCATTAGAGGAATGAGAATGATGATGAGGGTTGGAAGAGAAAGGAATAATCATCTTTCTTACACTTTCTCTGATGGTCTGTCTGATGACCTTCATGAAGTCAGACTTTGCCTCACTTGTGCTGCATAGGAGAGAAAAAAAGTGAAGACCTTAGAATAGATTAAAACATTCATATCAAGTGAAAATAAGATAAGTGTTTACATGGACTTTGGTCTAACGTTATTTAAATTACAAATAAAACCATGCATATCATACAAGTACATTCATTTTCATAATTTTTCTGCTCCCTATTATGCCTTAATAAATCTGTCCCCACCTTCATGTATTGAGCAGTCTACTCCAGTTTTTTCCCAGAAGTAATATGTACAGAATCCTTAAAAACCTTTGTGAAATAACCAAAATAAAAGCCAGTCATATCTTCTTCTTTCTCATTCGCCTTCAAACTTCCACATTAATGACTCTAATAAAGGCAATAGTCAGCTCAAGATTCCTGACACCTCCAAACAGTTTTCTGTGGAGAGAAGTAGGTTGTTGCCATATGCTACTCCATTCAATGCATATGATAGATAATATATGAAATCGAAAGTGCAGCTGCACTAACAAAGCCAACTTTCTGTGTGACATAGACCCTACAGGGGAAAATGAAGAGGGAAAGACCACAAGAAAGTGGTACTATGACAGAATTAAAGGATAAGTGATGAGATATGGAGATTATTTTAAGGCCAATCCTACTAAATTTGTCATCCTATGATAGTCCTTTACAGTAGCCAAGGTGAAACAGCTAGATCTCCTGTAAAAATTCTAAGCTATGTCATAAAAATTTAGCAAATACATTTCCCAAGTTAGAAATGTATTTAACTATTTAAATTATGCAATATTATACTTCGCAACAAATTAATTTCGTCTTAATCATACAAGTCACAGAGATTATATAATTCCTATGTTGTCAGTGAGAACTGTCTACTTTTACAGAAGAATAATAACAATTTACATTGTTTTTAGTCACTGATTCTGACATTTAAGAGTTATTTCGTTCATTCATTCATAACCCTCCCCTCCCCAAGGAGCATAGGCCTTCAACAAACATATGCCAGGTCCTCCTGTCACGTGCCGTCATCTCAAGTTCCTTCCACGTTCTCCTCATCATTTTCACCTCTGTTTCCAGCTCTCTTCTCCATGTGCTTCTTGGTCTACCTCTGCCTCTCTTGCCCTGGGGGTTCCAGAACAAGGACTGCCTTGTAATACTATCAACAGGTTTTCTCAGTGTGTGTCCTATCCATCGCCTTCTTCTCATCTCCTGTTCCACTGGCACTTGTCTGGTTCTTGTCATCAGTTCCACGTTGGTAACCTTGTCATACCGTTTTAACCCTTCTATTCTACACAAGCACCCATTTATGAAAGTCTGTAGCTTTTTGGTTGTTTTTGTTGTTCTCCATGTTTCAGAGCCATATAATAGTACTGACTTGATATTTGATTTGAAGATTCTTATTTTTCTGTTGGATCTGATTTCTTATTATTTCATGGCATTTGTTATTTATTATTATATGTAACTTGCATACATGCCACACCTCAGAGATGAAAAACCTGTACACAAAATTCAAAAACCCTGTACAAAGACCCACAAAACCTGTACACAAAAAAAGAGACTGAAAAATCTTATGAAAAGAGTTAATTCGTGTAAAAAATTGTTCAGTTACAGCTGCATTTATTTTAAAACTCAAACAATAAATGTCTGAGTTTATTTTACACTGTAAAAATGATGTGATCGTGTCCTCATTTAGTCTTTTTCTGCGCTTAATTATCACTAACAGACCAAGAAATCCTGTGTTTTATAAGACCTTATAAAAGAATTCTGAGACACAGTAATAAGGGGTCAGGGTTAGAAATCCTAAACCTAACCCTGAACCCAAACCTTAATCTTAACCCTAACAACGTTCAAGGATGACATCGAAGAAGACGTTCACTGTTCTCACAACTAATTTTACTACTTCGTTATTATTATTATTGCAAAGAGAAAAATTTAACTAAACTATATTAGGCCTATCCTGTTATATGAAATGGAATGGGGAAGTTTCTAGGGCGGTTTAGATTTTGTTCAATAAATATTTGATGCAATTTTAACAATAATAACATCACGTTATCATATTTAAGTTTAAAAAATAAAATAAAAAGCTCATAATTTGCTACGAAAATATAAACTGGCGCTAGCGTAATTTATTCTCTACCAGACTTCAAAAATGAAAATAACCGTTTTACCCTACTTGACAGTTTTAAATACCCCATATGACTAGTTTCAATTGTCATTACGACAACCAGTGATAGTAATTAATTATTTAATAAAATAACTCACTGGATGTTAGAAATAATGATAAATCCACCAAAGGAAAATCAGAATGATTTTAAAGAAAGGAAATTAAAGAATTAAAGCTTAGAAAAGAAGTAACTCCAAAAAAAACTTTTCCTGACAAATTTGCCTTGCTTTCGTGATATTTTTTCCCAGTTTCATATTTCTTTGTATATTATGATTAAAATGTACATTTCGTATGCAGATTCTACAAGTTTTAGTGAAATCAAGCAATATGTAGTGTTATCCATTTTTTGTTGTTGCTTGTAAGCAGCCGTAAATAATAAATTATGCTCAATGCGACGTAAGTGTTAAAATAATCAGTTACGTGCTGGCTGCCGTCAGCATTAGTGAAAAATGATACATGAACGATACACCACGCAAATCCCGCATCAATTGAAAAATAGGCAGATTGATTTTATTGGTTGATTTTTTTATTCATGTGGCCTAACATATCACCGAATCTCACGACGCAAATATCGGCTATGGTGTAGCGCAAGATGATTGATTTATACATATTTGATAATCAGGCAAAAAAAACCTGTACAGAAATTATGTACGGTCCGTACACATCTGAAAATGCAAAAACCTTGTACAGATTATGGGTAAACCATAACGTGTGGCATGTATGAACTTGTTGGCTATCACTGTGTAACTGACAGTCATTAAGAAAACTTGAGTTGTGTTGGGCAACACCAAAATGGTGCCCCTGTTTGTCTATCCAGATGGTGTGCACTGCATTTCTATTATTATGTAATGTAATGTAATGTAATGTAATGTAATGTAATGAGATGAAAGAATAGCAAAGATGTGAGGAATAAAGGCTTGTTATCACTGGGCTGTGCACAAAAAGGAAGACAAGATTATTGAATAACTGATGGATAGTATATGTTTGACTTTCATCACATGCCATTCTTCTTATTTTCTATTAATAACCTTCATTGTTGATAGCATTACAAGGCAGTCCTTGTTCTGGAAACCCTAAGGGTAGGAGTGGTAGACGGAGACCAATATACACGTGGAGAAGAGATATTAATAAAGGAAATGAAATGGATACAGAAGACATGGACAGATCTTGAGTAGATGGTACAGGACAGGAGGAACCTGGTAAAATTTGCTGAAGGCCTATGCTCCTTTGCAGCTGAGTGGTCTTCTTCAAGTACCATGCCTAGTGGCATAGGAGATCATGTCTCTCCACAACTTCCTGGCTCACGTACAATTTATCAATTCTGTTGTTGATTGCCTTCCATGCCACGATGTCAAACTGTCCAGTATTTGCTCTCTCTGTCTTCCTCTATCGCTTTTTCCTTCAATCTTACCTGTTGTTACTATATATACCAGTTTTCCTCTTCTCATAATATGCTCAAAAAAAGTAGATTGCTTCTTTCTAACATATGAAATAAGTTTCCTTTGCATATTGGCCTCGTTCAGGACATCCTGATTCCTCTTTTTGGCTGTCCTTGGTATTTTTAACATTCTTCTGTAAAACCACATCTCTGTGGCCTCTATTGCTTTCCTTACTTGTTTACTGCAGTGTAAGTGATGATAAAGATGAATAATAACCTTCACTTCTCTTTTGAGATTAAACAGAAATCTATTCATAATTTATTCCTCTCTTTTTTCCTTTAGTTGTCAAGAATTGTTTCAGTCTATGTCCCTGTACTGTAATTGTTTTTCAAGACTTTATGCCAGGGGTCAACAATCGGTCGATCCAGTGGATCATTTAGTAGGTGATGCAGGGAGGGCAATGAATCTTTAACCGAGGTAAATTTCATACTAGCTCCCTACTGCCGGCACTTAAAAGCGTGGTGTCTCCAGTTCTAAAGGTACTTTCACCACATTCTCCCAGTTAAATCCGGAAAGCTAGCTAACATTCACTTCATTCATGAACTACATAAGATAAAAAGTGATCTTTTCTTTAAAGTGAAGTTACCATTTCGTAAAATATTTAGTTAAATTTTTTCACTGTTCTGATGATAGGACTGCAGGAAGCAGATCCGGTGGCAGAGATAAAAGTTACATATGGACTGGACTTAATCAAAATTCCAAATCTGAAATCTGAAAACATGATTTTATCAAAGTAGATCCTTACAGCTCCTGGGTTTCCTACCTCTGCTTCAAGCATTGGCAAGTGTTTTAAATGTACAGTTTACTTTGTACTTTATTATCTTTAGAGATTAGTGAATATTTTAAAAAGCACACTGCACAGCCCCTGAAGCAAGCAAAACTTAGGCAGCAGTTCTTGTCATTGCTGAGACATATAAAGAATGGACCCACACCTGGGCTTCTTGTTTCTCCTACGTCTTACTTATATTTATTACGAGCCATAGCAAATTATTTTCAAAGGAAATCTTTATTCCTTTGTTAAATCATTATAAACGTAATTATGTGCACTTTTCACAAGTGCTTGAAGTTCAACTTTTAAGACATGTTCCAGCCAGTAACTGAAATTATTACCCATAATGAAGCTTCTTACTTGCAAATGTTAAACCTGCTTCTTCCCACACTACATAATTTGCATAAATCAATATAGGTTTGTTATATAAGTTGCTTAGATGTTCCTTTGCAACACTTATATCGTGAATTTGCTTGTACTTCACAGCAGAAAGGGGAAAAAAAAGCTAGAAACTTATTCTCCTTACATCCCATAAATAAAGTTTTTTAATTGATTCATTTCATTTTAAGTAAAAGTTCTTAAACCTTAATATGTCAATTGTGTGACTCTGACATGATAATGTGTTAATATACATTCAGCTCTGGTAAATATGTTAGTTTTTATTTTAGTAATATAAAATTGTATTATGTTGTATAGTTCCCTGTGTAGGTCAACTTTTAGTACAGTTTTTAGTGATGGTGATGATGAGTTTTGTGCTTTCAAGTATCCTGTAAGTGGTTTTCTTTGCTGTTCATATTTCTTGCATGTTAGCGCATAATATGCTATGGTATTTTTCCCAAGATATGTTCTACAGTTGGGTTTCTCTATCATAAAATATAATGTTCCTAGTTGTAGTCTAATAAGCTTTTTATTGCATAGAACTTTTGGCTTTCTATTTATCTGACATGTTCATGTTGGATCTTTCAGCAGCTTATAAGCATGTCTACCTTTCTGGCTTTGTTTCCAATCTACTGTCCATTCACTTGCTATAAGATTTGTTATTATGCTTTTGATCTTTGTTGAGCCCAAACCTGTGTTTATGTGGTTTAGGCTGCTTCTTCCTGATTTTGCTTCCTTGAACGCTACCTCATTTCCTTCTATTCTCACGTGTGATGGTATCCATTTTAATAGTACTGTGCAGCCTCTATAGTATAGGTATGTGCTAAATATTTCTTCCGCTATGTCTTGCCAGCTACATTCATGTGCATTGCCTAGCGCTTGTATTGCTGACAGTGAGTCAGTTAAGATCATTAGTATATTAGGAGGCTTGTCAGCAGTAGCGCTTATGAATAAACATAGCCATTTTACATTCAAGGCAAGTATGTAAGAAACAGGACGAATGGTAATATTCTTCAGAAAAATCCTATGTGTTGTTAGTTGTCATTGTATGTTCCTCCTAGTTCTCTTTGTTGTTGTTTAACTAGGGCTGCTGAGCTTCTCTCTCTTTTGCAGCCAATACCAAGTTGAAGACTCCTTGGTTTTATCTTCACAGTAGATCTAGGCTTTTTCCTGTGGTTTTTCTGCCATTCTGAAACTTGTTGAGTTGAAGTCATGAGCTCCAGTTTCTCCAGCTTGGCTTGCATTTAAAGGATCATCACATGTGGTCCCTAGCTAGGAGTAAGAAGCACGTGGCATACTCTGCATTCCCTGCCATCTAAGGGGGCTCTCCAACTATGCAGAGCTAAATTACTGTACTCTGGTTCTGGGCTCTCCCAAGGAATTGTCACATCCTGCACAGAGTCACTTCTCAGCTTCCCCTGCCTATCACTGGGTCCACAGTGAGATTCTTCTGCGTTCAGTCAATGAAGCCAAAGCCAAAGAATTATGCCTGGGATTCAAGTGACTTCTCCAAGCTTAGTGTGCAATGCTGGGTTCTCTACAAATTTCACCACAGGGGGAATCCCTGGAAGTGTGTGGATGATTTCAAGAGTCAATGAGGATGTAATTAGCCTCACAGACATAGGTTCACTTCCACGTACATATATTATAGCATTGTGCATAGATGGTGGTCAATTAAGGATGACTCCAGATATGCCTCCATGCATAGTTCTCTTTGTTCTGCCATCATTTTAATAATAAGAAAATGATTATGCCAAAATGGACTGGTAATTTAAGGGTGAAATTATCTTAAGAACTAGATAATAAATTGCTAGAAATGAGCCAAAATGCCATAATTAAATCAACTGACCTGTTACAAAACTGATACACTTTCTCAGGTCTACCTTCCAGCTCTGACCTAGAATGTACCAAGTCCCACCAGTAGTGCCGATCTATATCTCCTACCTTTCCTGTTCGAATCTGAACTTCCTGTGTGGGGATTAAAGTACGGTAGCGCTCCACAGTCTCAGCCACTTCAATCATTGATGACCTTGAGGATACAGACTGGACAAAGGAATACAATTTGAATGGTAAGAGCTGAAACCTAGAGCTGAATTCACCTAACAGGCAAATGAAATGATATAGATTCAGGGTTAAAGTAGTTCCATGGCAGGTACTGTCATAAAGGGAGTAAAGTGTAACAGACTTCAAAATACTAGGTCCAGCTTTATGAAGTGGAGTGACCAGTTCCCATCCTCACTGCCTTTGCCTTCCTTAACTGAAGAGCAGAGTCAGGTACCCATATACAGCTGTAGATTGGAGCGTGATGCTACTAAGTTTAGAACCCGCTGCTATAACCACTCTGCCAGTCAGGCACTCAAGATTCAGGGTACTAGATAAAATGTAAGCAGACCTGAGTTTTTTATGTTTTTGTTTTTTGGTGGGGGCAGGTGGAATCGAGTGAAATAACACTTGATTCCCAAATTTTCAATACAAAGAGGACACACAACTTAAAAAAAAAGAAGAAGATCCAAATTATATTCATATGCATTGCTTTGCATATTGGAAAGTGGGTAAACCACAACAAATACAAGGACCATCCCTGTGATGACCTGATGACTAGTATATATATATATGCATATATATGGTTGTTCGTCCATCACGGGTGATGAAGACCACTCTGTTCATCCAATTATTTAAGAATATGTTAGGTTAGTCTATGGGTACGAAGGTGACTGAAGAGCCCGATGCGGGCCTGGAAAGATCTTGGACAGTGTGGGCAGGGAATGTTTGCTTCATGTGAAGGTTTTATTTCACGGTCCTTTCTAGCTTGTCTCCGCTGTTCCGCTGCTGCTCTTCTGGATGATTCGCATGCTGCTGCACCTTTACGAAGAGATGTGCGCCAAGCAGTTCGGTCTTGCGCAGCAGCTTCCCATGTGTCTGGGTTTATGTCAAAGGTTTTCAATGACGTCTTTAACGTGTCTTTGAAGCGCTTCTTTTGGCCACCATGGGAGCGTTTACCCTTCTGCATCTCACCATAAAAGAGTATCTTTGGCAGTCGATGGTCTGGCATGCGGACTACATGACCTGCCCAGCGAATTTGTGACTGCATCAGAATAGTATCAATACTAGGGATACCAGCTCTGTCAAGAACGGCGGTATCCGGGATCTTGTCTTGCCATTTGATGTTCATTATCTTCCTGAGACAGACTGTATGGAAGTGGTTTAGCTTCTTTACATGGCGCCTGTATACAGTCCATGTTTCACATGCATATAGCAGCACTGGAAGCACCGCAGCTCTGTACACCTTCAGCTTTGTCTGTAGACTAATGCCACTTCGATGCCAAACGTTGGTGTATAGTCTGCCAAATGTGCTGCTGGCTTTGAAGATCCTGGTGTTCACCTCATCATCAATGACAATGTTCTGGGATAGTGTGCTACCAAGGTATGTGAATCTGTTCACAACATTCAGTTTCTCACCATTAACCTTGATGACTGGCTCAGTATAAACTGTGCCAGGAGCTGGTTGGTACATGATTTCTGTTTTCTTCGTGTTGATGGTAAGCCCAAAGTTGGCGCAAGCTTCGGAGAATCTATCCACACTATGCTGCAGATCAGCCTCTGAGCCAGCATTGAGGGCACAATCATCAGCAAACAGAAGATCTCTGATGGTGTGTGATTTGACCTTGGTTTTTGCTTGAAGCCTCCTAAGGTTAAACAATTTTCCATCAATACGATAACTAATGTCGATTCCTGTGTCCCCGTCTCTAAAAGCATCAGTCAGCATAGCAGAAAACATGATACTGAACAGAGTCGGTGCAAGTACGCACCCTTGTTTAACTCCATTTGAGACGGGGAAAGGCTCTGATAGCTCACCGTTTTCCTGAACTCTAGCCTGCATTCCATCATGCAGTTGCTGCACTATTGTGATAAATTTCTTTGGGCAGCCGTATTTTGCCATGATCTTCCATAGACCCTCTCTACTGACCGTGTCGAACGCCTTTGTCAAGTCGATGAAAGCTGTGTACAGGTCACAGTGCTGTTCTTGGCATTTTTCTTGTAGCTGTCTTGCAGCAAACACCATATCTGTGGTTCCACGTTCTTTCCGGAATCCACACTGACTTTCAGGTAAAAGACCTTTGTCAAGATGAGCCGTAAGGCGATTCAAAAGGATTCTGGCGAATATCTTCCCAGCGATTGATAAAAGAGAGATGCCTCGATGATTGTTGCAGTCTTGGCGATTACCTTTACGTTTATATAGATGTATAATTGAGGCATCTTTGAGATCGTGTGGGATGGTTTCACTCTGCCACATTTGCTGGAAGATCATATGAAGTTTCTCTATCAGAACTGCACCGCCATCTTTATAAACCTCAACAGGAATTGAATCGGAGCCAGGGGCCTTTCCACTAGACAGTTGACGAATAGCTTTTTTAGTTTCCTCCAGAGATGGTACATCATCTAATGCTTCATTTATAGGAATTTGGGGCAGGCGGATGATGGCTTCGTCGTTAATAGATGATGGCTGGTTCAAGATATTATTAAAATGTTCAGCCCAGCGTTGGAGCATTTTTTCCTTGTCTGTAATTAGTGTTTTTCCATCTGCATTAAGGAGGGGAAATGATCCTGATGATGTTGGACCATAGACCGCTTTGAGTGCAAGGTAAAAGTTTTTCAAGTCATGGCTGTCAGCAAAGCCTTGGAGCTCATCTGCTTTATTACTCAGCCATGAATCCCGCATCTGGCGTAGTTTATGTTGGACGATTCTACGCATGTTGTTGAAAGCGTCTTTCTTGGATGTAGATTTTGGATCATTTAAATATGCTTTATGGAGATGGTGTTTCTCAGCCAACATCTGCTTTATATCATCTGAGTTCTCATCAAACCAGTCATTTTGTTTCTTGATGGAAGGACCCAGGACCTCTGTAGCAGTGTTGTAGATCTGCTCACTTAGGGCAGCCCAATTTGTTTCCACACTTTGGCCGTCTAGCGAGATAGATTTGAGACGGTCTTCTAAGGTGTCAGTAAATGACTGTTTGATTTTTGTCTTCTTTAGTTTGGTGACATCCAGCCTCTTTTGAGTTTTCTTCCCCTGAGGGCGCCTGGCTGGTTGGATACGAATTTTAAGTTTAGATACAATGAGGCGATGATCAGTCCAGCATTCGGCACCACACATGGACTTGGTCACCCGGACATCTTGCCTGTCCTTCTTCCTAACAATTACATAGTCAATTAGGTGCCAATGCTTTGAGCGAGGGTGCATCCAGGAGGTCCTGTTGCGGGTAGGAAGTCGAAAAATGGTGTTGGTGACAAGGAGGTCATGTTCTGCGCAAGTCTGGAGGAGACGAAGTCCATTACTGTTACAGCGACCCACGCCGTACCTACCAATAGTGCCATTCCAGGAGATGTTATCTGAGCCTACTCTTGCATTAAAGTCACCAAGAATGATGAGCTTATCTGCTTTAGGAACTGATGCAATGACTGCATGTAGTTCTTCGTAAAACTTGTCCTTGACATCATCCTGGTTTGTCATAGTTGGTGCATACGCACTAATGATGGTGGCATGTTTTCTTCCATAGAACAGAGGGATCTTGACCGTCATGAGTCGGTCATTTATTCCCTTTGGGGCCCCCGCTAACTTGCTGACAATTGCTGTTTTGATTGCAAATCCAACCCCTGCTTCTCGTCTTTCTTCAGTTCCTCTTCCGCTCCAAAAGAATGTATAACCTGCACCCTTTTCGCAAAGTTGGCCCTCGCCTGCAAGTCGAGTTTCACTCAGTGCTGCTATGTCAATGTTGTACCTGGCCAGTTCTCTCCCAATCAGGGCAGTTCGTCTCTCAGGTCTGTTTGCGTAAAGTCTTTGTCAAGTAAAGTGCGCACATTCCATGCGCCTAGAATGAGGGGGAAAAATCTGTCCTTTCTTTTTCTTATATGTCGACCGCCGAAGTAGGGTACCCACCAACCGCGGTAAGCTGGTTAGGTAATGGTGAAGCAGGCAATGTTTAGGGCACCTTTTCTAGCCCCTTCCTCATGCCATGGAGGTGAGCAGTGCTTTCCTAAAGAGGGCTGCTCAGACACTCAGGGGGCTGCTGAATCCCACTGCTGCTCCGATCAGTGGAAGACGACCATATGGCCTGAGCCGCCTGTGTGTAGGTCTGCGACTACGACTGCCAGCGTACCCACGCCTGCCGCTTCGCCGCTTGCCCATCGCCACAGGACTTGTTGTGAGTGGATGGATGAATGGATGAAAGAGTGACTTGCGCGGTGATTTGGATTAAAGTGAGGAAGAGTTGCGCAATTCGTCGACCTCACTCTCTCGCCTGGGTCCATCTCAATCCAGTGGCAAGACAAGTCAAGACGACTGGAGATGAAGTCAGGTGCAGTGGATGACCAGGGCTTTCTACGTGCCTCGCCGTGCTGCTTACGCTCCACAGTGCGTTGCTGGTAATCGCCGTCATGCCCGTTGAACCAACAGGTGGTTTCTGCCGCGCAGTCTATCGAATCCAGTCTTCGCATGCATGGGTAGGCAGACCCTAACTCACCGAAGGTTTATAACCATTCGGCTACCCTCACCTAGTTTAGCCGGCCTGTCAAAGCCGTTGTCCGGGGGTGGCCGCTGTCGCATGCTGACAGCTACGAGGAGCCACAGGTGAGAGCTGGATGCCAGGTTTGGACCAAAGGTGGCTGAGCTGCCCTGAAAAGGGCATGACAGCTCCTTCACCAGAGGTACTACCAATACCTGACTTCCCAACACCCCCATGCATATATATAATTTCTCATGTGTGTATGTCTGTCCTGTCAATCATCCTGCACAATTCCTAGAAGGCTTTCTCAAAAGGAAAGCACGTCAATGTGAAACTATACACAGCAATTGGTACTACATGACATGTAATTCATTAAGTGCATGAATTTTATCGACAAATGAATGTGACGAAAAATCCTTTTGGAGCAGACAAAAGTAAAATCTGAATTTCCTCAGGGGGTAAGATCTTTATCTTGATTACTTTATTTTTCACTGTTTTTGTTCCAATCTTGCACTGAGGCGTAGTGGGGAGCTGAAGTTTGCATTCGTTAGCCAAGTTTGTTCGCACTGGCTGTGGCAAGCCCATGTTGTTGTAGGATGTCTGTGATGTTGTCTATCCATCTGTCTCTTGGTCTTCCCCATGTTCTGAAACCAGATTTTTTTACTGTTGCAGGTGCATCTTCTTCTTCTTCTTCGATCCTTAACCACCGACCATCAAAGCAGTCAGTGGCCATCACGCCTAGTGGCGTCTTGTAGGGCAACAACAAATTGATTCCACTTTGCACGGTCGGTGGCCATCCTTCGTACAGTGCCCCAACTCTGGTTCATTCCCCGCATCTCAGCCTCCACAGTCCTCCGCCAAGTTGTTTTTGGTCGGCTTCTCTTTCGCTTTCCTTCAGGGGTCCAAAGCATAGCTGTTCTTGTGATGGCATCGGGGTCTCTTCTGAGGACATGACCAACCCAGCTCCAGCGTCTGCCAGCTATGATGGTATGCATGTCCTCTTGCTTGCTACGAGTAAGCAGATCTTGGTTGGTGATGGTATTCGGCCAAAAGATTCGGTGAATTTTTCTTAGGCATGTTGTGTGAAAAGAGGACAATTTTGACATTTCCTTCTCTGTGACTCTCCAGCATTCCGCACCATAGAGAAGCACAGAAAGCACGCAACTCTGGTATAATCTTAATTTTGTGCTTGTGCTGTATTGGGAGGACTTCCAGATGTTATTTAGGCTAAAGAAGGCTGTTCTTGCCTTATTCATTCTGATGTTGATGTCTTTGCCTGCCCCACCGTCTGGTGTTACTATGCTTCCTAGGTATGTGAAGGTATCTGTCTGTACCAGTTGCTGATTCCTTACTGATATGGGCTCAGGGTTGCTCACATTGAGCGTCATGACCTCAGACTTCTTTAAATTGATGTTCAAGCCCACCTGCTGGCTAAATTTATTGAGTCTATCCGTTTTTTCCTGGATGTGTTGATGTGAATGTGCCAGCAGTGCAATGTCATCTGCATATTCCAGATCTTCCAATGTTGAAAATGTAGTCCATCTTATTTCTCTTGTACTGCCCTCTGTTGTCTGGCGCATCACCCAGTCTATGACTGTTAAAAATAGAGTGGTTGATAAGGGGCATCCCTGTCGTACTCCTGTCTTCACCTCGAAGGTTAGGTTGCTCTGCCCAACACTACACGTAAAGTTGGCATAGAGGCTTTTTTATGATTGACACTATGCAGCTTGGAATTCCATAAGCCCTCAGTATTTTCCATAAACTGTCCCTATGTATGCTGTCAAAAGCCTTTTCAAAATCAACAAAATTTATGTAAAGCTGTCTTTGCCATTCTGAGCACTGCTCTATAATGTTCCTGAGAGTGAATATATGGTCTACACATCTTCTGTTCTTTCTAAATCCTGCTTGTTCTTTCCTCAGTTTGTAGTCTACTGCCTTTGAGATTCTCTGTATAATTATCCTGCCTAGTATTTTGCTGGGAACTGAGAGAAGAGTGATTCCTCTCCAATTATTGCAGTCTGAAAGATCTCCCTTCTTGGGCAATTTGACAATTATTCCTTTGTTCCACTCTGATGGTGTTGTCCCCGTTTTCCACACTTGTGCAAATAGTGGTTCTAATAGTTCTGCTGCTAGCTCAGGGTCTGTCTTAAATAGCTCTGCATTTAAGTTATCATGGCCCGGAGCTTTACCGTTCTTTAACCCTTTGATTGCTGTGATGATTTCTTCTTTTCGTGGAATGTCTGTATTTACATCTAGATCGTTTTCAGCCTCAGGAACATTCAATTGTGTCTCTGGTATTTTTGCAGGTGCATAGTGGTAATGTATTGGGCTCCATTCTCATGAGATGGCCAAACCACTTAAATTTCTGTCTCTCTATATATTTGATGCAGGATGTAGTTTCAAAACTTTTTCTGACGTCATCATTTCTCATTCTCCTGGTAACATTAGTGGTTTTTTTAAGCATCTCATCTCTCAGGATGCAATTTTTCTTTTCCTGTGCTTTTGTTAGGGACCATGTTTGACACTGATAGTAAAATGTTGGTAAGAAAGAACTACTCATCAGATGTCTTTGATTTTTTTCAGCTGCTTATGTTGATTAATTTGTTTTGGTTATATTTCTTTTATTTTCAGTTGATGTCTGTTCACACAGTTCTTTCAAGGCAAATGTAAGTTGTGTTTCTGTCTAACCTCATATAAAGGATCCAGATTATAAATTCAAAATTTTGTATCTATACACAAATATAAAATATTATTTCAGCAATATGAAAATGTGAATGACCAGAAGTAAACATATTTTCTTAGGAACAAACTTACACATGAACTATTACAATCATAAAAGCACTCACACTTCAAGTGTATGTCAGTATGTCAAAATCAAATACTGTACATGAAGGGAAATTCACAGGAACATGTAAAAAGTAGACCAAAGAAATGCCAGCAGACAATATTCAGAAACAGACGAGAAAGACCTTCAAAGAGACAGCTTCTAGTTGAAGTCAGACAAAGCCTGAAACAAATAATAGTGTTCCACTGAAATTGGTACCACAATGACTGCCAAGGTAACAGGATGAAGGAAGGAAGAAATATTCTCATCTCATCATCATCTCATAATCGCAACCTTGTCTACCCCATAAACAGGGTGTAGAAGGGACCCAAAGAGCACAAAGCTCCTGGGCAAAACATGTAATCAAAATGTGTGACAAACAGGTGATTAGCCCATTGTGTCCGGACTTGCCCTCAAGTGTACACTTAATCGCTATGAAACCATCAATCCTTCCTGGTCAATTCCAGCCAAAACGGACAGAGCCTCTTATACCCGAAGGTGTTGAGGATGCCCTTTCCTCTTCTGCCTGAAGGCATTTATAGAGGAATACTCAGGACCCGAAAGTCTGAGGCAAAAGCCAGAGACAGTGAGCAAAATCTGAGATGGACACAGCAATCTGTCTGGTTTCTCAATACTGGGAGGGCCCAAAATGGGTGTACCACACACAGTCGATCAAGACGGAAGTTCGCCTGCTTACAAGCCCATGAACTTAGACATGCATGGCTTAATCTTTGTGACAAGCATATGACTACTGGCAGGATCAACCAGATAACTGTCTGAACAGACATGCGTCTTCTTTGACCATTTCATTGCTCGTGCAGGGAGGGAGACAGCGCTCTGTTTGAGACAAGCATATGACTACTGGCAGGATCAACCAGATAACTGTTGGAACAGACGTGCATCTTCTTCGACCATTTCATCGCTCATGCAGGGAGGGAGACAGCGCTCTGTGCAGAGCAGATCCCGGCGGTCCCGACGATTTTATTCTTGCAAGAACCACTGGCCGCCTGCCGACAAGACATTCCCCTAGTCGGACAGGATGGGCCGAAAGCGACACCAGCTTACTGACTGCCAGCCCACGACTCATTGCGAGAGCGGGGCCTTTTTTGAGACTGTTGTCAAGCCACGATACGGAGATGCGATGGCTTGCTCACATCACGACTGGGGGCTGTGATTTATGGACACAGAAGCCAAACTACTGCCTCGCTAACCGATGAACTGGGAGGGCCTGTTACTGGGATCACCATGCGCAGTCTCTCGAGACAGCGACCACCAGTGCTCTAGAGCTGGGAAAACAAAAAATTTCTTGAACGCTTGCCCCTATAGGAAGAAATATTACAAAGTAGTAAATGAAGTTGTCGATACTTTCAAATGATGTGATAGATTACATAAAGGATTTTGAAATGTTTGCAGGAAAAAAAAACAGAATGATAATGACAAACCATACATTTTGGAGATCTTGGGGCAATGGAAAAGCAGAGCTGGAGATTAATCAGCTGATAAGTGATCATGCTAGGTATGATGATGCCATTGTATACACTGATGGGTCTGTAGTACGTGGTGAGAAATCAGGATGGGGCTTCTCTGTGAGAATAAAGGGCAGGGTTATTGCTGAACAGAGTGCAGCCTACATGACAACAACCTCCAGCATGAGAATGGAGGTAGAGGCAGTTACTGCAGCACTGAGGTGGCTGTCTGAAACAACGAGGGCAGTTATATTGTCAGACTCTCAAGCCATGCTTCGGAAAGTTTAGAATGGATGGCTGCGGCAGGAATGGAAAACATCAACAGAAACTTCAAGTCTTCAAGAACTGGTGTGGATCTACTGTCCTGGTCATGCAGGTGTACGTGGCAATGAGAGAGCTGACAGACTCGCCTCAAGAGCACCCATACTGCAATGGATGAATCAACAAGGCTGAAACTGCTAGAGTTTGGCATCAAATGTGGGACTAGCACAGATGTACGTGAAAGAGGATGCATCTGTCATATGTACAACCAGCATGCTACAGGTACAATTAGCATCCATACTCTTTGACATTTGCTGAGGGAGACCTGAGCACCTATGGGTTTGCCTGAAGTACAGTGAGGTTGATTCTGATTAACAATAACAATAACATTAACAATAACATTAACAATAACAATAACAATAACATACATTTTGGTTTATGACATGGTCATGAAGTCTATTGAGGACTTATTTATACATTCAAAGTTAATTTTGAAAAATAAAATAAAATAAAATTTATTCTCGAATTCAGTCTCTAAAAGATGTGCTGAATTTTAATTTGGAGATATTTCAATGTATAATTTACAATCACATTGAATAAATTTGCATATTTAAACTAACAGGGCTATTTATCCTGGGATGCACATCATTTATAACAAAGGAGTCATTAAACTCTATTCTTTTTTAAAACCAAATTTATGCTGACATAATTTATTGGCATTTTGGAACAGTAAATAAATTTTAAATAGTTTAGACTGTTGAAGGTATACACTGGATTATATGTCTGTCGTAACATGGTATTACAAAATATCCTTTAAAAAAAAAAATGTGTTTTCAGGGTTTTAAAAAAATGCTTTTCTTCTTCCCATTTTACATTTACTTGTTCTGTCACATTTTATGGTAAATAACAGTTTTGATTTTGCATACATTTGATTTTGATTGTGCCCTTGAAAAGCATTAGTTCATTTGACCTAAAAGCCTTTTTTTCATCCTTATTTTCAAATCATCCTTTTGCACTAATGTCAGCCACATCTTCTGATGCTGAAGTCATGTGATGTCATTGGCTAGGCTGCAATGTAACAAGGTGACAAAATATTTTTCTTGTCTATATCTCTGTTAAGTTGATTTATGGTGTTGTTGCCACCAGCTTACTGATGTTTTTGTTTGTTACTCTATCTCATGGTAATATTTGCATCCTTTCTTATAATCTCATATTAAACGGTGAAGCTTTTATCAAAATTGTCATTACATGAGCAGAAAAACTATGAAGAGAAAAAGATATTTCCACTGTATGATCGGTGTATCTGTAATATCTGTATTATTACTATTAGGTATATGTTATGCTTCATTCTTGCATACAGACATATGCCTGTTTAGGAAATATATCTGTGCGCACCAACGAGTAGTACGATAATGCACTATTTGTGAACAGCGCACCATTGGCATTGGTGTGATGTAATAGGTAGCAGAAGTGTGAGTATGCAATGTCTGAGCAACTTCTGAACTTTCTGTCTCTTTTGGTTCATGTCTGTCACCGTGTGTAGATGTATATTTGTACGCTCCAGACAAGTGTCCTATTGCTTCAAGTTTATTCAAAGATGTGTATGATTTTTTATGACGATGGCATCTTGCATTATGCCTGTGATGTACAGCATTGTATAGAGAAGTATTCCTATTAAATTCCGTCAAAATATGACGAAGTAGAAGATATTCGTATTCATGGACTTTACTGACAGCTAGATTGAATTGACTGTGTATGCAACCTCATTGTATTCTAAGATGTGGAGCTTGTTCCAGATGAAAAATACGTCAATAAATATATATTAACTGTTGGACAGTCTGAGCGGCTTTATTTGAGAAGTATGGTGTTACAGTGGTGGCAGATTTTATGTTGAACTTATGTTAAGAACCCACAACTATGTCTACACACACAACACAGCAACCACCACGTAACAGCATGTCAAAAATGTGACTAACATAAGGTTGTCCATGAACCTGGTAACCTCATCATGTAAAACAAATTGCTATAGAAATCATCACTGCTAGAGTTTGTATTTAAGCACAGGCTTCCCCAAGAGGCACATCTGCGGTGGTGCCTCTACATTCCATAATGATCAAGAAAGAAGATGATGATTATTATTACTTTCCCATGCACTTTTTACCTTGGTTTTCTTTCTTTTTAACCTCTCCCTGCAAAGAAATGTAACTCCGGCCTTGAAAACAAATACAATGTTCTCAAACTCAGCAGATTTTTTCACTTTGCCAAGATAGTCTGTGACATTAACCCACTCAACTGTTCCATACATCTGTAGGTCTCCAACGTTCAGTTCAACGGGCTGAAAGGATACAGTTAAGTAGAACTTAAATTTAGCAATAACATCACTTTTCAAATATATTTTAAAATTAACCCCTTCCAAAATATTACTATGTAGACACTTTCAGCCATTTCGCATTGTTTAATTTAAAATCCACTTGCTGTCACAGTCTCATAACCACTGATGCAAAAAAGGCTGGCACAAATGATGTTAAAGGTGTGCAGGAAGTTCTAAATTAACTAAACCTCACTAGAACTGATATTTACAGTCACAAGATCTACTTTAAAGGAATATTAACATCATTACAATGGATGATTTGAAAACATTTCAGCCACATTCAAATAGCCACATAAAATATTTTGAAATATCATTTAAGCAAAAAATGGTTTGCAACATGTTGCTGTCATTTTCGACGGAGTCATCTGTCAAGTTATTTGCTTATGTTTGTATCATAAGTATAATTGTGTCTTTACCTGCGATGTCAGGTTGATTAGGGGTTGTCTTCCCTTGTTTATTCATTCATTGTGTTTGACCTGTAGGGTCAGAGGTTGTCAGTTCGGGCGTAGGCCTATGGGAAGGTTTTTTAAGCGGGAGTGAGATATACTTCCGGGAAGCCGGGAGGTCCTGTTTTTCTGAAGGGACCAAGAGTCCATTGTTTTTCGGGGAGAATCTTCGAAGTAACTGCTATGGCAGTTTTCCCCAGTGAATCTCTGTGCGTCGGGATGACGACAGAATTCCTTGTGTAGTTCTGAGGATTCATTTACCAGGTAATACCGACCTTTATGCATTATTACGCTTTTCAGTGGCAGAACATGTAAAGGATTACCTAGGGTGAACAGCAGCTCACTGATCCGCCATTTCAGAACTTATATATATTTGTGCTCGAGGTAGCCATCCAAGACTGTTAGTCTTATATTGTCCAGAAATCCAGTGACGAAGATATATTGTGGGAGCCGCAGATTGGCGGAACTTCTACCTACAATAAGTATTACTGCAGGGTTGATGATAACCTATTTAACAGAAGTACACGGCCGACGTCAGAACGAGGCCTGTGCTTTCGGCTATTATACTACAGCCTGATATGTGCAATTGGCGGGAGTGCCAAGTTGCACCTATGTGTCAAGGTAACTAAGGCATCTGACGCGTTTAGTCAGAGACGCCAAGGGCGACGCTACGAACTGTCATTATTGAAGAACTTTGCTATTGACCATGCACGTCTATTCTGATGTTTACCTTTTTGAATGCCAAATGTATACCTATCGATGTCAGGTCAGCATGACCTTGTTACACTGACTGTTCCTGTTGATACTATGTGTGTTCCCGTCAATAAATGTCTTGAAACATGCCTGCAGTGTCAAAGCATCCTTGATTACTGCATGTGAGAGTATGGGTTGCAGGATCTACATCTATACGAGCCTAAACACATTCGCGTCTTCATTCGCACCCACACTCAATTCATCATACGCTCGCACTACACATCTAACAACATGTATACTGTCTTGGGCCAGTGATCACATCAACAAGAGAAAAAAGACAGTTACATTTCTGGTGGACCAGTTACGTGGGCTCTTATGATACATTTCTTGTCGCCAATGTGGCCTAGAAACTTACATTTCTGATGGACCAGACCTGTGGGTTTAAAAAGAACAGAGCGAGCATTTGACATTATTGTTGACATTTATGGATCCAGAAATTTACATTCCTGGTTGGCTGTTACATGTATGATGTCTCCAGTTTTGTCGAGAAAGTTACAAGAAGGACAAGTACACATTACACTTCTGATCTGTGGGTCTAAGCTACACACGGGACAGCCGTAACACACAGCACTAATTCTACACTTGCAAGTTTTGGCTACAACAGGACAGATATAGGTCATCAACGGTTGACACAAATAAACAGTACGAGCATTTATATTATAATGCTACATAAAGCATAACAAGACAAGTACTGAAGTGAACTACTAGGCATTTGCTACGTGGACCATAACTGCATAGAAGGCGGGTTCCTATTGTAAACAGTACTGCGGGTTGTGACACGTTTCATTCAACAACAGACTTTTCTAGGTCAGAGCATTCAAGCTACATTGTTGGAGGTCAAGTGTCTGTAAACAGTACGTGAAATTGTAAACATTCAATGTGCAAGCCCTAATTTGAGAAGGTCATAGTAACTTTGGTTCGTGAATACCACTTTATGTTACAGTGGATTTGACGTTCAGTGCGCGTTTGACATTTCGTTTCTGTGTTCGCAAGGAGCAAGAAATTTATTTTAGTTTCAGCTGTGACTGAACTTGTTCTGCAACACATTGAAATTGATTGCTATATGTTTATGTCACTTCTACTGTTTTTGGTGTATTTTTCTGCGGGTTTTTCGGTTGGTGGGTCTTACGGTAAATATGCCACTTGATCGAGGCTTACTGTAAGCGGTCTGTAGGTGCAAATTTTCTTAATTTGGAAATTTGCTAGTGACAATTGGTCGCTATTGATGTTAGCTGTGATGTAATTGTACTTAACGTTGTTTTTGTAATATTTTGTCTGTTTTTCAGTTTTGATTGTCGATTTGTTTTGTTTGTATTCTGTAGGTCTCTCCTTTCTTGTGTATTTCTCTACACATTTTTGGTTAAAACAGTGTTGCCATTTGTATTGTTTTGTATTTTTGTCTTTGTATTTTTTTTTGGTTGTACTACATTACTGTCATGCACAGTCTACATACACATACTTGGTCATGTTTTGATATTATTGATAAGGTAGACTCTTCATATAGAGTTTGTTAAATAATATTATATAAGATATTTATACAAGTTCTTTATAAAAAAGACTTGTGCCCATAGTGAGTGGGATATAAGGGAATTTTTTTTTTCCCACAGGTACTCAAGTGATTTTTTGGGTACATTATAAACAAGAGGAACATACAAAGTCTTTGTCTAAGACTAAGACAGTAAAATAAAGTGAAGTGAGTATACAAGTCTATCATTTCAGACTTGTCTCCCATTGAAGTGGGATAAGGTAATTTATTTAATTTTTTTTTCAGGTTTCTGATCTCATTAGACAGAATGTCTACATTGGATTTCTTCATCCAGCAAGGGTTGACCCTTGGTAAGTCTGGTAAAGAATTGGAAGAATATTCATCTGCTCAATTCGCCATTGCATTAAAGTCAGAAGAAAAGAAACAAAAAGAGGAAATTAAATTGAAAGCAGAAGCTGAACTAAAGAAGCTAGAAGCTGAGAATAGAAGATTAGAACTTGAAGAAAGAAGGTATCAAAGAGAGGCTGAGGAGAGAAAAGCTCAAGCTGCTGCTGAGGAGAGGAAAGCTCAAGCTGCAGCTGATGAAAGAAAATTCCAGATGGAAATGGAAGACAAACAAATTCAAGCTCAAGCTGCTGCAGAGGAAAAAAAAAACTTCAAGCTGCTGCAGAGGAAAAAAAAAACTTCAAGCTGCTGCTGAGGCTGAAATTAGAAAAATGGAACATGAGGAAAGAAAACAGAAGATGGAACTTGATGAAAAACTCGCAATTTTGGAGTTAGAGAAATTGAAATTGGCGAGTACGGGTGCTCAGCAAACAACTTCGAGTACGACAAAGGAGTTTGTTAGTAGGATTAAATTGCCTCATTTCAATCCTTTAAAGGATGACGTAGCAGATTATCTAGATAGATTCCAATTTTTGTGCGATACGCATAACATAAAAAAAGGAAAAATATGTTGAACAACTGATGCCATTTTTTACAGGTGACACAGTGACTACTCTTATGACAATAGACGAACATGAGAGGACTAATTATGATGTTGTCAGGGCAGCATTGCTAAAAAAATACCAATTAAAACAAGAAGACTATCGTCTTCGTTTTAGGACAATGTTGCCAGAAAATGGAGTAGATTTCTCTGATTTTGTTACAAAGATACGTCGTACATTTACACGATGGGTTGAGTTGTCTCAGATTGAGAAAACATATGAAGGTCTAATGGACTTATTATTGCGAGATAAGGTTTTGTCATCTGTTAATGATTCTTTTCTTGCATTCCTTCATGAGCGTAAGCCTAAAAACTTAAAAGAAATGGAGGAATACTGTTGTCAGTATGCCACAGCACATCCCCATGCTACAGTTAGCAATTCTAAAGTGAAAGAAGGGTTGCCAGCTGCTTCGGCAACACCATATGGCCCTAATTTCAGAAAAAAATTTCAGGGTGCTCAACAAAATTGGAATAGGGGAAGTAATCAAAATTACACTCAGAAGCGGAGTAATCCAACACATGATGGTTCTTCGTCTATGCAGTGGAGACAAGATGGTAGTTCTCGTAATTTTAGTGGTAATAATTTGAGACACTTTCGTAAAGGCTATCCAAATAATAACTATTCAAATTTTCGAGGTAATCATTCTCGACGTCAAGATTATGACGATGGTGAATTTAGAAACCGGGATTCAAACCGGAATGATGATTACAATAGGCAATATGATCACAATTACAGGGGAAATGATAGTCGAAATAATTACAGGGGAAATGATAGTCAAAATAATTACAGGGGAAATGATAATCGAGGTAGACCTAGGTTTAACAAAAAAAGACCTTACCAACAGGCAAACTCTGCGCAACAAGAGTTTGATGGAGCCTGTAATACAGTAAATGATAGTGGTAACTCTAGGGCTATCACTGGTTGTGCTTTCGATTTTGGGAGAGCAACTGAATGCCCCCAATGCTTAACATTGTTTGACTCATCAACTGTATCTACGCTAAGTTGTGGTCACCCTCTACCTGCTCTACCTGCTACAGTTGCGCATGATGGGAGAGGATCTCTCATCTTACATAAAGGTCTAATAAATGATAGGCTAGTCTCAGTACTTTTCGATTCGGGATGTACTACCGTCGGGGTTAAGGAGTCTCTGATAGATCCTTGCTGTGCCACTGGAAAAACAATCAAATGTGTTACATTTGGTGGTACTATGGAAAGCTATCCTACTGCTATTATTAGGATTGACACTCCTTTCTTCACAGGAGATGTCCATGCATGTCTTCTTCCTAATCCTATTGCGGATCTTATAATCGGTCGTATTCATGGGGTTAAGGAATGCACCCCGCAACAAATTTCTAGTTGGGAAGAAAGAAACATTCAAACGGTCAATGCAGTGGTGACAAGAGCTCAAGCTCTTAATCCCCCAACTTCATCTGATAATAGTAATGAAGTTGATAGCCAAGACGAGCACTTGGTGATTTCCCATGACTCGTTTGTTAAACGTCAAGAAGAGGATCCTTCTTTGAAGAAATACTTCCTTCTTGCAAAGAAAGGGGATCCCAATCAAAATACGAATCACAAATCGTATATCACTATGAAGAATGGTATATTGGTACGAATGGTACAACACTCGGACAAGTCTATGCACTCGCAAATTCTTGTGCCTAAGTGTATGAGAGCCTTAATTCTTCGGCATGCACACGATTCTCAGTGTGCTGGACACATGGGTTTTTCCAGAACTAAAACTAGAGTCCTTGCGTCATTCTTTTGGCCATTCGTGAATAAAGACATCCGAATTTATTGCCGATCTTGCAAAATTTGTCAAGAGGTCAAGTCTAGGGGTCCGAGACATGCTGCTCCTATTCAGGCTGCAGATATTCCGATTCGGCCGTTTCAGAAAATGGCTATAGACATCATTGGTCCGTTCAAAATTAAGTCAGCCAGAGGACACCAATTTATCCTCACTTGCGTGGACATGTGCACGCGTTGGCCAGAGGCTATTCCTCTGAAGAGCATATCAACTGTCGATATCGCTGATGCTCTTTGGCTCGTATTTTCTCGTCTGGGATTCCCCGGAGAAATACTGTCGGATCACGGCACTCAGTTAATTTCGGACGTTATGTCTCAGGTAATGGCTACGCTAGACATTAAAAGGTCTCTCAGTAGTATTTATCATCCAATGTCCAATGGATTGGTAGAACGTCTTAACAGGACACTAAAGAACTTACTTGGCAAGATAACGGAGGATCATCCTGAAGATTGGGACAGGGTTTTACCTGCAGTCCTCTTTGCCTATAGAGAGGTTCCCAACGAGCATACAGGGTTTTCTCCTTTCGAACTTGTCTTTGGCGCGCAACCGCGCGGGCCAATGTCCTTGTTACACGATTTGATAACTTCCGATAATATTGACGATGATACACAATCATCATATGAATATGTTATAGCTCTTAGAGAAAAGATTATCGAATCGTGCAGGTTAGCAACTTCATCTTCCGAATTTGCGAAAGAAAAAGCTAGGCGATTTGCTAATAAGAAAAGACGCCTACGTCAACTTTGTCCTGGAGACAAAGCATATGTCTTACTGCCCTCAAGAGAGAATAGACTTCTCATTTCTTGGAAGGGTCCATACACTATAGTCTCGAAAATTTCTGATGTCGACTATATTGTCGATGTGGATGGAAGGCATAAAACCTTCCATATAAATATGCTAACAGAGTTTATTGAACGTCCAGACTATTTACAGCCTATTTTCCAGGCGACGGACGACTCTCCAGTTCAACATGGTCACATCTCATCCCTGTCTGTTATACAGGATGAGGAAACTATTTTTTCTGACGTGAACTTACCTCTTCCTACGATTCCACTTACTTCAACGGAATCGTGGAGAGACGTTACAGTCTCTTCTAACTTGTCTTTTGAGGAACAGCGTCAAGTATCCTCTACGTTACAATCATATCAGGATGTCCTTACCGACATTCCTGGACACACAGATGTCATAGAACATGACATCATACTTACTGATCGTAATCCGATCAGAGTAAGACCATACCCAATACCTATTCATTTTCAAGCACAAGTCGAGAAAGAATTGGATGAAATGATTCAACTACAAATAATTGAACCATCCACTTCAGCTTATTCTTCGTCGATAGTTATTGTTCGAAAGAAAGACAATAACATACGTCTTTGCGTTGATTATCGCAAATTAAATCAAGTTACGAAGTTCGATGCTGAACCTATGCCGTTATTAGATGATCTACTTATTAGACTTTCTAAAGCTAAATTCTTTACTAAACTAGACTTGTCGAAAGGTTATTGGCAAGTCCCACTGACGGAACACGCCAAACCTCTCACTGCTTTTTCGACACCTAGGGGTCTGTTTCAATGGAATTTTATGCCTTTCGGGCTTATGAACGCCCCAGCGACTTTCGTGCGCATGATGCGACGAATTCTATCAGATCGTGCAGATGTCATTGCATATTTAGACGACATCTGTCTTTTCAGCGATACTTGGGAAGAACACTATGTGGGTCTGAAGGAATTGCTATCTACTCTACGTGAGCATAGACTGACTGCTAAACCCTCTAAAGCTTTTGTTGGGTTTAGTGAAATTTCCTTCCTAGGTCATCGAGTTGGTCATGGTCTGTTGAAGACAGAGGACCAAAACATTTCAAAGATATTAAATATCTCGGTTCCGAAGACAAAAAAGCAAGTGCGTAGTCTCTTGGGATTGATACAATTCTATGGAAGATTCATTGAGAATCTGTCCTCCATTATGGCACCACTTTCAACGTTATTGAAAAAAGGTTCTCCTAATATGGTGCGTTGGTCCCAAGAATGCCAATCTTCATTGGATCAGGTTAAGAATTTGTTCTCATCTCATCCTATCTTAAGACTACCGACGATTGATAAGACTTTTGTCCTTCGTAGTGATGCCTCTTCCACTGGCATTGGAGCGGCACTAATGCAGGAATATTCAGGAACTCTGCATCCTGTAATGTATATTTCTAGGAAGCTGAATGCGGCAGAAAGGAATTACTCGGTTTTGGACCGTGAATTGTTGGCTATGGTTTGGTCCATTCTTAAGCTACAAAGGTTCCTTCTGGGCGCGCATTTCTTTATGGAAACCGACCAAAAAGCTCTTACGGCTATGCAAAGTAAGGATTTGAAGAGCTCGAGATCTACTCGTTATGCTATTGCTCTTCAGCCTTTCCATTTCACGGTGCGAGCTATCCGTGGTTCGGATAATGTGATGGCGGACATATTGTCTAGATGCCCACATGATTCCAGTTAAATCTTGTGTCCTAGTTTTTCCTGATATATTTTCAGACTTAGGTCTGTCCTTAATATCATAATATGTTGTAATACAAATGTATTTGGATGATGTTTAGATAATTTAACAAATTTCATTTTGTCCATCCATCAGTGATATGTTGCTAAAATAGCATTGACATTTGTATATTGCTATGATTATATTATTTAGTAATGTTTGATATATGATTGGTATTGCCAGCAACTTAGGTTTCTTGAATGGTATCCCTTAGTTTGTTTGGCTTAAAGGAAATATTTTCTCCTATGTTGGGAGATGATTTGTACCCTCTTCTATTGTACCTGATATTAGGTTCATTGTTTGCATGAGCACAGAAGTGATACTGGTGCTATCTTGCTCATGAGCATATTAAAAAAAAAAAAAATTGCATTTTTTTTTTTTACAGGGGGGTGGTAGTAATGTTGCTGTCATTTTCGACGGAGTCATCTGTCAAGTTATTTGCTTATGTTTGTATCATAAGTATAATTGTGTCTTTACCTGCGATGTCAGGTTGATTAGGGGTTGTCTTCCCTTGTTTATTCATTCATTGTGTTTGACCTGTAGGGTCAGAGGTTGTCAGTTCGGGCGTAGGCCTATGGGAAGGTTTTTTAAGCGGGAGTGAGATATACTTCCGGGAAGCCGGGAGGTCCTGTTTTTCTGAAGGGACCAAGAGTCCATTGTTTTTCGGGGAGAATCTTCGAAGTAACTGCTATGGCAGTTTTCCCCAGTGAATCTCTGTGCGTCGGGATGACGACAGAATTCCTTGTGTAGTTCTGAGGATTCATTTACCAGGTAATACCGACCTTTATGCATTATTACGCTTTTCAGTGGCAGAACATGTAAAGGATTACCTAGGGTGAACAGCAGCTCACTGATCCGCCATTTCAGAACTTATATATATTTGTGCTCGAGGTAGCCATCCAAGACTGTTAGTCTTATATTGTCCAGAAATCCAGTGACGAAGATATATTGTGGGAGCCGCAGATTGGCGGAACTTCTACCTACAATAAGTATTACTGCAGGGTTGATGATAACCTATTTAACAGAAGTACACGGCCGACGTCAGAACGAGGCCTGTGCTTTCGGCTATTATACTACAGCCTGATATGTGCAATTGGCGGGAGTGCCAAGTTGCACCTATGTGTCATAGTAACTAAGGCATCTGACGCGTTTAGTCAGAGACGCCAAGGGCGACGCTACGAACTGTCATTATTGAAGAACTTTGCTATTGACCATGCACGTCTATTCTGATGTTTACCTTTTTGAATGCCAAATGTATACCTATCGATGTCAGGTCAGCATGACCTTGTTACACTGACTGTTCCTGTTGATACTATGTGTGTTCCCGTCAATAAATGTCTTGAAACATGCCTGCAGTGTCAAAGCATCCTTGATTACTGCATGTGAGAGTATGGGTTGCAGGATCTACATCTATACGAGCCTAAACACATTCGCGTCTTCATTCGCACCCACACTCAATTCATCATACGCTCGCACTACACATCTAACCACATGTATACTGTCTTGGGCCAGTGATCACATCAACAAGAGAAAAAAGACAGTTACACAACATTAATTATAAATGGAACAGTTTTGAAACAAGTTAATAGGTTCAAATACCTAGGCATGTTAATAACAATAGATGGAACATGCACCCCACAGGTGAAGGATAGAATAGGCCATGAAAAATCAGTGTTTTATAAAATGAAAAGAATTAACGTAACAAATCTTTGTCAATGGAAGTTAGAAAGAGAGTTCTTCGGTGTATTATTAAGAGCCAGTTATGACATATGGAAGTGAGTCATGGACAATTAATAAACAAGCAGAAAAGGTCTTGAGGCCAAAGATGAGATTTCACATAAGAATACCATAGGCAGAAAGTTTGGTTTGGTTTGGTTTTAAGGACTATCTTCATTGCACACAACAACTCCATCAGTGCTCCAATTTCCTCCCTTAGATCACACAAGGAGGATCTCAGCACAGTGCACAAACTCTGTAGCACCAGCAAGAATCCCAATGTGTGTATTTAGGAACCACACATTCTATAAATATTTATGTGGTGGGTAGGTTTCTAATTTTTAAATTTTGCCAGGGCAGTGACCTTATGGCCTACTCTTTATGATTTCCAACTGCCGTGGGATTTTTAACGTGCACAACTTGCACATAGGACGTCCTATTTTTTGCCCTTATTCGAGAAGGCAAGGCACCAGGGAGGAGTATGACATCATTAGGACCACTGGATCTGAAAAAATAATTTCCATAAATTATATTCCCTCTACTGGGAATCGAACCCGGTACTTTTAGAATATGAGGTTGACACCATACCATAAGGGCTAATGGAAAGAATAACGAGGATGTTAAGAAAGAAGCCAGAACATAAAATAAGCTTACTCCTCATATCAGAAGAAAGCAATCCACTTTCACTGGGAAAGTTATGAGAAGAAGAAAGCTAGAACATTCTGTGACATCAGGAAAAATTGAAGGAAAAAAAGAGAAAATGAGAGAAAGAAAGAACACGGGACAGTTCAGCATCATGGATGGAAAGGAGTCAACAACAGAAGCTGATAAACAACAGACACTAATAAACAACAGACACTGATAAACAACAGACACTGATAAACAACAGAAACTGATAAACAACAGAAACTGATAAACAACAGAAACTGATAAACAACGACGCTGGGGACAGAAAGTTGTAGAGACCTCATCACCTATACCAGGGGTTCTCAACCTTTTCATTTGCTCATGGCCCCCTTCTGAGCCTCATTTACCTCTGTGGCTCCCCTCATAGTCACTGTTAGGTAAAAAAGGTACTAAATGGCCATATTAAGAACCACTGACCTACACCACCAGAATGGTAATTGAAGATGAAAAAAGAAGAACATTAACTTAAAAAAAACTTATGGGTGCACTAAATACAATCTGTGAGAGCTAAAATACTACAATATAAAGGTTAGTACATTTAAAACAGCACCAACAAAGACCAGCGAAAAACCATAGCCACTCAATATCCATATCAACAATACCTTGATCAAACAAGTCAAACAGTTTTAATAACTTGGATGTATGTTCAAAGAGGATGGTGGAATAAACAGAAAAATAAAATATAGGAAAATGTAAATAATATGCCAAAAGGTTATTGCAGTGGCTTATAAATTGACCTCAGTGCTTAATCATCCCAATCGTCTCCATGGCAATGAAGTGATAGCTGGTAAATAGCAAATTCATACTACCTTTCATTTTCAATGCCTAAAGGAGTCATTATCTAAAGCTCAGAAGTGGAAGATTAGAATATGTGACACAACATTATGTTTTAAAGAGCTGCCAAGGTCATCATAAAAAATGGAAAGGGAAATGAAGAAACTGGAAAGTTGGTGGAAACAACACAATCACAGAGAGATAGGACAATTGTCAGAATGCAGCCCAGCATAAACTTCTAAAAGTAGTAGATATGGCTACTACTGGACAAGATGACAATTAGGAGAAAGGCTGACTGATAATTTTCAAAAAATCTTGAAGAAACATGGTGTTACATTAGCTAAATCAAAATATGCCTCTCAAAAACAAACAAAAAAATGGCTTCTTGGACCAACACCTAACACAACAGTACAAAGAAAAAAACTGAACTCATAACAAAGAATAAACTGTTCATGCTCACACATTTCATTCAAATTTTTATACACAAATTTTATAAAATCCCCTGGTGGGCATGTCAAAAATTAACACATTTTCTGTGAGAACAAACTTGACATTTTACACCATTATGTATTAAGTGTCACTATGACAGGGAACGATATGAAACTATAAAGAGAATTACAACAGGAGGCAACCTGATCATTAGAAATAGTCCCTCCCCATCTGACAAGTGTCTTGGGGGTGGGGGGAGGAGGCCCTCTTGTGTCATGACTCTCAAGTGTAAGCCTTCTGTTGGTTTTTCTGCCTGCATTGGGAATTGAATCCACTCCACCATGATTGCATATTCCAAATTCACTCCTCTGTTTTACCCATTCTGCCAACTTGAAGCAGCTGTAAAACTAACAGTTTTGTTGTATTTAAGTTCCTGTCCTAAATTTCATAGCCCATTGCGATTGCTCCTCAGCCAGCATGATACCTTTTCTGCAGTTTCACCAAGTCTTATGCGTTCTTGTTTTGTCCATTCAGGCTTCCTTATGACAGTAGATCATACACTGTGTAAACCAAAAAGAGCAGAAAGAATGACAATCTACAGCTATTCCTCTCACTTCTGCTATCTATCTAGCATATGCTTGCCCAGGAATCTTCTATAACTTCCAGAACTTGTCGTGCTTTGATAAGATGACTACTTGAAATACATAACTATGAAAAACGTTGCAAGTCATCTGATCCAAGCAGTTTCTGTATCATCTTGAATAGTAATGTACCAATATAAAGGTAAATGTAGTCCCATAGCAGATACCGCAATAGGGGAGTGAAGTGTTAGAGACTTCACTATACTAAGTCCATCATCAAGAGGAGGGGTGACCAGTTCCCTTCCTTGCTGCCTTTTCCTTCCCTAACTCAAGTGCAAAGTCAGTGCAATTTACAGCTCGGTAGACTGAAGCGTGTCGATACCGTGAATTGAACCTCACACCTTTGCCGCAAGAGACAAGCACTCTAACCACTCTGTCAATCGGATGCAATATAAGAAACAAAATTTAAAAACTATACACCCAGAGAATATTTTACTGAAAGCTTCAGTGTAGATACAGACCAGCTTTATACGTGGAAAAGACATGACAAGAGATGGACAGGATGTAATCTGTCACAGTGTATTAAGGCAAGAATAGAAAAATGTTGCACACTGGCTACAACTAGCCTTAGATATGGAGACAACACTTGATTTCATCTCAAGAGGACTACTTTGTGAGGTGATTTACCTGACATATGGTGGTGTTCATCTGTGTCGACATGTGTCATATTGCACAGCTGCTGCAACAGGAGTGGGTACTTCAGTATTCTCTGTATGGGTTTGATGAGATAAGACTCCAGTGTGGCTGAGTGTTGCTGCTTGGGATTCCTGGCCCGCAGGAACTCGCGCAAGGCTTCATTGGCATCTGAGAACAGCAAAGAAAAAAATAATATTAACATTAGAAGCGGCTTGCATATGCAATAAAGGAAAGATCCCATCACACACCCATTGAGTCATATTGGGAATATGGTGTTAGACCCATATTTTCTTGACCGTCGGCACACTAGAGGTGATATGGTCAGCATCACGCTGGCCACCTTAACCTTCTCAGAGTTGCTCTGGTACCCAATTCATGAGGCTGGGTCGACCCCAGAGCCATTCGCAGTCCAAAAAAGTTTGTTCCTAATTACGTAGAAATGGTAACGGATAGCACACATGTTGATGGTAACGGAAAGGACACACGTTGATGGTAATGGATAGGACACACATTGATGGTAATGGATAGGACACACGTTGATGGTAATGGATAGGACACACGTTGATGGTAATAGATAGGACACATGTTGATGGTAATAGATAGGACACATGTTGATGGTAATGGATAGGACACACATTGATGGTAATGGATAGGACACATGTTGATGGTAATGGATAAGACACATGTTGATGGTAATAGATAGGACACACGTTGATGGTAATGGATAGGACACATGTTGATGGTAATGGATAGGACACACGTTGATGGTAATGGATAGGACACACATTGATGGTAATGGATAGGACACATGTTGATGGTAATGGATAGGACACACATTGATGGTAATGGATAGGACACACGTTGATGGTAATGGATAGGACACATGTTGATGGTAATGGATAGGACACACGTTGATGGTAATGGATAGGGCACATGTTGATGGTAATGGATAGGACACACATTGATGGTAATGGATAGGACACACATTGATGGTAATGGATAGGACACACATTGATGTAATGGATAGGACACACGTTGATGGTAATGGATAGGACACATGTTGATGGTAATGGAAAGGACACATGTTGATGGTAATGGAAAGGACACACGTTGATGGTAATGGATAGGACACACGTTGATGGTAATGGATAGTACACACGTTGATGGTAATGGATAGTACACACATTGGTGGTAATGGATAGGACACACATTGATGGTAATGGATAGGACACATGTTGATGGTAATGGATAGGACACACATTGATGGTAATGGATAGGACACACATTGATGGTAATGGATAGGACACATGTTGATGGTAATGGATAGGACACACATTAATGGTAATGGATAAGACATGTTGATGGTAATGGACAGGACACACATTGATGGTAATGGATAGGACACACATTGATGGTAATGGATAGGACACATGTTGATGAAACCTGTTGATAGATAGGTCACATGTTGATGAAACATGTTGACAGATAGGACACACATTGATGAAACGTGTTGATAGATAGGACACATGTTGATGAAACGTGTTGATAGATAGGACATACATTGATGGTAATGGATAGGACACACGTTTATGGTAATGGATAGGACACACATTGATGGTAATGAATAGGACACATGTTGATGAAACGTGTTGATAGATAGGACACACATTGATGAAACGTGTTGATAGATAGGACACACATTAATGAAACGTGTTGATAGATAGGACACACATTGATGAAACATGTTGATAGATAGGACACACATTGATGAAATGTGTTGATAGATAGGACACACGTTGATGAAACGTGTTGATAGATAGGACACACGTTGATGAAACGTGTTGATAGATAGGACACACATTGATGAAATGTGTTGATAGATAGGACACACGTTGATGAAACGTGTTGATAGATAGGACACACGTTGATGAAACGTGTTGATAGTATTATAAGGTAGTCATTGGTATGGAACCCCACAGGGTACAAGAAGCAGAGGTAGAGCAAAAAACAAACGAATAGGAGAACAGAAGAAACAAATTAAAATGAGAAAAACATGGAAGGAACTTGAGCTGATGGTGTGTGACAGGAGTAAATGGCATGTGTTTGTTCAGGCTCTATTCTCCTTTGGGAGCTATAGGCTGTTGACTGTGGTTAAATGTCTAAATGTCTTTATTTGTAAATACAGGACAACAAAAATGACACAAATGGAAATATTTCCTTAAATTTTAAACAAAGTTTATTTCAAATAAACTGCAAAAAGATGCTGTGAACTCTCTGTTCTCAGGTTATCAACATTTTGGGAATAAAACATTCAGCTGGAATTAGCTAACTATGAGGCACTAGTGGATCTAGGAATTGTCCAAAGGAGGGGCGATACATCAGAATGATAACAGTACCAGACATGTTTTAATTGATCTGTTGTTCGACCTAACGATTACTTACATTTAAGTCCCAAGTGGGGGGAAAAATACTGGAGCGGTTGATATGAAATAAAGGTTTTTAAAGTCCCGAGGGAGGGGTGATTGCCTTGTCACCACCCCCTTGGATCTGCCAATGCTATGAGGCTAGTTATTGAAAATAAATAAATAATTTGTTTAAATAGTTATTGAAAAGCTATTTACCTGGGTTGAGAATCTTTTGTGACCGTGAATGACTGGCACAAAAAGAACTGTAGACTTTGAAATGATTGGCATAGTATAAAAATGATCCTCCCACAGAAAACAGAACCCTCTGAAAAAGAAAATATTTAACATATAATTACAAAAATTAAGGCTGTATCGAGATGCCCTTCATACTTGCTTTAAAGCCAAACAGAAGTTCTATAAAAATGCAAATTACAATATTACATCAAAATGCAGAAATAAAGCTTTAAAATGGAAAGATTAAAAAAAAAATTGATGAATGACAATGTGACTATAAAAAAATTGGGGATTAAATTCATGTGACTATCAAGGTCTGAGATTAGAATGATGTTGCTGTACGTTATGAAGTATTACCCCAACAAACTGATTATTATGACAGGATATATCAGGAGATATTATTTGATAAAATCAGAAAATAATTTACTGATGTTTAGAAAATACCTATCAGACTAAATTATATAAATACATTAAATGAGAGACACATCTTATGATAAAACAGATGCATGCCCTTGAGTGCAGCATATCACAGGCAGGTCATAAAAAGAACAAATCTGATTACACATGCATTTATCTGTTTTCACTTATATTTAGTTTGATCAGCTTTGCTTGGTACTCATTCTTTTAATGATTTGTCATCATTGAAAGTGCCGAACCCTCCTTAGTTACATTTTACAATTCTCATCACTAGAAGTGCCGAACCCTCCTTAGTTATGTTTTACGATATGCATGATACTCTGCTTCTCTATGGTGCGGAATGCTGGAGAGTAACAGATAAGGAAATGTCGAAACTGTATGGCACATGTCTCTGACAACCAAGTCCAGCTCCCGGCCTTCACGTGAGGCTCAATTTGAGCCCGGCGGAACTGTTTCCACTGATGGAAGAAGGGGTGAAGGCGAGCGACTGGTGCCTTAAAACCAGCAGCTTCGGGCAGATAGGGCTCGTGATCCTTGGTTGGCATCTAAGAGAAGGAACTCTGAATTCAAACCACCGCTGCCTTGCGTGAATATCCATTTATGAAATTGGCTTTGAGAGTAAACCCTGAGGATAAATCCGGGCTGAGGATCAAAGAAGATGATACTGTTCAGTTACAGAAGCAACAACCAATAAGTTACAGACTTTCATAAATGGATGCTTGTGTAGAATAGAAGGATTAAAATTGTACAACAAGGTCACCAATGAGGAACTCATGACAAGAACCAGACAAGTGCCAGTGGGACAAGAAATGAGAAGATACTGGATTTGGACACACATTCAGGAAACCTGTTGATAGCCTTCCTAGGCAGTTCTTGTTCTGGAGTTCTCAGGGTATGAGAAGTAGAGGAGACAAATGAAAATGATGATGAAGATCTTGAGCTGATGGCACAAGACAGCAGGACTTAGCTTGTGTTTGTTGAAAGCATATGCTCGTATCACAGCTTAACTCTTTGACTCCACAATTATTTTCCACCCTGTGCCATAATTATTTTTTGAAGAATTCTAAACGGTGAAGTGTACTGTCTTTTAGTGTAAATGTTACCTTAATCTTTTCTGTGAACATGTACTTATTATATACCAAACTGTAGGGAAATAGATAGAAAATTGTAATATATAGTGTCTTTGGTAGTATTAACACAAGTATGTTTGGTATACTTAAAACATTTTGCATGTAAAATTGAAAATTACTAAAAAGTTAACTGTAGAATATGAGCTTACCAAAGACAAATTACTGTTATAGACAATAAAACTGTCTTTTTAGTCTTCAAACATCAAGGTAATCCATTTACAAAGTAGAAAAAACATTGCTTATGGCCACAGTTTGTACATTTAGTGTTATTCACACCAGTTTTTACTGTGGTTCCTGATAAGAAAAAAATAAATTATGCAATCGTGCATTACATAATTTTCAAACAAATAAAGAAGAATAACATCATATAAAAACTTTTTTACATTTGTTTAATGTTTTAATAGTATCCCTAACTTCATCTTCTACCTAGGACTATTGATTAGATGTCTAGTTTTGTTGCTTTTTGATCGGCCACAATATGACTATGCCCATTCATCAACTAAATCTAATGTGTCTAGCTTTTCTGCACCAATTCCGTTTTTTGACAACAAATTGTGACTACCAAACAATCATCATCAATGTCAGCAATGTTTCTAAGTAGTTTGACACAATTATTTGCTTAGGAGACTTAGAAAATGTAAATATAAAGTGTGACATATTTCTCTAGCAATAACAACAAAAAACGCAAACATGCAAATCCTCACACAAATTGTGATACTTGTAATGTTATGATGTATGTATATAAGCATTACCTCGTCATCTACACAAGCACACACATGTTTCAGAAGGCACTCAGTAAAAGCATGTTCAGTTTGTAGCCATGTTTATTTACAGAATGTCGTACATGTCAAGATTCGCATTATATTACAATGTGTGGTTCGTACTTTAATGTATTCATATTACATCCCCCCTTTTTTGAAAAAAAAATGTGTGCAAACATTTCCAACGAAATGTTTCATGTGAGAAAGGATAAGTATGTGTAATGCTCAGTGTGAGTATATATGTCACTGTCTGTATCGGCTGGGAGGTGTCACTGTACGGCCAGAACGAGTGGTGTAAAGTGCTGGTGGTTCTGCGGAAGTCCCTGGTTTAGCTTGAGTTGGTTGTGATTTCGGCCTTGGCGCTTGTTGGTTTTGTGGGGCACCAAGGTCAGGAGTTACTGCATTGTCTGTTGAAAGCATGGGAATTCTCTGCTCTGTTGTATTCTGTGGGATTTCTCTTATGTCCACTCTGTTTCGCCTCAGGAGGTTGTTGCTGCTGTCTGGTCTTAAGGTATAGCTCCTGGGTTCAGGGTTTCTGGAAATGATTGTTGCTTTTGACCATGTGTCATTGTCGTGGTTGTAGGTAGTCACATGCTGACCAGGATGTAATGGTGGTAGGTCTTTAGCACATTTGTCATAGTTGGATTTCTGAACTTGCTGACGATGCTGAAGTTGATCATATGTGCTGTCTCTATGTTGTGGACGGAAGTGGACCTTAGATGGTAGAAGGTCTTTAATTCTTCTATCAAACATAAGTTCTGCTGGACTGTCGATCTTACTGTCTACCAGTGTTGTTCTCCATCTCAAGAGTGCTAGGTGTACATCCTCTGTTCTTGTTTTCTTCATGATTGACTTGATAGTTTGTATCTGTCTCTCAATGAAACCATTAGATTTAGGGTATCTAGGTGATGATGTTGTGTGTTTGATCTTCCAGTCCTTAGTGAAGTTTCTGTATGCTTGACCTGAGAAATGTGGACCGTTGTCTGATCTAATTTCATCTGGGATGCCAAACATGCTGCAATACTTCTTTGTAATGTCTGCAATAACAGCTGATGGTGAGGGTTGTGGAAGTTTCTCAATGATGGGAAATTTGCTGTAGTAATCAGCAATAATAAGACAGTCATTATTGTCGATTGAGAAAATATCAGTTCCTATAATGCTCCAAGGGCTCAATGGTATGTCTGATGGTATGAGAGGTTCTCTGCACTGCCTATTTGCATGTTCTTGGCAAATTGAACAGTTTTTACATAGTGTTTCTATGTCCTTGTTTATCTGTGGCCAGTAAACATCTTTCTTTGCTCTCAGTTGTGTCTTCACAATACCAAGGTGACTATTATGGAGCTGTTTAAGGATGATATCGCGTTGTGTTTCTGGTATAATAATGCGATCTCCTTTAAGGATCAGACCATCTTCGATGCTTAACTCGTCCCTCATAGAGTAGTATGGACGGATGTGTGTTGGAACTTCCCTGATAGAGCTTGGCCATCCATGATATATCAGTTCTTTGAGAGAGTTAAGGATAGGATCTCTCATTGTGTCTTCTCTGATGTGTTCAAGCCGATTACCGCTAAACTTGACAAAATCAACTTTGATGTTTGGGGTAAGATCTGCTGTCTTGTTGGGGTTTGGTAGTCTGCTGAGAGCATCTGCAAGACCTATATCCTCTCCTGGGATATACTGAATATTAAAATCATAACCTTGTGTTTCCAATAACAGAGCTTGTAGTCGTGGTGGTGCTGAAGCTATTGGTTTTTTATGAATCATCTCAAGTGGCTTGTGATCTGAGAGAATTGTAAATGGGCGGTTGAAAAGAAATGTGTGGAAGCGTTTGATTCCAAAACGTACAGCTAGCATTTCTCTTTCAATGTTTGCAAGTTTCTTTTCGCCAGAACTTAATGATTTGCTTGCGTAAGCTACAGGACGAAGTTCTTTGGCATAGTGTCCTTCAGGATTTTTGTCTGGTTGCAAAAGTGCTGCTCCTAGGCCTTTCAGACTGGAATCAACCATGAGAAAAGTGGGTGCTTGCATGTCATAGTATTTCAAGCATGCATCAGATGATATGAGGGTCTTCAAGTGGTTGAATATGTGTTGGTAGTCTTCTGACCATTCATACGGAGTTTCATTCTGTAGTAGAGATCGCAAAGGTTCTGCAGCAGCTGACAAATTTGGTATGAATTGTGCTAGGAAATTGACAGCACCTAAGAAATGCATTTTGTGTGGACAGCGCTTTAGACTGTTGTTTAAGTGTTTTGGGTCAAGGCAAACCCGAAGAGAACCATCCTGCTTCAGAACGGTTGTGATACTACTACACCAATCAGAATGCTCTTCAACCTTTCTAATAACATCATTCTGCACCATCTTTTCTAGTTCTGTGGCAAGTTTCTGTTTAACATGTATAGGATACTTTCTAGGTGGGTCTATCTTTGGCTCAGCGTTGTCTTTTAAAAAGAATCTTGCCTTTCCTGGAAGTTTGCCTATTCTGTCGAACTGTTCTGGGAATCGCTGTTTAAGGTTATCTACTCCAGTGACGTGTAGAGTAAGATGTTCTTTTTTGTCAGCTTTAATGTTGTTAATAGTTACCACACTCAGCTTTTCGCACATTGGTAAACCCAAAATTGCAGGTCCTTCAACATCTACCAAGTAAAATGTTGACGATGTCCATTCAGAGTCTCTGTATAAACATTCAAGTATTACTGCTCCGAAACAGTCTATACTTGTTCCATTGTAAGCTCTTAGCTTTGTCCTGCCACTCCTACTTTTTACATCCCTTGTGGGAAATCCTTGCTCATCCACCTTGTCAGGCATGATCTGTCTGAATATTCTTAAGGGTAGAGTGTTACCTTGGGCACCTGTGTCTATCTTGAACCGAATATATCTTTCTTTGTGCCTTTTAATTCCTGGTATTCGGAATTGTACCTTGCAGAAAGCCTGCGTTCTCTTTGGTTCATTACTGAAAGTTAGTATCTTCACAGTATCAAATGTGGAAGGATCACTTTCTTCACTGGAGTCAAGGTCCTCAGTCATCATAAAGTGTGTTTGTTTTGATGACTCTCTGCTGTGAAGGTTGTGTTGAGCACTGTCTTGTTTCCTCTTGAAACATAATTTTATCCAGTGGCCCCTCTTTCTGCAGTAATGACATGTAGAGTCTTTAGCTGGACAGTGGTTTTGTATGTGGTTTAGGCCACAACATTTACACATAGCACCTCTGCTTGTGTTGTGTTTTTCTTGTTGCTTCGAAACAGTTGCTTTGTTGTGTTTGGGTTTATAGCTTTTCACTGCATCCACCTGGGCTGCTAATGTACCTTGCTGAATTTGTTTAATGTTTAGTGCTTGTGCCTCGTGTTTCCTGCCTTCATCCAGAAGTTGTTGTACAGTTAGTGTATCACTCTGGCTCAGTATCCATTTCTGGAACTCTGGCATTGGTGTGCTGAGAAGGATCTGTTCGATAATTCGCTCTTTTTCTTCTTCTTTGTTAAATTTGCATACACTTGTTTTCTCCTTGATGCGAGTGAAAAAATCATCTAGACTTTCACCAGGTTTCTGTCGCAGGTGGTGAAGTTCTAATCTTGCCGCTCTAAAATTCGTGTGCTTTATTATCAGCCGTTTTTCAAATTCGTCCAATATGGCTGCGGGGTCTGTCGCCGACTCCACAGGCATGGCGGTAGCAAAACTGTTGTAAATTTTCAAACCTTCATCGTCCAATGCTTCTAGGATATATGGAGTTAGGGTTTGTCCTTCCAGACCAGTGGTCTTGGAATATAGATCTATGCGTTGGCGCCATAACAAGAAAGCTTCACTCTTATCATCTTTACCGGCGAATCTCATTTGCGGTGCGTTGCGATATTGTTTCGCCGCCATGGCTGACCTCGATGACGAAAATTAGCCGAATACTGTACTCACGTGTTATCGTGTAGCTGTTTTGCGTCAGTCCGGTATCGACCGCTGCCACCATGTAATGTTATGATGTATGTATATAAGCATTACCTCGTCATCTACACAAGCACACACATGTTTCAGAAGGCACTCAGTAAAAGCATGTTCAGTTTGTAGCCATGTTTATTTACAGAATGTCGTACATGTCAAGATTCGCATTATATTACAATGTGTGGTTCGTACTTTAATGTATTCATATTACAATACTAACATCAAAACATGCACATGTGCTGCTTAACTACACTCAAATTAGTTGTTTAAAAAATAGCAGAAGTCATTCTACGAGTTTTAAAATATGAACTGCATTAAACAGACGAGTTTTGGCGTTTATTCGTAATAAACTAAAACTAACGCTCTGACCGTTGCGTGGGCATGATGCGTTGCATTTTCCAATGCTGTGAGCATTGGTCAGGAGCTAAAGAGTTAAGTATAATGAATGAATTAGTGAAGTTCAACTAAGATTGCATTTTGTTTTTCCCAATTTTTGTTTGTGCTTTTTTTCTCTTTTCACCGTCTTATCATGAGATGAGTGAGAATTACAATGAAGTCCAAAACTGATGATGAAAAGTGCAGATTTGTAGAAGGCAACGGCACAGGCAACATGACATATATTATAAGAACACTAACAGGAAGAGCTATGGAAGTAAAGACAGTTTTATGCATGTGCTTCATAGACTACACAAAGGCATTTGACATTCTAAAATTTACGAGGATTTGATCTGAATGTAAGAAAATATTTTTTTTTAAAGACAAAGTATTTGGTACAACCCCTGATGGGTTATAATTAGGATATATAGTGTAGTAAATTTGAGAGAAATTGGAGAGTTACAGAGAAGGAAATGTCGAAATTGTCCTCTTTTCACACAACATGCCTAAGAAAAATTCTCCGAATCTTTTGGCCGAATATCATCACCAACCAAGATCTGCTTACTCGGAGCAAGCAAGAGGACATGCACACCATCATAGCTGGCAGACGCTGGAGCTGGGTTGGCCATGTCCTCAGAAGAGACCCCGATGCCATCACAAGAACAGCTATGCTATGGACCCCTGAAGGAAAACGAAAGAGAGGCCGACCAAAAACAACTTGACGGAGGACTGTGGAGGCTGAGATGCAAAGAATGAACCAGAGTTGGGGCACTGTACGAAGGATGGCCGCCGACCGAGCAAAGTGGAATCAATTTGTTGTTGCCCTACAAGACGCCACCAGGTGTAATGGCCACTGACTGCTTTGATGGTCGGCGGCTAAGGATCAAAGAAGAAGAAGAATCCACATGAGCACCCCATCAGACTACCCTTTATGCTCACACCTTCATTGATCCTTATATTTTAATTTGAGTTCTTTTTTATATACAGTTTTACTATATTGTGCAATTCTCTAGGTCTATCTATTCTCAACACCTGTTCTACAGTTATGGATGAACTGCAAGCATTTAAATCTTCTAATATTGGTTTTCTCTGTTGTTCATACTTCCTACATTTTAGTAGACACCAAAGGCTAAAATGAGTGAGGAATAAAGAATATATACTGGCAGTAAACAGCAGCCATAAGAACTGGCAACCAAATAGAAGAATTTTAACAGACAAAGCAGGTTGTTAGGCAAGGATGTGTGCTGTTGCTTGATCTGTATTCTCTGTACAGCAAAACAAATAGTGATATCCATAGAGGATATGCCAGGTTGCTGCAACAGATGGAAAAGTGTAAGTGACTAGGTACATGTAAGGTTAAGACAATAAGAAAATATCTATGATTGGGCATAAATAAGAGAAACAGGGGAATGTTGATAAGATTTTTTTTTTTTTAAAACACCTCTAACATATAGAAATTACATTGGTAACTTTCCTTAAATTACACTGGTAACTTCCCTTAAATTACACTGGTGACTTCCCTTAAATTACATTGGTGACTTCCCTTAACTTAACTCATTTCCCCCCCAGGCTGTTTTTGGGTTTTACCCAGGCCCGAAAATGGATGCAATTTTTTCAGACAGGTGAGGTTTTAAAAACAGACAGTGGACAAATACATAAGTTCAGTAGGTAGTTGTGTTATACATTTAAATGTGTGAAATTGACTGGAGAATCTTATGAATTGCTTCATATAATTAATTAATATGAATAGGTGTGTGTTATGTCTTGTGAAGTGTAGACTTGATTAAAAAAGTGTTAAAATTTTTTTTATTAATTGTATACTTAAACTTAAATATTTCAGCTCCCAATTAATGTATGGCAATAAAATGTTCAGAATGTCAGTGCACATTTAGTTTGAAACATATCTAGAAACTTTTATCACTATCACTTCATAGATGTAATTTTTATGATTTTTTTTCTCAAAGCCACATATGTTTGTAAAAACAACCGCTCAAAATGTGTGCAATTTTTCTCTTCAGGTTATATTTTAAAAGCAGGCAGTAGATACACATTTTATTTAACTAGGTGTTAATGTTATACATTTAAATGTGTGAAATTGACTGGAGAATCTTATGAATTGATTCATATAATTAATTGATATGAATAGGTGTGTGTTATGTCTTGTGAAGTGTAGACTTGATTTTAAAAATGTTTAAAAAATAAAATAAAATTGTATACTTAAATTTAAATATTTCAGCTCCCAATTAATGTATGGCAATAAAATATTAAGAATATCAGTGCACATTTAGTTTGAAACATATCTGGAAACTTTTATCACTATCACTTCATAGATGTAATTTTTATGATTTTTTTCTCAAAACCACATATGTTTGTAAACACAACCGCTCAAAATGTGTGCAATTTTTCTCTTCAGGTTATATTTTAAAAAACTGCAGTAGACACACATTTTATTTAACTAGGTGTTAATGTTATACATTTAAATGTGTGAAATTGACTGGAGAATCTTATGAATTGATTCATATAATTAATTGATATGAATAGATGTGTGTTATGTCTTGTGAAGTGTAGACTTGATTTTAAAAATGTTTAAAAAATAAAATAAAATTGTATACTTAAATTTAAATATTTCAGCTCCCAATAAATGTATGGCAATAAAATATTAAGAATATCAGTGCACATTTAGTTTGAAACATATCTAGAAACTTTTATCACTATCACTTCATAGATGTAATTTTTATGATTTTTTTTTTTCTCAGAACCACATATGTTTGTAAAAACAACCGCTCAAAATGTGTGCAATTTTTCTCTTCAGGTTATATTAAAAAAACAGGCAGTAGATACACATATTATTTAACTAGGTGTTTATGTTATACATTTAAATGTGTGAAATTGACTGGAGAATCTTATGAATTGATTCATATAATTAATTGATATGAATAGGTGTGTTATGTCTTGTGAAGTGTAGACTTGATTTTAAAAATGTTTAAAAAATAAAATAAAATTGCATACTTAAACTTAAATATTTCAGCTCCCAATTAATGTATGGCAATAAAATATTAAGAATATCAGTGCACATTTAGTTTGAAACATATCTAGAAACTTTTATCACTATCACTTCATAGATGTAATTTTTATGATTTTTTTTTCTCAAAACCACATATGTTTGTAAAAACAACCGCTCAAAATATGTGCAATTTTTCTCTTCAGGTTATATTTTAAAAACAGGCAGTAGATACACATTTTATTTAACTAGGTGTTGATGTTATACATCAACATGTGGGAAATTGACTGAAGAATCTTGTGAAATGCTGTAGATAATTATTTGATGTAGGGAAAGAGTCTGTCATGTTATGTGAAGTGTAGACCTAATCAAAAAATAACTGGAAAAAAAGATAAATAAACTGTACTCACATATGTCAGCTCCAGTTTAATCCATAGCAGAAAAATCTCAGAATATCAGTGCACATCCATTTTGAAACACAACACATTTTACCACAATCACTTCAAATATATAATTTATATGATTTTTTTCCTACACCACAAATTTCTGTAAATACCAAACAACTATGACTAATATTATTTACACCAACTATATTCTATCATTTTTGGTTTGACAATGTGCTTCCACTTTGGCCTGAGAAGATACAAGGAAAACCTTGGATTATACTGCTTATATTGCCATCTGCCTTTATACCCTATTACCACTTCATTCAAACTGAGATTTTGGAATGGGTAAAAGGCACTCTGAAATTTTTGCAACAACATGTTCATAAAATCTTTTCTTTTCCTTGTGAATTTTCATCAGAGGCATGAAGCATTGTATGATATAATGCTTCAAATCTACTTCTTGAAAACATTTGAAGAAACCAAGGAGTATAAAATTCTGCAGATGTAGACCAGTAGTTGCGAATGCATGGTCTTTTCTGAATCCCAATATTTATTAGGACAGCAATAAACTTATCAAGTTCATGGCGTGTGACTTTGGTCCACCGAGAATACAATGAATATTGTTTCGCAGGGTTATTTTGAATAGATTTGAGTCTGGTATAATCATTGATGCACTGGAACATGAAATCTTGAACCTCATCTGTAAACAAAACACTGAAACATTTCAATGGGGTTGACAGGTCAAACCCCTCAGTCACACCTGGTGTTCTCTTTGGACAAAATCGAAATGCATTTTGTGTCATCCCCTCAGCAATTTCTAACCACTCTGGGACATCTTGTGAGGATGCACCTGCCTCTAGACTTGTGGCAGTTCTCATAGCTTTACTTTTGGTCACAATGGTGTTTTTGCCTCTTTATCCTTCTCCTTTAGTGACTGAAAGTTTTGCTCTTTTTATACCAGCCCTACCTGATGCATGTTCAATCAGCTGATCGACATCGCCCTCAGAATGATCACTTTCATGAATATTCTGACACAAAGTCTTTACAATGTCTTCATTGGAATTACTAAACCTAACTTCTAAAAATCCGTGTCGCTCGAGTTATCTTCTGTCCACTGAGAAATTAGCGTCGTGCTTGCTCAGCCGAAAGCAGGTGTTTAGAAGAAGATTCTCGATCCATTTTGTATGTAAACAAAGAAATAGAAATGGATATAAAACACACAATTTTAGCTTCACAAATTTGTTTTTCACTCACAAACGTCCATAAACATGTCCTAGATGTAATGAAATGATTTAAAAACCAGCTAGTTGCTAGGTATTTATAACTTTTCGTTCAAACTCGACATATGTCATTGGTCTGAAGATTCTCGGTCCATTTTGTATGTAAACAAAGGAATAGAAATGGATATAAAACACACAATTTTAGCTTCACAAATTTGTTTTTCGCTCAAAAACGTCCATAAACATGTCCTAGATGTAATGAAATGATTTAAAAACCAGCTAGTTGCTAGGTATTTATAACTTTTCGTTCAAACTCGACATATATCGTACTGGCGTGCCACGCGTCATTGGTCCAAACGGAAGTCTTATCTGGCGCATGGTGCGCCACTGTGGACGGAAAGAGTTAAGGTTAAATCATCAAACTACAAATTGTCACTTAACGGTACTGATACGATTAAAATAAGCTGTGCAGCTTCTAAGCTGACCTTGAAATTTGTGACATCAGTAGTAGTGAAAAAATCTGGTACAGACTCCACAGCTTCTTCCAGACTGTGTAGAAACCGTTGCTGAAATGCGACAATTTCTTGAATATTCCCAAAGAGCTGCTCAATTTCGCCTGAAGTGAGGAATGTTTCTTCTTTCAACGGCTCCAAGTAGCGGTCAGTCAAGCACTTTAAGTCCTGGAAGGAAGATAATGAAAAGTGGATAACTTTTGTCAGACAAACTTTCAAACAAACAACTGTTGCATTTAATGCAAAAAATATAAGAAGCTGTATCATGGATTGTAGCAGTCGAGCAACAAGGCCAAAAACAAGAAAAAAATTGATTTAAAAAAAAAAAAAATTAAATAGAAAAACAAGAACAAATTATCTTTCAAGAAGAATGACAATGTGATATAAATAAAGGAAGTACACATATAAATGAGGTATCCGACTGGCTAATCAGTTAGCTCTTTACTCTTGCAGGTTCCACGTTCGAAACTAGTAGCAGCACACTCTTGTCTGCCTAGCTGTAAATGGGTGCCTGACTTTGCTTGCAAGTTAGAAAAGACAAAGATAGCAAAGAATGGAACTTGTTCTCCCCACCTCATTAAAAAAATTGACCTAGTATGGTGAAGTCTCCAATGCTCCATTCCCTATGGCAGTATCTGTTATTGGATTACGTTTACCTTTTTTTCTGTTTTACATATAAATGAGTTATATGAATAATGATGAGGGCTTACTATACAAAGTGGTGAGATGAATGAAAACTGATAATAGAGAAAGTCTCACTTTGACGCATAACAAATTTTCTTCTGTCTGTTAATTAAGATTGCCCCTATTAATTCATCCATACACACACTATACAAAATATGACAGCAAAATCTAACTGTCAGACTGAAGCATTTTATCACCTCAGTCAAAGTTTCTGACTGTGTTATTAATCCATTATTCATTAAAATAAAAGATTTTTGAGTAAAGTCTGCTAAAGGAATAGCTAGACCCACAGTCTCACAAGTGTGAGACTCTAATGTTGTTCAGCTGGAAAGGTTATTAGCTATTCTGGAACAGGGAAACGTTGTTTGATTTACACCTCTTTTTTGCAGGAAGAAGAGTTACTGGTCTTAGCACTCCAGTGAACTTACTAAGATGGAAAGCTAGCAGCTAAGTATAACAACAACTGCTTAACTAGGCAAGAAACAGACTATAAATATGTAAAAGTGGTCATCTGAGACATGCTGCCAAACACTCAGAAGGATATTGCACATCCATCAGGTACTGACCAAGCTCAAGGCAGTAATCAAACAGTTACGTAACAATCTTTCACACTAACAGTATCTTATATTATTTGAAATATTTTATGACATTCTGTGTTGTCATTAAAACATTTTGATTTCCTGGAGCTGATTTTAAGTTTAGTATTTGAATTTTGCTCTGCATAGTTTCTGGGGTCTCTGACAAAACAAAGAAAGAATAGGATCCCTCAGCCCTGTCAGCAGACGTGACTAATATGAGTTTATGAATGGAGTTGGAAACCTCACTTGAAACAAATTGCTACAGAAACAACAGCTACAAGAGCACATAAATGCATTAGTGCAGAATTAATGTAATTGAGTGTTAGCTGCAGAGGTGGGTTCTATGCTCTACAAGGAGCGAAAATGGAAGTTATGATGATTTGAATATCCCTTGTGATACAGCCATATTTTTTTTTCAGATACTGGAAATATTTATTAAAGATCATCTTTTAACACTCTTCACTGTGTGGGGCCTCAGAGACATTAGTCAATTAACATTATTTAACAAAGGTACTGAACTGAACATATTTAGGAACTACTTGTGTAAATTACTAGCTTTAAGTACCCAGCAATGCTTAGGTTTTTCTAATAATAGCTTATAGAAACTTACAGCATCAAACCTTCTGAAAACGTAAAAAATCAAACTTCTGATTAATTTATATTCTGTGTTCTTTTAACTCACATAAGTTACAATTAGTATAACTGTGAAATTATATTGCACACAATGTCATCCAATGCTGGAAATATTCTTCTTTTTCTTTTTCTTTTAATTCCATGTTAAGCATAGACTTTTAAATTAATGGTGAGGTCTCTTGTCCTTCGTCATTCATCCTAGCACTTTTGATGTCTCCTTCATCCTTCTTATGTATGTCTCAAGTTCTCTTCTCTCCAGGTTTGTAATGCTCAGGAAGATATGCTTTTAGAATATATATGGGAGCCGCGCTAGCGTAGTGGTTACAACACCGCTCTGGCGACCGGGTGATTCAGGATCAAACCCGGGCGACGGCATTTGAGGATTTTTCGTCGACCGGGAATTGGACTGGATTAACTCGAGACCTGGTGAGAACATTTGAAGGAGTGTCGTCGACCAGGGATTGGCAGCTCCTGAGCCGACCCAGCTCTAATGGGTACCTCCGAAATCGGCGAGTATCTGCCTGAATGGCAAGGGACACCTGTCTCTGCACAAGAAAAGGGATACTCACGTAAAATCAATGTCAGGTTAGACATTAACAATAACCTGAGATTTCGCCTCGAGTATTAGCGGGTGTACGAAAAAAAAAAAAAAAAATATATATATATATATATATATTGTGTTCTTCTAAGTGTTGATAAATTATAAATCTTTAAGATATACAGTGCCACTGCCATGTCAGCTGAAAAATAATTTGCTGCAAGGAATTTTTTTTGTCTCTTTATTTTTTAAAAATTATCTTTTATGTGCTGTTCCATTTACACTGCTGTGCTCTTTTCTACCCATGCCTATTTTAAACTTAGGATATTTCAATTCAGTATAAAAAAAAATATTTTATAAAATTTTGATACATGATGTAGAAGACAATAACTGTTATTTCTCACTAGTAGGAAATTAATAATCATTAAGCATTCTCACATTAAAAATTACTTGCTTCCATAGAATGAAAGGATTTAAATGTTATGACAAGATCACCAATGTAGAACTGGTGACAAGAACCAGACAACTGCCAGTGTGCAATTTACAGCACACAGACTGAGGAAAGATGCTGATAGCAATACAAGGCAGTCCTTGTTCTAGAATGCCCGGGGCAAGAGATGTTTAGGGAAACTGAAAAACACATGGAGACTGACATAAAAGGTATAGAGAAGACATGGACAGACCTTACATGGACAGTACAGGGCAGGACAGGACAGGACAGGGCAGGACAGGACAGGGCAGGACAGGGCAGGACAGGACAGTACAGGACAGTACAGGGCAGAAAGATGGACAGGACAGGACAGGGCAGGACAGGACAGGACAGGGCAGGACAGGACAGGACAGTACAGGACAGTACAGGGCAGGAAGATTTGACAAGAATTGCTGGAGACTTATGCTCCTTAGGAAGCTAAAGTATAACAATGATGAAGCACAAAAAAAAAACTATTTTTTACTAAATCAAATCTAACATAATTTAACTCAAAATAAGAATAGCAAACATTTTAGGAACTATACCTCATACTTTAAAGTTACCTTAACGTAAGCTCGTTCGGTCTCAACCAGTTCCATTATGGCTTTCCTCATTCTCTGTGCATCTGAAAGTGGTTTCGTTGTTATGGTTCCATCTTCTGATGTGACATTTAATATATCATTCTTCTGACATATGGCTGTCACCTCTTCTGCACCCTGAAATAAGATAGTTAAAGGATGCCTCTTTAAGATATGACAATTAACAATATCTTTTGCAACCAGCATGATGGTTCTCATTACATATTATTCAACACTCTCAGTCTTTAAGGCATTGGCGGATCCAAGGGGGTGGCGATTAAGCCGATCACATCCTCCTTGGGACTTTGAAAACCTTTATTTCATATCAACCACTCCAGTATTTTCTCCTCACTTGGGACTTAAATGTAAGTAATTGTTAGGTCGGACGATGGACGAATTAAAACATGTCTGGTATTGGACAATGGTAAGTACCTAAAGGTTGCAAATGTAATTTGCAAGTAATTCTACGTGGCGGGACAATGAAAGACAATACATTGAACTGCCATACAACAATGAGCCAAAAGACAGTGCCAAGCAGGTGACACAAGCCACGAAAGCAGAGGACTTTGTGACAAGAGGTCGATAATTTCTGTACTGGGTGGCGAATCCCAAATTAAAAAAAATGTTATGCTATGTTATAAAAATATGTATGAATTTTTATCGAATTTTGTCTCTTTGTAGTTGTACCTTACTTTTATGTAATTATGTTATGCATGGAGGCATATCTGGAGTCATCCTTATATGACCACCAGCTGTGCACAGTGCTAAATATGCATATGTGGAAGTGAACCTACGTCTGTAAAGCTAATTACATCCTCATTGATCTTGAAATCATCCACACACTTCCAGGAATTCCCCCTGTGGTGAAACTTGAAAACCCAGCATTGCACACAAAGCTTGGAGAAGTCACTTGAGCACCAGGCATAATTCTTTGGCTTTGACTTGGTTGACTGCATGCAGAAGGATCTCACTATGGACCCAGTGATAGGCAGGGGAAGCTGAGAAGTGGCTCTGTGCAGGACGTGAAAATTCTTTGGGAGAGCCCAGAACCAGAGTACAGTATTTTAGCTCTGCATAGCTAGAAAGCCCCCCTTGGATGACGGGGAATGCAGAGTATGCCATGCACTTCTTACTCCTTGCTTGGGACCGGATGTGATGATCCTTTAAATGCAAGCCAAGCTGGAAAAACTGGAGCTCATGACTTCAACTCAACGCGTTTCATTCATTCATAACCCTCCACTCCCACAGGAGCATAGGCCTTCAACAAACACATGCCAAGTCCTCCTGTCACGTGCCATCATCTCAAGTTCTTTCCATGTTCTCCTCATCATTTTCACCTCTGTTTCCAACTCTCTTCTCCATGTACTTCTTGGTCTTCCTCTGCCTCTCTTGCCCTGGGGGTTCCAGAACAAGGACTGCCTTGTAATGCTATCAACAGGTTTTCTCAGTGTGTGTCCTATCCATCGCCATCGTCTTCTTCTCATTTCTTGTTCCACTGGCACTTGTCTAGTTCTTGTCATCAGTTCCACGTTGGTAACCTTGTCATACCATTTTAATCCCTCTATTCTACGCAAGCACCCATTTATGAAAGTCTGTAGCTTTTTGGTTGTTGTCTTTGTTGTTCTCCATGTCTCTGAGCCATACAATAGGACTGACTTCACATTTGAGTTGAAGATTCTTATTTTCGTGTTGGATCCTATTTCTCTTGATCTCCATATATTTCCCAATGCAATGAAAGCTCCTCTTGCCTTTTGTATTCTTATTTTGATATCGCTGTCTGTCCCTCCAACTTTGTCTATATTACTGCCAAGATATGTGTATGATTCTACATCTTGTATTGGTGTTTCTTCAAGTTCAACCCTGTTATCATTACCTGCATTTATTCGCATTATTTTTGTCTTTTCCCTGTGTATTTTCAGACCCAATTGCTGTGACCTCTCATCAAGTGTTTTCAATTTGTCCTGCATCTGATTACGGCTATGGGACAGAAGAGCCAAGTCATCAGCAAAATCCAGATCATCCAACTGCTTAGTCAGAGTCCACTGGATTCCATTTCTGTTGTGTGTTGCCGATGATCTCATAACCCAATCTATTGCCAGCAAGAAAAGAAATGGAGACAAGAGGCATCCCTGTCGCACTCCTGTTCTTATCCCAAACGGTTCTGTAAGCTGTCCTTCGTGAAGAACTCTGCATGTCATGTCTTCATATGTTTTCTTTATTAAATTAATGATCTTCAGGGGAACTCCATAATGCCTCAACAATTTCCAAAGTGATTCTCTGTCTACACTGTCAAATGCCTTTTCGTAGTCCACAAATCCGATGTATAGTGGTGAATTCCATTCCAGACTTTGTTCAACTATTATTCTCAAAGTGGCTATCTGGTCTGTACATGATCTGTTTTGTCGAAAACCTGCTTGTTCATCTCTCAGTTTCTTGTCTATGGACTCTTTTTATCTCTCAAGGATAATCCTGTTTAATACTTTTCCTGGCACTGATAGTAACATTATTCCTCTATAATTTGTGCACTCTTGTAAATTTCCCTTCTTAGGCAACTTAACCAGATATCCTTCCTTCCATTCTGCTGGTATCTCTTCCTTTTCCCAGACTTTACCAAGTAATTTATATAACATCTCTGTAGCCGTGTCGATGTCTGCTTTGATGGCCTCTGCTGGAATGCCATCAGGTCCAGACGCTTTTCCATCTCTTAGAAGCTTTATGGCTTTCTTTATTTCTTCCTTCGTTGGTCTTTCACCGTTAATTTGTAGCTCTTCTTCTGCTGGCTGGATGTCCGGCGGGTTTTGTGGAGCTGGTCTATTGAGAAGGTCCCCAAAATATTCTGTCCACCTCTTCATTTGCTCTTGTATATTGCTGAGCAGTTTCCCATTCTTGTCTTTTATGAGGCAACTTGTTTGCTTGTATTTCCCTGTTAGCTTCTTTGTGCTGCTATACAGTTCTCTCATATTTCCTTTGGCTGCAGCATCTTCTGCCTCTCTTGCCAACTCCTCAATATACTTCCTCTTGTCTCTTTTGATACTTCTTTTTACTTCTTTGTTTGCTTCTGTGTACACTTCTTGAGCCTTGGCTTTGGAACTTCTGGTTTTGCTTGTGTTTAACTCTGCTTTCTTGTTTTTTCTGTCTTTTATCTTATTGATGGTTTCTGTTGTTATCCATGCTTTTTGTTGTCTTTCCCTTTTCCCCAGTATTTCTTCACATGTCTCCTTCCATACAGTTTTGACCTGCTGCCAATAGTCTTCTGTATTCTCTACATCTTCCAGCTGTTGGAGCACTTGGAATTTGTTGGATACTGTGACCGCAAATTTGTCTCTTGTTTCTTGATTTCTTAGCTGTCCTACATTATACTGTTGTCTATAATTTTGCATTGTTGCATATCTCTTGAGTTTCATTTTTATTTTGGCTATCAGAAGATGGTGATCTGATGCCACATCTGCTCCTCTGTATACCTTTACATCCTGCAATGATGATCTAAACTTCTTGTTTATGCATATATGATCAATCTGATTTTCTGTTCTATGATCTGGTGATATCCATGTTGCCTTGTGTATTCTCTTATGTGGAAACATGCTTCCTCCTATAGCCAGTTGATTTGAAGCACAGAAGTTTGCGAATAGTTCTCCATTTTCATTCATTACTCCTAGCCCATGTTTTCCCATGACTTCTTCAAATCCGGTGTTGACTGTACCTATCTTTGCATTCATGTCGCCCATCAAAATTGTGATGTCTCTTCTTTTTACTTTATCCATAATTTCCTGTAGTTTAGTATAAAATGCTTCTTTCACAGACTCTTCTTTGTCATTAGTTGGTGCATAACATTGGATGACATTTACATGAATTTTCTTTTTTGCTGTTTTGAAAGTAGCTGTTATTATTCTGGGTCCAACAGCTTCCCATTCAATGAGTGCTTTCTGTGCTTCTTTAGATAACATAAGAGCTACCCCTTCACTGTGGTATGAACTTTCGTCTTCATGTCCTGAGGACAGCACCAATTCACCTGTGATGAGTTTCTTCCTGTCTACCCCCTTCCACTTTGTTTCACACATTCCCAAAACCTCGATTTTGTATTCCCTCATTTCTGCTGCCACTTGCGCCACTTTCCCTTGTTCGTTTAATGTCCGAACATTCCAGGTGCCAAATCTGGAAGTTCTCCTAGAAGAAAGAAGGTTAGTCAGCAACACAGACTCCTTTCGGCTTTCTCTGTGTTGCATCATACGCCTCCCCGCGAGAGGACCTTCCCCTGTCTTGGATGGCTGTGTTTTATTTTCTTTATTGTCTTCAACTTGGTATTGGCTGTGGTATCTGCACGTATTTGCGAGCTAGATTTTTATTCCACATAAAGCATTCCATTTATCTGGTCTTAGAAGAAGAAGCATTTTCCTAACATCATTAAGTGCTGCGAATTCAAAGAGGTGGGGATCAACAGTTTCATAGGGGTAAGTACACCACCAGCACTTTGGAGCATGTTGTGATTGAATTCTGTCAATCGATTGCTGTGTGGTATATGTTGAGTTTGGAGCCAAAAAATGGCACTCTGATTGCCTCCTTGTAAGTTGGCTGATGTTATTGTCATTAGAATCAGGACTAGCTATATGTCGTGTTATCCAGGTGTGTCCCATGGTCCCTTAGTTCAGTCAAGTTTCTTGTTTGTTGTTCTTATGAGTTATTTGGCTGTTTGGAAAGTTGTTGCTGTGTATAGGCAGTTAAAGGTGACCCAAAGTTATCACTGGAGAAAGCAACTGCAGCCTTGTCCCACAGGGGGACAAGTGTCAGGGAATATTTATGTGTATGTGGGTGAAGGATGAAGTGGCTAATTTGTTTGAATGCTGAGGTTATTATGACATGCGATTTCTATATTGTTAGATGATAGTTGTAAGTTTATCATATGTCTGGGTAATAATTAAGACTTTGGTGGGTCTGAGAATGTTTTGGGGAAAGTGTTGTGCTTTTAGTGTGAGTGAGATTCAGGTTAGCTCGTGCAAAGGTGAATTTGGTTGGAAGGACTGAAAGTGTAATCTAATATTTGATGCAGACTGTGAAATGGAGTTGTGTTTTGTATGTGAGGCATATGAAGCACTATAGAAATTGTTAAAACGTTCTGGCCTAGTGTGTAAGTTTTGCCAGCATAGTTCAGAAGTCATGTGAACTTGACAGTACAAGATGTTTTCTGAAGCCAGCTGTTATATGATATCAGCTTAATTTTGCATGTCAGCTTTATTAGCTTTTGTTCCATAGTTGGCTGTGCAATTATGCACTAGACTGGAAACAGAGGTTTTGTGAAAATTCTTCATATAAATATATGAGTTCTCCTTGTCTGTGGTACTAGACACTAATCACCTGACCACAAGGTCTTCTATGTAAGGACAAGCCCTAATAACTGACGGACCTTGTGTCTGGTTTGAAAGCCACAACTCTTTAAAAAAAAAAAAATAGTTGACAGTGAATGTGAAGTATTGTAGTGGTTTTTGATGTTATTGTATGGTTGTTATGTTACCTATTGTACTGGATGAGGTCAGCTGTGAAGGCTCCTGAGATAAAAGTTTATGTGAGTTACAGAAGGCCTTTCTGCTACCACTTACGACCTCAAACAGACCTATTCTACTATTATGAATGTTAGCTACGTTAAAAGTCTAGGGTACTGAAATGTAATGTGTAGGTATTAAAATACACAGACACTTACTTACTTAGTCGTTCCTCTTCTACCGTGAGGTGTAGAGGTTTGGAAGAGAGAGCGCCAGACTATCCTATCGGCTGTCTTCTTCCTGGCCTGGTTCCATTCTAGTCCTCAGTCCTTCAAAGATTGTCTAATATTGTCCTCCCAGCGGACTCTGGGTCGTCCTGGAGGTCTGGATCCCTGGCTCTTTGTTTCCCATGCTTGTCGTGGTAGCCGATCTTCTCCCATTCTGCAGACATGGCCAAACCATCTTAGTTGGGACTGTTCTATTTGGGTCTGCAGCGGGTGAGATTTTAGGCCTTGACGTATCGTCTGGTTGCGGACCATGTCTCTTCTTGTTACTTCAACCACCTTCCTCAGATACCTCATTTCTGAGGTTTGAATCTGGCTTTTGTGGGTTGTAGTCATTGCCTATGACTCGCATCCATATGTCAAGACTGGGACATAGGTGGAGCGGTATACAGCCATCTTCGTTTTCTTACCAACCTCTTTCTTGCTGAGGAATCCTCGATTTATGGCCTGATAAAGTCTCCCAGCTGCTGCTTTTCGAGTGGCCAACTCTTCTTTGATGCCCCCATTTCGGTCTATAATAACTCCGAGATATTTAAAGTGGTCGACCTGCTCCAGGACCTGTTCTCCCAACTTAATCTGATGTTTTCTTTCTTCTCGTGATATCACCATGGATTTTGTTTTAGAGCTGCTTATGACCATCCCTCTCTTCTCCAGCTCTTCCTTCCAGACTTGCAGGTTGGATTGGAGATGTGTCTCTGATTTAGCAATCAGGACAACATCATCAGCAAATGCTAGCTCTGAAATACAGACCTGTCTCATCTTCCAGTACCCCACTGAATACTTTCTTGTTCTCTCCTTACATGCCTTGATGACATCGTCCATGACACAGATACACACATGTAAATAATAAGTCTAATAATAATAATAAACTCTATGATAAACTGAACTAACACTGGCTTTTAGAATTTAAGTTTGAAAATTTTTTTAATTTATTAGTCCTGAACCAATTGTTTCTTTTGGTCAGAACATATGAAACAATATGTATTTATCAATAAAGTGCATATATATATTGCATAATCAAATGAAATTTTTGTACATAGGTATATTATTACATTGGTTAATATTTATAATAACTACAATGTCTTGGGAAAAACTAGCACTGGATGTTTAGTTGGGGTGGCGTCATCATGCCCAATCTATGATTATAAAGTTCCTTGTCCTTGACATATGGACTGATATTAGTGTTTATATAACAAGATTTTATTTCTTTATTGATGGTGGACACAGTTGATGAATCTACAGCAAGCCAGGTTTGCACTTAACTGGCCTGTGACGATGTAGTACAGAATTCTTGTGGCCCACTCCTCTCAGTAGCTGGAGTAAAATGTTAGGCTGCACAGGCATCCGCTCTTGTACTTCTACAAAAGCATCTGGCACAAGCGTAGTGCCAGATCAGAAACTCTGAAACCAAAAGTTGTGCCATGTGTCAACACTCTGTTTACTGCACCACTCTTACACACAACACAGCAAAACAACATTACACAGATTGGGTCAGATCTCTCTGACCAACTTAACACATCTCACCCAGTTGTTATCAAATAGTACCAGTTTCCCAAGACTGCATTGCATCCGAAATATGTTCAATAGTTTCCTCTTCCATCCATTAAGGTGGGTAATATGTTCCCACTGATCTCAAATAGATCCGCCTTCCATAGTCTTAGATATGTTTTCATATATTATTTGTTTGTCTCTAGGCCCTGGACTGCTGCTGGGGACCTAGAGTAAGCACTCACTTGTCGTAATCATTTTTCATGATATGGCAGTATCAATCACTCAAAATATTAAAATAAACAAGATAAATGCTTTTTCCCTTACCACAATTCAGAATTGAGAACACAGTTACGTAGTACTAGCAAAACTCAGCTGAGCTGCTGGCTAGATTAGGGCGTCCCACTGATTTTTATTTAATAATTCCTGGAAATCACCTCTAGCAGTAACGAACTGTGTCAATGGACAGTCTTCTATAAAATGGCACAAGCGAGCATCTGTCTTTCAGTACTATAAAAGCTTTTGTCCAATCAACGGACTTCCCCTCTAACTTTTCAAATATTCAAAATATAAATGTCCAATTTCAGTCCAGTCTCAGTCTAGTATGTAGTATTTTTCTGTCGGTCTGTCCGTCTCAACTTGGTTTTTTTCCCAAAATTACACTTGTTTTTTGGACTAACTTCAAGAAAAAACTACACAAACCTGCCCCACTTACTTATACGATTTCTATGCTAAGTTATTTTTAGCTACTATCCTCCGACTTTGCCCCTAGTTCATCTGCAGTTTTATTTTTGCATTTTTAGGCTCAAGGACGCCAAAATGTAACTTTAGTGAAAATATTCACAAAAAACTGTTCGCTAGTCTGTATTGAACAATACAGTCTTTCGTCAATATCTTCCGTGTTATCTGTCCGTCTGTGTAATTAAAAGTATATTATTTCTCTGCTCAAGATGGGCTATCAAACTAGCTAGTTTTTATTTTCATAACTTTATTAATAAAGAAAACCCTACTTTTCTCAAGGTTAGTTTTGAAATTTGTTTTTTGAACCTTCGGGTATGGCATTTGCCGCTCTATTCAAATTAAAACGACCAATTACCGTAAACCGTCTAAGATACGTCTGTTTCGAATAAGAGCTAAGGTCTCTTTTTGTCCATTTCCTTACATTGTGTCAACTAGTGGCGTAATTTTTTTCTTTAAAACTACAAATTGCATCTTTTTGCATTTTAGATTCAAACACGTGTTCAGACCGTCATAATTTTTTTCTTTTATCTCTGTTTCTACCTCGTCCAAAAGGATATGTCGTTTAGTTTGCATGTTCCAACTAGTTAGTTTGAATGGCGCTAGAACGCGCTGGCATAGGTGAAGAAGCCTCGGCATATCTTGCCTATATTTTTATCCCTACATGTTATTTTACCCGTTATCTTTATAATTGGAGATATTTTAACGTTGTATCACTGTATTTTCACCACAAGTATGAAGAGTAAAAATAGTTTACTCTGTGCCCCCCTTCCTTAAAAAAAAATGGTGCTATCATGGCAAGAACCCCTGCTTGCCTTGTGACAAAAAAGGAATGATGACAATGAACGGCTATGAAATTTAGAGCTGTATGGTCAAAACATAGCGATGCCTTGTCACAAAAGGGTGTCGAGGTTATTAAAATCTAAAGATCTCCTGGACAAAAAGATGTAGCAAATGATACCAGGATAGTGCCAGGTAAGAGACTGGTCTTACAAGAAATACCCCCTTCTCTGAAAAGAGTAAGGGTGTATCGACATCAAAGGTAGGATCAAGCTGTATAAACCTCCAGGTGTAATGAGAGTGGATGTCCTGAAAGTCTATGTGCTCCCTTTCAAGATCCACCTTTGATATTATATGTTATTATTATTATTATTGTTAATGGCTAATTATGCTAGGGGTACTAATTATGGTCTATCTCTATATCTATAATATGTATCAACAAAACTTGTAACTCAGAATTACTCTTAAGTATGTAGAAGACCGTGTTGTTAGACAGACTTAATCACGACATGCCTACAAACATTAGAAAAACATACTTTATGCAAAAAACTTTTTTTTTTTTTTTTTTTTTTTTGCTAAAATAATAACTTAGAAAGATGTATATCACATTTACATAAATTCAATGTTTCACTTTAAAAAATAAAATTCTTACTTTTAAAAGCACATCAATATGTGCTGGTGAATGATTGTGTGCAATCCTATCCCTTGAATTTGTAGAAGCAGAAGGATCAGCTGGACAAACTTAAGGAATAGATAAAAATTAATAAATAAAATAGTTAACAATTAATTAATAAAATAGATAAAACTTAAATCTCAAAATGAAAAAAAAAACAAATCTTTATTTGACGTACTCTTCTAAAAAAAAAACCTCATGTTGTTTTGTAAGTTAACTCCTTTCTCCTGTTCATTTTTAAGCTCTTCATTCTTTTATTCTACCCCCATCACACCATATTTTTCTTCTCTTTTCAAAGTGTTCCCAATCAAGTTTCATTTTACATATATTATCTTTTAACTCTTTCTATCCCGACCAGCTTTCAGGTTTACCCAGGCACCAAAATAATGCCAGATTTTTCCACATGTGATGTCTTAAATCTGGCAGTAAACATAAAGATTCATGAAAAAATAACTCATAATATAAATAAAATCATTGCAAATTCATCATCATTTTTCACTCTCTATGGAGCAAGAAGCCACCACTGTGGCTGGCCCTATTGCAAGAAGCTTGCACAATACATTCACCATGTTCTTGCAGCAGTTATTTCTGTAGTAATTCTGTTTTACATGATAAGGTTGCCAGCCCCATGCACAACCTCACATTAGGAGCCTTGTAGGACATGCTTGAGGAAACAGTAGCCCTAATTCTTTCACTGTTTAGTTAGAAACCTCCAGAAACTACATGGTAAAAATTGTAACTTGTAAACTGGCTGAAGTGTTGTTGTTCTAATAAGCAACAAATATGTTTCCTGTAGTTTGTGTAATGTGTGAACATTAGGACATCTAACTATAACCTAATGGGCAAGTAACTGTGGTGCCATATTGTGGTGAGTGATATGGTTTGTGGGGTTGAAAGAGTTAATTTACTTGCTCATTGTTTGTCCTTTCATATATGTGACTGATGATTTCAGTTATAATATTTACATCTTCACCAATACATACACACTTAACTGAATATCAATCAATCAATCAACACCCATTAGCTCCCCAAGGAGCATAGGTCTGTAACAAACACATGCCAAATCCTCCAGTCCCGTGCCATCCATGTCTTCCTCATCATTTTCATTTCTGTCTCCAGTTCTTTTCTCCATGTGTTCTTCAGTCTGCCTCTGCTACTCTTACCATGGGGATTTCAGACCAAGGGCTGTCTGGTAATGCTATCAACAAGTTTCCTCAATGTGTGTCTAATCCCTCGCCAATGTCATCTTTTAATTACCTATTCCATTGATGCTTGTCTGGTTCTTGTCATCATTTCCTCACTGGTGACCTAGTTGTATCATTTCAATCCTTCTATTCTATGCAAGCACTCATGTACTACTTCAAATATTGTTATTGTTGAACAGAATTGACAAATCACATCTCCAATCCAACCTGGAGGTCTGGAAGGAAGAGCTGGAGAAGAGAGGGATGGTCATAAGCAGCTCTAAAACAAAATCCATGGTGATATCACGAGAAGAAAGAAGACATCAGATTAAGCTGGGAGAACAGTTCCTGGAGCAGGTCAACCACTTTAAATACCTCGGAGCTATTATAGACCGAAAGGGAGGCATCAAAGAAGAGTTGGCCACTCAAAAAGCAGCAGCTGGGAGACTTTTTCAGGCCATAAATCGAGGATTCCTCAGCAAGAGAGAGGTTGGTAAGAAAACGAAGATGGCTGTATACCACTCCACCTATGTCCCAGTCTTGACATATGGATGCGAGTCATGGGCAATGACTACAACCCATAAAAGCCAGATCCAAACCTCAGAAATGAGGTATCTGAGGAAGGTGGTTGAAGTAACAAGAAGAGACATGGTACGCAACAAGACGATACGTCAAGGCCTTAAATCCTACCCCCTGCAGACCCAAGTAGAACAGTCCCAATTAAGATGGTTTGGCCATGTCTGCAGAATGGGAGAAGATCGGATACCACGACAAGCATGAGAAACAAAGAGCCAAGGATCCAGACCCCGAGGACGACCCAGAGTCCACTGGGAGGACAACATTAGACAATCTTTGAAGGACCGAGGACTAGAATGGAACCAGGCCAGGAGAAAGACAGCCGATAGGATAGTCTGGCGCTCTCTCTTCCAAACCTCTACACCTCACGGTAGAAGGGGAACGACTAAGTAAGTAAGTAAGAACAGAATTGACATTAATGCACTCCGCGCAAACCCATAGGTACTCAGTCTCCCTCAGTATATGTCAAAGAGTGTGAATGCTAACTGTTCCTGTAGCTCACTGGTTGTATACATGACAGGAACATCCTCTCATAGGTCCATCTCTGCTAGCCGTAACTATTTCAAATATACATACTTAAATACAAAATATGCATAGTGACAATAACTAACAGTAGGACAAACACATATAATACCAGTGTCAGGTTTAGGAGCAGGTACTATTAAATTGCCAATTGACTTCTCTGACAACCGCGACTGAGTTGGAGGAGGTGGGACTACCATGCTATCAATGTAAGCATCTGCATGCCTCTGAATAAAGTCTGAGCGGGGTGGCTGAGTGCGCATACTCCGAACAGTTAAGAACAAGGTTCGTGACTCATGCAGGAGGGTCTCAATATAAACCATATCCAGTTCAGAAACAATTTTGCCATTGATAACCATAATCTCATCTCCAACAATCAAACCTGTTGAATGATAAAATATGAATGTATAACTACCAGACTATAAACTGTAAATTACGAGACATTTTCTTATAAATCTATAGGTTTACAACTTGTTTTAAAACAGTGACTGTGAAACAAAAAGTAAGAAGTTACGGATCTTCATAAATGAGTGCTTGCGTAGAATAGAAGAACTGAAATGTGTACAAAGTCACCAATGTGGAACTAATGACAAGAACCAGACAAGTGCCAATGGAACAAGAAATTAGAAGAAGATGCTGGTAATGGACAGGACACACATTGAGAAAACTTGTTGATAGCATTACAAGGCAGTTCTTGTTCTGGCATCCCCAGGGCAAGAGATGTAGAGCCAGACAGAAGAATACAAGGAGAAGAGAACTGGAAACAGACATGACAAAGGATGAGGAACACATAGAAAGATCTGGAACTGATGGCATGGGACAGGAAGACTTGGCATAAGTTTTGTAAAGGCCTATGCTCATTGGGGAGCTATGAGGCAATGATGAAGATGTAGGCTAAATTGATGTCCATTTTTATGCCTGAGTAATTTTATGCCTGAGTAATTTTATGCCTGAGTAATAACTAAAAAGAGTTGTTAAAGTGATTGTCTCTCGCGGCAAAGGTGCAGGGTTCTAATCATGGTACTGACACGCTCTAGTCTACCCAGCTGTAAATGGGTACCTGACTCTGCTCTTTGATTTAGGGAAGGAAAAGGCAGCAAAGAATGAAACTGGTCACCCCCACCTCTCGATGCTGGACCTAGTATGGTGAAGTCTCTAAAGCTTCACTTCCTTACGGCAGTATCTGCTATGGGCCTACCTTACCTTTAATACCTAAGAATATGCCAGAGACAGAAGGTGTCAAATAGTAGAAAGGTTAAGTACATAAATGGTTGTACATAAATGGTTGTACAGAATTGTCCTAAATATATCTGGCTACAAGACTCTTCAGAACACTTATCCATGTGTGCCTCTGAACAGCAATGGATACCTGACTTGGTTTTTAACTGAAAGGTTAGTGTATCAATGCCTATGTTGTTTTTTATTTTTTAATCAATTTTCAAATGAGGAAAGTAAATATATAGTGAATGGAGGATATTTTGCAGGGAAGGTGAAGGTCTGGTGATGTTCTTATAAAACATATTACTTATGACAAATGAAAGTCAATTAACTATCAAACTAAACACAACAGGCCTTTACACCACTGGCCCTGTTTGTTTTCTTATTTTTGTTAGCATTTTTTGTTTGCTTTATTTAAACATATTTATTAGGGACAAGAAATGATAGAGGAGACAGACTTATCCAGTTCTGTGAAGAAAACCAGCTGTAACACCTTTTTTGAACACCACCCAAGGAAATTATACACATGGAAAAGCCCAGGAGATATAACAAGAAATCAAATTGACTATATCATGATAAAACATAGATTTAAGAACAGTGTCACAAGTGCAAAGACACATCCTGGCACCGACATAAATTCAGATCACAATCCAGTCGTCATCAAAGTAAATATAAAGCTGAAAAGAACAGGAAACAGAAGACAGGAGGAACCCCAGATAGAAATATCAGCACTGAAACAACCAGATATAAAACAAAAATATCTAATCGACATCAAAAATAGATATCAACAGTTACTGGCAGAAAGCATGGAGCAGTATAGAAGAGAAGACCCAGAAGAAAAAGTAACCACAAAATGGGAATGCTTAAAAATAAGCGCAAACAATCAGCAAATGCAAATTTACCTAAAAAGGAGCCTAAGAAAAATCAAATTTGGATGACAGATGACATCTTGAGTAAAATAGCAGAAAGAAAGAAAGCAAAAAACACTCCAGAATATAAAACAATAGACAATGACATACGTACTATGTGTAGACAAGCAAAAGAATGGTGGATAGAAACAAAATGCAAGGAAATAGAAGACTTGGAGGCAAAGCACATGACAAGAGATATGCATGAGGAAATAAAGAAATTATCAAATAGGTTGCGGTTTGCACAAGGAGGAAGCTGTATCAAGAACAAAAATGGTGTAATATTACTTGATGAGAAAGACATATCAAACAGATGGGCAGAATACGTAAAAGAACTATTCGAGGACAACAGAGGTAAAAAACCATCACCAGATTCTAATGAAGGCCCAAACATTCTCAGATCAGAAGTAGAGAATGCCATACATATGATACAAAAAGGAAAATCAGCAGGCATGGATAACATAAAAATTGAAATGATAGAAGCCCTGGAGAGCTTTGGCATAGATACAGTCACAGATCTATGCAACGATATATACAATACAGGATATATACCACACGACATGAAGACATCAGTTTTTATAACATTGCCCAAAAAACCTAATGCAACAGAATGTTCAGACTTCAGAACAATCAGCCTGATGAGTCACGCAATTAAGATACTGCTCAAAATCATACAGGAAAGAATAAAAAGTAAGGTAGACAGCGAAATCCAAGAAGAACAGTTTGGTTTTAGACGGAACAGTGGAACAAGAGAGGCAATATTTTGCCTAAGAATATTAGCAGAAAAATATACAGAGGTCCAAAAAAGTATGTACATGTGCTTCATTGACTATAAGAAGGCTTCTGACAGAGTCCATCATGAGAAAATAATTGAATGCCTCAAAGACATAGGTATTGATGGAAAAGATATAAGAATACCCAGTAACCTTTATTGGGAGCAAACTGCCACAGTAAGATCTGGAAGGAATTATTCACCATACATAGACATAAAAAGAGGTGTCAGACAAGGTTGTGTGCTGTCCCCCGCCTATTTAATCTATACACCGAAAAATTTTTCAAACAGATACAGGAAATACCAGGACTGAACATCAGTGGAAGGTCAATAAACAACCTTAGATATGCAGATGATACCGTGTTGTTAGCTGAAAGCGAACAGGAGTTACAAGAACTAGTGAAGCAAGTGAACAGTATAAGTCAAGAATATGGACTCGACATTAATATTGAGAAAACAAAAACTATGATAATTAGCAAAACAGACGATAAACCCACATTAAAGATAAGCGTAAATGGGAAAATCCTGGAACAAGTCAAGAGCTACGTATATCTTAGTCATATAATAACAGAAGATGGCAGATGTGAAACAGAAATCAAGAAGAGAATAGGAATGGCCAAAGCTACATTCAACAACATGAAACATATACTGACATCTAAACAGTTATTTCACAAATTAAAACTGAGAATCATAAAGTGTTATATATATTCTGCATTTCTGTATGGTGCAGAAACATGGGCGATGAATAAGCATTTGGAAGAAAGAATTGAAGCTCTTGAAATGTGGATATATAGAAGAATGGGGCGTATCTCATGGAAAGAGAAGAAAACAAATAAGGAGGTCCTAGAAAATCTAGGTATGAAAAGAGAACTAATGAGGGAGATCAAAGTTCGGCAGCTAAAATACTTTGGCCACATAAAAAGGCATAACACCCTGCAGAAGACCATAATAGAAGGGAGAGACAGCGCTATAAGTGGGAAGATATCATCAAGAGATGGACAGGAAAGAGTCTTTCATAATGCACCACCAAGACAAGAAACAGAAGACATTGGAGATTCATTACAGCCAACCTTCGTTGTGGAGATGGCAGCTGATGATGATGATGATTATTATTTTTCGTATTTATTTAATTTTTTTTAATTTAATGTTTTTGTTTTTTACTTATCTAATTTTCTGACATGCACACAAAATTGGTCATTTTGATTTGCCCTATTCGCAATGATTGGACAGGACATGTGACGCCAGTTTTGCGAGTCAGCAATGGATCATATTATTTGGAATTGAAAACAATATATGTCCTAATTATAGCCCATCGGAGGTTGAATAGAATATTCCTCATCATCAAGTTAAAAGAAAAATGAGGAACAAAACCACAATTAATTATATAAATATAAATTTACAAACATCACACAAAAATGAATAAAAACAAATGTTAAACCTGTAATAACACAATTTTATGCAGGCTGAAATGCTATTCTTGACTTATAAAACCTGACTGTTAAGGATAGATTTGAGATGCAGATAAAATAGTGTGACATGTTACTACACGCTAGCACATTTCCATTTTTATGTGAGGAATTGTGTTCGCCTGTAGTCAAACTACGGTTTGCACGAAGCGTCCACCCGTGGTGAGCGATGCAGGTCAACTAGTGACGTTTTCTGTCACATGTCGTGGCGTTCAGTGTGTTAATTAATGGGGCTTCCGTCTTTGTGTTTGCGTCCAAGAGAGATGTAATTTTTCGAGCTCCGGGATAATGGAGCGTGATATGAATATATCCATTGTGGCATTATTGATTTTATGAGGCCGCCACGTTATGTGTAAGATGGTTCACGAACTTATCTAGAAGTTCATACCATAATTTACTACAAGTGTAACTTTGAGATATGAGGCAACTAATATTTGGTTTGCCCTGATTTCTTCTGCCGCATTACTTTTGGTTTTCGTGGATTGCCCGAACCTTTAGTACAACGGCCAGGATTGAGTGGAGATGACAGTAGTGCATCATTATTATATTATATGCCACGTAAAGATGTCTAACGTTTGAAACTTATTGACGGACGAGGGATAATCTACTACGCTTATCCATCGCTATGTACTTTTGATGTGTTGATGGATACTATTGTGAAGTGACTTTATGTATTAAATGTCAACCATGTTTTCCCGTGGACCTGTTCACCTACCGGCTTTGTTATGTGTACTGACCATAATGTCCTGTATGAACACCTGCTATCATTCGCGTATACATGCATGATCCTCTAATATATTCCACCGTAACACTGACTATTAACCAAATTAAAAATGTATTGTTTATGTGCATTGTTTTCCCTTTTAATGTTCATGGATGTTTTGTTTTTCAGTTTTCGAAAGAAAAAACTAAACAAATCTGGTTCATGCTTTGATACCAAATCTCTGAATTTTGCCAGTTTGAAAATATTTATAAATCAAAACTTGCCTCGCTTATCAGCTACACCGTCCTTAGTCACATCACACACATACACTCTAAGTTCATCATCCCGATCAACATCCTCTGCCAACTCTGCCTCTACTGCAAATCCAAACATGCCATCTTTGGTTGGCTTTGTCAGTTCCATTTGAAAGATACACTTCTGGCACACTTCTATAGCATCATAACGCTGCAGAGGATGAAGAGATGAGAATCTTGCTTAAAGGCAAATTTTAATAACAAATGAACCATATTTATTGACTGAAATATATAATGACTTTATTGTATGACAATGACTGCAGTCTGGCTGAGGAGTGTAATATAATACATAAATACGAAACCACACATTGTAATATAATGCGAATCTTGACATGTACGACATCCTGTAAATAAACATGGCTACAAACTGAACATGCTTTTACTGAGTGCCTTCTGAAACATGTGTGTGCTTGTGTAGATGACGAGGTAATGCTTATATACATACATCATAACATTACATGGTGGCAGCGGTCGATACCGGACTGACGCAAAACAGCTACACGATAACACGTGAGTACAGTTTATTCGGCTAATTTTCGTCATCGAGGTCAGCCATGGCGGCGAAACACTATCACAACGCACCGCAAATGAGATTCGCCGGTCAAGATGATAACAGTGAAGCTTTCTTGTTATGGCGCCAACGCATAGATCTATATTCCAAGACCACTGGTCTGGAAGGACAAACCCTAACTCCATATATCCTAGAAGCATTGGACGATGAAGGTTTGAAAATTTACAACAGTTTTGCTACCGCCATGCCTGTGGAGTCGGCGACAGACCCCGCAGCCATATTGGACGAATTTGAAAAACGTCTGATAATAAAGCACACGAACTTTAGAGCGGCAAGATTAGAACTTCACCACCTGCGACAGAAACCTGGTGAAAGTCTAGATGATTTTTTCACTCGCATCAAGGAGAAAACAAGTGTATGCAAATTTAACAAAGAAGAAGAAAAAGAGCGAATTATTGAACAGATCCTTCTCAGCACACCAATGCCAGAGTTCCAGAAATGGATACTGAGCCAGAGTGATACACTAACTTTACAACAACTTCTGGATGAAGGCAGGAAACACGAGGCACAAGCACTAAACATTAAACAAATTCAGCAAGGTACAGTAACAGCCCAGGTGGATGCAGTAAAAAGCTATAAACCCAAACAAAACAAAGCAACTGGTTCGAAGCAACAAGAAAAACACAACACAAGCAGAGGTGCTATGTGTAAATGTTGTGGCCTAAACCACATACAAAACCACTGTCCAGCTAAAGACTCTACATGTCATTACTGCAGAAAGAGGGGCCACTGGATAAAATTATGTTTCAAGAGGAAACAAGACAGTGCTCAACACAACCTTCACAGCAGAGAGTCATCAAAACAAACACACTTTATGATGACTGAGGACCTTGACTCCAGTGAAGAAAGTGATCCTTCCACATTTGATACTGTGAAGATACTAACTGTCAGTAATGAACCAAAGAGAACGCAGGCTTTCTGCAAGGTACAATTCCGAATACCAGGAATTAAAAGGCACAAAGAAAGATATATTCGGTTCAAGATAGACACAGGTGCCCAAGGTAACACTCTACCCTTAAGAATATTCAGACAGATCATGCCTGACAAGGTGGATGAGCAAGGATTTCCCACAAGGGATGTAAAAAGTAGGAGTGGCAGGACAAAGCTAAGAGCTTACAATGGAACAAGTATAGACTGTTTCGGAGCAGTAACACTTGAATGTTTATACAGAGACTCTGAATAGACATCATCAACATTTTACTTGGTAGATGTTGAAGGACCTGCAATTTTGGGTTTACCAATGTGCGAAAAGCTGAGTGTGGTAACTATTAACAACATTAAAGCTGACAAAAAAGAACATCTTACTCTACACGTCACTGGAGTAGATGACCTTAAACAGCGATTCCCAGAACAGTTCGACAGAATAGGCAAACTTCCAGGAAAGGCAAGATTCTTTTTAAAAGACAACGCTGAGCCAAAGATAGACCCACCTAGAAAGTATCCTATACATGTTAAACAGAAACTTGCCACAGAACTAGAAAAGATGGTGCAGAATGATGTTATTAGAAAGGTTGAAGAGCATTCTGATTGGTGTAGTAGTATCACAACCGTTCTGAAGCAGGATGGTTCTCTTCGGGTTTGCCTTGACCCAAAACACTTAAACAACAGTCTAAAGCGCTGTCCACACAAAATGCATACAGTGGAAGAGATAACTCACAGATTCCACAATGCCAAATATTTTTCTAAACTAGATGCTGTACACGGATACTGGAGTGTTGAGATAGCAGAGGAAAGTCAACTCCTTACAACTTTTCGAACACCATTCGGCAGATATTGTTTCAAGAGACTCCCATTTGGTTTGAATGTATCACAAGACATCTTTCAACAGAAGATTGACAACATTGTTGAGCAATGTTCTGGTACAGTGGCTATTGCGGATGACATTGTAGTCTGCGGCAGGTCAGAACAAGAACACGACCGTAACTTGATTAACTTGATGCATGTAGCACAGGCCAATGGGCTAACATTCAACAGCAAAAAGTGTACAATTAAGGCAACGGAGATACAATTTTTTGGATTGCTGTACACCCAGAATGGTGTAAAACCAGACCCTAAAAAGGTTGAAGATATTCATGACATGCCAACACCAGCTACAAAGAAGGAACTGCAACAATTCTTAGGTGCTGTCAATTTCCTAGCACAATTCATACCAAATTTGTCAGCTGCTGCAGAACCTTTGCGATCTCTACTACAGAATGAAACTCTGTATGAATGGTCAGAAGACTACCAACACATATTCAACCACTTGAAGACCCTCATATCATTTGATGCATGCTTGAAATACTATGACATGCAAGCACCCACTTTTCTCATGGTTGATTCCAGTCTGAAAGGCCTAGGAGCAGCACTTTTGCAACCAGACAAAAATCCTGAAGGACACTATGCCAAAGAACTTCGTCCTGTAGCTTACGCAAGCAAATCATTAAGTTCTGGCGAAAAGAAACTTGCAAACATTGAAAGAGAAATGCTAGCTGTACGTCTTGGAATCAAACGCTTCCACACATTTCTTTTCAACCGCGCATTTACAATTCTCTCAGATCACAAGCCACTTGAGATGATTCATAAAAAACCAATAGCTTCAGCACCACCACGACTACAAGCTCTGTTATTGGAAACACAAGGTTATGATTTTAATATTCAGTATATCCCAGGAGAGGGTATAGGTCTTGCAGATGCTCTCAGCAGACTACCAAACCCCAACAAGACAGCAGATCTTACCCCAAACATCAAAGTTGATTTTGTCAAGTTTAGCGATAATCGGCTTGAACACATCAGAGAAGACACAATGAGAGATCCTATCCTTAACTCTCTCAAAGAACTGATATACCATGGATGGCCAAGCTCTATCAGGGAAGTTCCAACACACATCCATCCATACTACTCGATGAGGGACGAGTTAAGCATCGAAGATGGTCTGATCCTTAAAGGAGATCGCATTGTTGTACCAGAAACACAACGCGATATCATCCTTAAACAGCTCCATAATAGTCACCTTGGTATTGTGAAGACACAACTGAGAGCAAAGAAAGATGTTTACTGGCCACAGATAAACAAGGACATAGAAACACTATGTAAAAACTGTTCAATTTGCCAAGAACATGCAAATAGGCAGTGCAGAGAACCTCTCATACCATCAGACATACCATTGAGCCCTTGGAGCATTATAGGAACTGATATTTTCTCAATCGACAATAATGACTATCTTATTATTGCTGATTACTACAGCAAATTTCCCATCATTGAGAAACTTCCACAACCCTCACCATCAGCTGTTATTGCAGACATTACAAAGAAGTATTGCAGCATGTTTGGCATCCCAGATGAAATTAGATCAGACAACGGTCCACATTTCTCAGGTCAAGCATACAGAAACTTCACTAAGGACTGGAAGATCAAACACACAACATCATCACCTAGATACCCTAAATCTAATGGTTTCATTGAGAGACAGATACAAACTATCAAGTCAATCATGAAGAAAACAAGAACAGAGGATGTACACCTAGCACTCTTGAGATGGAGAACAACACCGGTAGACAGTAAGATCGACAGTCCAGCAGAACTTATGTTTGATAGAAGAATTAAAGACCTCCTACCATCTAAGGTCCACTTCCGTCCACAACATAGAGACAGCACATATGATCAACTTCAGCATCGTCAGCAAGTTCAGAAATCCAACTATGACAAATGTGCTAAAGACTTACCACCATTATATCCTGGTCAGCATGTGACTACCTACAACCACAACAATGACACATGGTCAAAAGCAACAATCATTTCCAGAAACCCCGAACCCAGGAGCTATACTTTAAGACCAGACAGCAGCAGCAACCTCCTGAGGCGAAACAGAGTGGACATAAGAGAAATCCCACAGAATACAACAGAACAGAGAATTCCCATGCTTTCAACAGACAATGCAGTAACTCCAGACCTTGGTGCCCCACAAAACCAACAAGTGCCAAGGCCGAAATCACAACCAACTCAAGCTAAACCAGGGACTTCCGCAGAACCACCAGCACTTTACACCACTCGTTCTGGCCGTACAGTGACACCTCCCAGCCGATACAGACAGTGACATATATACTCACACTGAGCATTACACATACTTATCCTTTATCACATGAAACATTTCGTTGGAAATGTTTGCACACATTTTTTTTCAAAAAAGGGGGGATGTAATATAATACATAAATACGAAACCACACATTGTAATATAATACGAATCTTGACATGTACGACATCCTGTAAATAAACATGGCTACAAACTGAACATGCTTTTACTGAGTGCCTTCTGAAACATGTGTGTGCTTGTGTAGATGACGAGGTAATGCTTATATACATACATCATAACATTACAAGGAGTAGGGATCAAAGAGGGAAGGCAAACCCGGTCCCAAAAAATGCCTAACAGAAGTCGGATGTGTCGGCCGAAAGGCGCAAATACCGCAGCTTCGCTGTAAACAGACACAACGCAACCAACTTCCTTTTCAGGACGAACGAGGAAGAAGAAGAAGAAGAAGTATGGCAAGGCCCCCCATTTTTAAATAAAACTACAGAGCTTTAAGTTTTGAAACAAAGATGAATTTTCTGACCACTTTTTAATTCAGATAAATAAAACTTAAAGTTACAAAATGTTTCCTATGTATGCTTGTTTGCATTCCATTTATGAACAAGCTTTTATTATCATCTCACTTCTGCAGCACAAGAAAATGTCAGATATCTAGGGAATTGAAAATTCCCAGTAATAAGAAATTTCTCAGACTACAGCTGGGAAAAGGCTATTTCAGAACAGAAGAACCGGTACTGGTCTAGAAAGCGGGCCCCAGACTTTTTCCGAGAAACGAAACACAATTTACGAAATGGTAAACGAAATATGTATCGTATGAGGGGGAGATAACCCAACCGTCTTGCCGTAGCTGTCACATGTCTGTTCGTCTGGGGTATCATGACCATTTGATGCACAAACGACCTCGACCGGCGATGGACACCTATTCAGATGCAGTCGGCTCGGAATTATGTGCTCGATCGGCGCATCCAATAAAGTTAAAACGCTCCGGCACGGAACATTCAGCTAATGAGCGAAACACAATTAAAGCACGAAACACTGCTAAAGGCAAATAGTGGGCGGTTGATACAAAAGTCGGATCGGGAGTTGTTAAATAAAAAGTCGGATTCGCGTTTTCAAAAACCTGAACTTCCGGGGCCCGCTTTCTAGACCAGTACCGAAGAACCTTATTGTGCAGGAAGACTTCAAGACAATAATATAGAAGATTTCTTATTACAATGTAAGAGGTATGAACAGATGAGAATCCCAATATTAGATTTTTTGCAGGCATCAAATTTACCTATAAATATTGAAGAGGTGTTAAGAATAGACAGACCTAGGGAACTGCATAATATAGTCAAACAGTATTTAACAAGAACAAAAGTTAATATATAGTCATTGGGAAGGTGAAGATCTGGTGATATTCTTACAATACATATGACTTATGGCAAGTGAAAGTCAATTAAATATGTAACTGGAAACACCAGGTCTTTATACCCCTCCCCCTGAATATTATTGCTGTTTTATTTTTTGTTTTGTTTTATCTCATTTTTGTTCGTTTGATTTTGTGTGTGTGTTTTTTTTTAACCATACAAGTAAAATTGGTAATTCCGATTTGCCATATTTTCAATTATTTGACAGATGTTATGCCACTTTCCCATATCGGCAGTTATTCATCCTATTTGAAATTGAAAACATTATATAACCTAATTATAACCCATCAGAGGTTGAACGGGATACTTTTCATCATTTAAAAAAAAAAAATCTTCCAGCACTGAAAATCGTTCATTTCTTCTTTGTTCTCCTTTATTGCTTCTTTATTCTCCTTTATGGCTCCTTATGGAGCATGGTGTCCTACAGCAGGTCCCCTAGCAGGAGGCATGCATCAAAGCATTCATGTGCTCTTGAAGTGGTGGTAGTAATTTGTTGTACATTTGAGGTTACCAGCCCCATGGTACAACCTCATATCAGTCACCTCTTTCGCCCAACAATGTAATACCAGTATGGCAAGTTGACAACATGTGCAGGGCATGCATTAGACTCCGAATACATAAAAGTGACTTTTGCTTAGTTACCAAATAAACAGTGGGATTCATCCACTTTTTTCATAATTCTTCTGTATATTCTATTTGAGCATTTGATTGACAGAGTAGTTAGAATGCTGGTCTCTCGCGGGAAAGGTGTCGTGTTCGAATCACGGTACCGACATGCTCCAGTCTACCCAGCTGTAAATGGGTACCTGACTCTGCCTATTGAGTTAGGGAAGGAAAAGGCAGCGAGGAAGGGAACTAGTCACCCCACCTCTCGATTGCTGGATCTAGTATGGTAAAGTCTCCAACACTTCACTCCCCTACGGCAGTATCTGCTTTGGGACTGCCTTTTATTTATATTCTATTTATTACATAGCCTTATTTTAATTTTACTTTCTTAATTAGAGTTTTAATAAATAACACTGACAAACAACATTTTTCTTTCTTATATAAGAATAAGTGTTCTTAGGTCAGTTTCTTGCGCTGATTTCAAATTTGAAATCCGTTTATCTCTATCACGTCGGGTTCTTAAGATATTTGTGAATAAATATATTTTTGGGAAACCGTTATTTGCTCCGTTTCATTTTTACTATATATAACTTTTTAAAAATTAATAAAATGCAAAATAATTCTACTTTTTATACTGCTAAAAGATGCATGACATATGTTACGTTATATTTCAAATAGTTACTGTATTTTGAAATAATTCTGAGTGAAATATGGCTTCTAGAAATTGTAGAAATTCGGCTGATCTGTTCTGTTACGTGTGCGGATATTTTACCGATCGTGTTCACCAGAAAAACTTTACAGCATTGCTAAAGAAAGCATATGAACTTTATTTCGATTCGAAAGTTGATGATGCAAATAAATCTTGGAAGCCAAATGCAGTTTGTTCGACTTGTGCAAATACATTGGCAGGTTGGTTACGAAAATCGCCGAAGCATAAGTCGATGCCTTTTGGAGTGCCAGTAATATGGCGTGAACCGACAAATCACGCTACTGATTGTTACTTCTGCTTGACAAATATCTATGGTTTCACTTTTAAAACTAGAAAGTCTGTGGTTTATCCAAATATTGAATCGGTTTCGAAACCAGTGCCTCATGATCCAATCACGTGTCCGATCCCAGTTCCACCAGAACAATATCCGTTGGACGTGAATGAACCATCAGAAAGTGATAGTTTACCTGCTTTAGAAACTAATTCTGACTCGGATTATATACCGGTGAATGATGGTGGTCACTTAATTAACCATTCAGAACTTTCAGATCTAATACGTGATCTCGCTCTCCCCAAAGGACAAGCAGAATTACTCGGTTCGCGACTCAAAGAATGGAATCTTTTAGTGCCCAATACTCCGATATCTAAATTTCGTCATAGACACAGAGAACTTGTTCAATACTTTGAGATGGATGATGACATTTGCTATTGCAAAGATGTAAAAGGTCTAATGGTGCACCTCGGTCATGAGCACATAGTCAGCGAATGGCGACTTTTCATCGACTCTTCCAAGACTAGTCTAAAAGCCGTGTTATTGCATAATGGAAATTTATTTTCATCAATTCCAGTCGCCTACTCTGTTCATATGAAAGAAACTTATGACAATATGGCTATACTTTTGGCAAAAATAAAGTACAATGACTACCAATGGCGGATTTGTGGAGACCTAAAGGTCATTGCAATTCTCAAGGGCATGCAAACTGGGTATACTAAAGTTTGTTGCTTCCTATGTGAATGGGACAGCCGCAACAGACAGGAACATTATGCAAGAAAGGTGTAGCCTATCAGGGATCGTATGCAGCACAGGCATAAAAATGTAATACACGAGCCATTGGTTAACAAAGACAGCATCATTTTACCACCGTTACATATAAAGTTGGGGCTCATGAAGAATTTCGTAAAAGCGTTAGATAAAACGAGCAAAGCTTTCACTTATCTTCGAGAAAAGTTTCCGCAAATTAGCGATGCAAAGATTAGCGATGCAAAGATAAAGGAAGGTATCTTTGTAGGACCTCAGATTAGGAAAGTTATTGCAGACAAACAATTCGAGAACTTGTTACATGGTAGTGAACTTCGCGCATGGATGGCATTCAAATCGATCGTCGATAACTTTCTGGGAAATCACAAATCTGTCGACTATGTGCATATTGTTAAGCAGTGCATACATGCATACAGAATTATGGGCTGTAACATGTCCCTCAAAATCCATTTGCTCGATTCGCATCTTGACTTTTTCCCTGACAACCTTGGCGAAGTCAGCGATGAACATGGAGAACGATTCCATCAAGATATCGCCGTAATGGAGTCACGTTATCAAGGACGGTGGAGTGTGACCATGCTTGCCGATTATTGTTGGATGCTTCATCGCGATGTACCACATGCCATTCACCGATGAAAGTCGACTGCAAAGAAATGCAAGCCTACATAACTGTTATACTTCTTGTACAAATGATGTTGTAATACTGTATGCATTGTTAAACAACTTCAATTGCGTATTTCTAGAGATCCCGACCTGATAGAGAAAAACGGTTTGCAGATTTAAAAACAGCGCATTAAAATTGACCAGAAAAACATAGAAATGTTAGAGAAAGAAAAAAAAAATTTTTTTTTGTTAGTCAGTGTAATTGTTTCTCGTATTTATAAACAATTCCTGTAAATTAAATAGAATAATTTACATTGAAACCTTTTTAGCCTCTTGGTAAACCAAATGGCAGATGGCAAAAGAATAGCTGGGCAACCGCAGCTGAGATTCAAAGATGTGTGCAAGAGAGGCATGAGGGCACTGGACATAAATCCAGCAACCTAGAAGGATGAAGCTGCCGATCGCACCAAATGGCGATGCTATCTACTGCGCCCCCTCAGACTGGGTGAAAAGAAGCTCTCACAGCAAACAGAAGAGAGGAGAAAACGTTGAAAGGAACACCAGGAAAATAAACATCTGTGGTCTGTCATCTCAAGGGCTCATTCCCATAGTCAGTTATGAGTGATGGGGCTATTATTATTATTACCCTCTTGGTAAACGAACCGCATAAAGATGAATTCAAGCAAGTTAAATCCACTTTAGTTAAGTCTTTGTGAGATACAAATCGAAGTGTATTAAATTAATAATTTAGCATGGAACTCCTGCCCCCTCACATTTTCCCTTTTAACAGCATATAAATATGAATAAATAAGAGCCTTGAAAACTTACAACTTTTCATCTACTCACCAATTTTTTTATATTCTCATGTTTATCTGGTATCACAAATGTATTATCTGTGGATCCCAGTGGTTTTATTCGCACATAGTGATCTCTGGGATTAAGTTGTCTCTTACTGCACGTCATCTCCAAAAGGTCTTGAACACTGGTGCCTCTGTCCACCCCAATTAACATGGTCTGAAAGTTGTAACACTGAAACATACAGAGATGAGACATGGGGATCTCTAAAAGGGTCCATCACCACAGCAAAGAAAATGAATTTCCTCTATTATTACACACAAAAATAGGGACAAACAAATCCTCATGTTATGGCCAAATATAGTAAATAAAACTTTCAAAGCCAAACTGAAGAAAGCTATATTTTTTTTTTTTCTGCCATACTTTTGTCAATTTGTCAACCAACACATACTACCAGATTGGATGGTAAAAATTAGTTATGATAAACTATTTCATCATCATCATCATCGCCTTTATCATTACCTTCAGCTCCATGAGGAGTATAGGAATTCAACAACTGTATGCCAAGTCCTTCTGTCCTGTGCCACCCATGTCTTCCTTATCATTTTTATTTCTGTTTCCAGTTCTCTTCTCCATTTATTTATTGGTCAACCTCTGCTTCTCTTTCCCTAGGGATTCCAGAACAAGACCTGCCTTGTAATGCTATCAACAGATTTCTTCAATGTGTGTCCTATCTTCCCCCAGGATCTTCTTCCCATCACTTGTGTCACAGAAAGTTTTACATCTGTTTGCAATTCTGTGCTTTATAGGAAGTGTGCATCAAATGTTGGTCATAATATGTAGTATGAGTTGAACAAGATACAGCCAGTCATGTGACTGGAAGGTGTGCAACTTTGTGTGTAAATGATTTTGTACAAAAAAGGATGTTCTTGGACTGAAGCATCAGTTGGCTGTAAAGGAAAGGCATACAGGATTTATTGTGTCTGGTTGATGGCTGCTAAGTTTTGTGCAGTGTTGGGACTTGCATATATGATTTGTGAAATCCTGATTTGTTCTGCTAGTAAGAGAATATATTTGCTGCAATGTTTAAGAGTCTGTTGACACCCTTGTTATATTTCATGGTCGGTGAGCTCAACAATGTATCTTCATTACTGTTAGCCAGCTATTTAGAGTGGATCTAGTGCACAGCACCTTGTATTGCTTATTTTAGTGCTTGTATTTGAATAATTGTTCATTATAATTATGGAGATTGTAATAGCATCTTGGCATTGTTCTTTATGTGTGGCATCTTTAAGATGGTTAAGTGTGTGACCTCTCGCAGTATGTTACAAGCCTAGTTTAGAGGACAACGTCATAGGGTTAGATGATCTACCATTCTGTGACACACTTGCATGTGTCTAGTTCTTGTCATCAGTTCAACATTAGTGATCTTCATATCACTTCAATCCATCTATTCTATGCAAGAACCCATTTACAGAAGTCTAACTTTTTGGTTGTTTTTTTTTTTTTTTTCTCTCTCCATGTTTCAGAGCCATACAATAGGATTGATTTTTAATTTGTGTTGAAGATTCTGATTTTTGTTTTGGACTTCACTTCGTTTCATTTCCATATATTTCTCAATGCAATGAAAGCTCCACTTGATAAACTATTAGGAAAACTCTATTATAAACAGTTCAATATTAGCTCCACTTTTGAAAAGCCCTAATTATGTTTTTGACAGCATCACTAAAAATTATTAATACAGTCCTTTCCCTACTCTGTTTTTTTGCTGACGTCAAAGATGGTCAAGAAAAGGAAGCACAAAAAGGTGAGGGTTAGAAATGAGGGGCAGCTAATAATGTGTCATTCAGCTTCCTAAGGAGCATAGGCCTTCAACAAAGTCATGCACTCCTATCCTGTGCCATCAGTTCAAAATCTTTCCATGCTTTCCTCATCATTATATTGATGCTACTATCGCTTAAACTTCCTACAGGATGGAGTAGCCAGCCCCATACCCAACCCTCCTTTTACGACAAACTTAGTAGGTTAAAATGTTACTTTTCTTTAGTCCCCTTTCGAGCTCCAGCTATACACGGGTTTTAATTATATGTAAAATCACTTAATTCCATTTTTAGCATATCTATTACTCAGCTGAAAGCCTAAATACAATTCAGCCAGTCTAGAAGTAGGACATTCTATGGCTATAAAGCTGCAAACAAAAAATACATTTACTTGAGGGGATACTTCTACAAGGGGTCTATAATATACTTGTACTTCTGGGTTACATCAAAAAAAGTAATGAAGCAAAACAACAGGAACTGAGGAATTTCGTCCTATATTTAAGTGACAAAGGTTAAGGAATTATACTGTGTGACACATAACAACAAGTAAGTGTCCAATGTCTCATCATAATAACAAGTAAAGATTCCAAAATGTCCTTATATTATAGTTGTTTATCTTAGATAAACAATAATGAAGCATTTTCAATTAGAGATCGAGTATTCTTATGTAACAAAAATGAATTTAACTATGATACTTTAATTTAATATAATTACAATCAAATGTATGTTAGAAATTAAAATACTTTTAATTCCTTGAAGTGAGTTTCAGGTTATTTAATTTAACTTAGTATTTAGCATGTTAAACAGTAGAGATTAAAAAAGTAACTAACAATAAAAATAGAATAACTTGTATGCTTCCACTGCCATTTTATCAGCGCCATGTTCCCTAAATATCAGATGGATCACCACCAAAATGGTTTGTTGAGGTTGTTATATTTTGTTTCATTTATATCACTAGTCCACAAATTTAATGCTCAACAAGCAGAAGTTTTTAAAAATGTAAAGGGCAAAGCATGTTTTAGGAATCCATTTTTATTGCTGTTACCAAATGCACTCAGATTTAGTATATACTTAGTATATATTTAGTACATCCTTAAATCTGAAATACTCGGGGACAGCCGTGTTTCGGACATAGGATTATTTTCAGTTTCCAGATGTCATCAAAAATTGCCCAAAGTCATGCAAAATATGTTCAAAAGTTGCTCAAAATTTGTTTTAAAATTGCCCAAAAGTTGCTCAGTCACCCAAATAAACTTTTGATTTTGAGAATATTTCAGTTTTCAGGTGTTCAGATTCAAGGATATGGACTTGTACATACATGTCAACAATATCTGGCTTAGACAGGTCCAGAGTTCAAATACCTAGAACACCATTTTTAAAGAAAAGTCTTCCAAACAGAGAAATTGGAACAAGGTTTCAAAAAGGCCAACGCAGTGATTTACCAACTGTCACACCACTACTCAAACATCACAATATCAGTATGGAAACTAAATGGCAGCTGATAAATAGTATATTCTTACTAGCTGTTTGCTATCAGTGTCAAATATGGTCCCTGACCAAAGCACAAAAGATGAAAATTACATCCTGTGAGATAAGATGTTCAAGAAAAATCATGAAGATTACCAGTAGAGAAAGAATGAGAAATGATGACATCAAAAAAATTGTAGGAACTACATCCTGCAGCAAGTATATAGATCAGAAATTTTCAACCTGTGTGCCACAGCACACTGATGTGCCATGAAGGGTGTGCAGATGTGCCACTGCAGTTTAAGGGAAGATTGAAAAGAAGCGAGAAATAACTGAGGAATAAAAATAAATCACAGAAGTAAATTTTATAAGTAATGTATATTTTTCGTAAAAGGCTGATAAAAATGAAAACAATAAAAGTTTCATTAAAAAATAAGTTACTGCAGTAAAATTCCAAGAACTTCCACCCTACTGTTTCAGATCCCAAAATAACTCTGCAATGTACTTTTACCACCCCAACTTTCGACATTGTCAGGCCACCAGTGTCAGTCTTCAGTCAGTTGTTGTTCAGATTGGGTGTGTTATTCCGTGTGAGTTTGCACTGATGCATTTTGTTATTTCTATTTCGTTTTAGTTTTTTTTCTGTCATTTCTATTTCGTGTCAGTTATTTTGTTATTTTCAAATTTTGTTGATTTTTCAGGGCTTAGAAGACATGGACAGATTTCTAATTAAAACATCTGTTAGATTATGACAATGAATCACGTGTTGCTGGCACTAGTTCTGGCAGTACTATAACACATATTGTTAGTGTTGGTTTTAAAACCGTCATGTGCCTTTGGATTCATTACATTTGGAGAACAGCAGCCATGTTCTAAGTGTGTTGTTTGTGGTAAGAAACTGGCAAACCAAGCTATGGTTCCAAGTAAGCTGAAAAGACACCTTTACACAAAGCACTTTTATGCGAGAAACCAATTGAATATTTTAAAAGGCTTATAGCAGATCAAACACGCAAGGCTAAACAATGGACAAAAATCAGAACTATTTCTGACAAAGATCAAGAATCAAGCTATGCCATTGTCAAACTCGTGGCAAAAATAGATGATAGCACATACAACTGCTGAGTCAGTAATTTTACCAGTATGCTGTAAAACTGTAAATATTATGTTTGGTGAGGAATATGAAAAAAGAAATTTTGAAAATCCCTATGTCTGTTAACACTATTAGTCAGCATGTACAATACATGTCTCAAAACGTTGAGTCACAAGTGAGAAGGACTCCAGGGTATGATTGTCAATCATCTGACCTCGGACAAAAGGCATCATGAGACATCTCCAAGTACTGGTTTCCCACTGATGTTTTTATGTAAGCAAAGATGTTTTATTCCTTCTCCTGTTTATATTCTTTTAAAAATCTTACTCTCTTTATACTTATTGTGAATAGAATACATTAATGTAGCATTAAAATTTTTCAAAATAGATCAGACTATTTTATTCAAAACATGATTTTTCATTATTTCATTGAGAACAACAGAAGGTGTGTAACAGAATTAAAGAGAAAAGTTAGGGGACACTTTTTTTGAGGCCAATGGAATAAGTCATAGGATTTTTTAATAAATGACAACTTTTTCAATTATATATCATTTAAATAATTGGAATAATTACAAATATGAACATAAATTTTAAAAATAAGTCTTTTGAAATCAAGATCAATATTATTTTAGAAAATAACACAATAATTAGACTTTTAGCTACTGAACTTTAAAACACAGTCTTAATATCATTTTTTTTTTAATTATAAAATCTCTCCTTAAAAACTGATGGTGTGTCTTGACAATTTTAGCACTTTGTTCAGTGTGCTGTGAGTTGAAAAAGGTTGAAAATCGCTGATATAAACAGAAAGAAAATTAAGTTATTTGGCCATCTCATGAGAATAGAGACCAAAAAATATCAATGCTTGCCTACAACAGTAGAAAATATAATTTCAGGGCACAGGGAAGACCAAGAGCCAAATGGATAGACAACATCACAGCATCGGATGTTCCGATTGACAGTATGATTAGAGTTCTGGTTTCTCACAGCGAAGGATACCGGATTCAAAACATGTTGGTGTCATGCTCCAGTCTACCCCGCTGTAAATGGGTATCTGACTCTGCTCTTAAGATAGGGAAGAAAAATGCAGTGAGGAAGGGAACTAGTCACCCAACTTGTCAAAGCTGGACCTAGTATAGTGAAGTCTCTAACACTTCACTCCCCTACAGCACTATCTACTATATGACCTTAGCTGACCTACAGTTGGTTAATATTTTCCATGGTTCTGATATTCAATGCAGAAAATAATTTTCTTTGATTAGTTCTCTCTGAATTTATACTTGTGAAACTAACTAAACTTATCTCTCTCTAAAAATCAAAATTGCTGTAGATGTCTTCTTAAAAAATCAAATGGGTGGATTCTAAAAGGAACAAAAACATGTGAACCAGCAACTAATTCAAATATACTTACTTAGTCGTTCCCCTTCTACCGTGAGGTGTAGAGGTACTAATTCAAATATAATATATTAAATGGAGGTGGAACAAGTTGTGATATACTCTCTGGAGAAATCATTAAAGTATAGCAAGGTAGTCTAATGTGGAACTCATTGGGAAAGAAGGCAGTGCAGAAGCTGAAGAATACACAAAGATGACCAGTAGAGAAGGAGATATAGAGTAAATTTATCCTGGAATGGGGTAAAGTAGACAGTGTATAATAGTTCACTGACAGAATTTTTATTATACTCTATCCTCCACCAGGAACCAATGGGACAAAGTTCAGTGAACGAAAAAATCAACTAAATATATGACAAAGAAAGCATACGATAATTGCTCTCTCAGGCATGTCATAGGAGACAACTAATATGAGGTTGTGCATGGAGTGGGCAACTTCATCCTGAAAACAAATTGCTTCAGAAATAATCATTGTAAGAGCACATGAATGCTTTGGTGCAGGCTTCCTGCAAGAGGACCAGCGGCAGTGGTGACCAATGCTCCATAAGAAGCAAAGAATAAAATACTGTTAATGCTTAAATGACCTTCATTTCAATTTAATCAGGTTCTGGAACAGACATGTCTTGTCATATGTCAGGTATACAAAAATCAAATTCATAATCTGAAAAAGGAAAAAAAAAACATTCTACGGAAGATGACATATACAAGAAATACCTGGTTATTAGGTAGTGTGACCTTAGACAGACTCTCTTGACCTGGACTAATATCGTTTCCTGCCTTTTCTAGAAGATTATCAACAGAATCTGAATGGCTGTGTTGCACTCTGTGCAAGGCTCTGTAAGGAACAATCAAAATGTGTAGTGAGTCACATTGCTGGTGTGAGAAAAACAAAATTACGGACAGAATAGTATGGCGGAAAAGACTAAATTATGTAGTGTGTTACATACAGAATAGTGTGGGGAAGAATCAAATTCTTTGCTGCAAACAAAATCAGGAAGATTGGGGGAAGACAGAAAATCACATTATGTAAGTCATTCATGTACAGGAAAGTACAGTTTATAAAACAACTGAGATTCATCATTAATCCTTTCTATCAACAGTCTCCTAAAAACATTTCTGCATGAGAAGAGAAGACCTGAATGACCTTGTCAATGAGTCTCCAACTTTCATTATGCTGACTACAAAACATGTCCAGTCCTCTCATTTAAATGTATTTCTACAACACAGCTCATAGTTCTAGTAGTGTCAGTTTTCCTCTACTCAATCCTTTATCTTCTCATTTAGCTTGAAATTCTCTTACTTCTTTTAAGGTGTTCCCAATATGCAATTATCCATCTTTTTATTTGAATGAGAGACTTTAATTAATCACGGCTTCTTTTCAAACCTGCTTTGTCTCCAGGAGATACTAAAGATCTCAAACTACCACATATAGAAGTGTACTAATCTTCCTTTATATTTGTTATTATTTTAATATTTTTACACTTTTCATAAGACTAATCTGACCAAGCATCTTAAGTCTGGTTCTTAAACAGAGAAATGTCTCAAGTTCAGACACAACACATCTTAATTTAGTCTGGCCTTGTCAACTCAGTTATTATTTTCCAGAATGTTGCATCTATTAAACTAGCTGGTTTAAAATTAGAAATAGAAACAAACAAGGTTCACCCTGGACAGTGGGTGATATGTCATGTCTTTTTTTATTTATGCTCACAAACTAAAAGTAAACAAGAGCTTATGAAGCAGATTTTCTACTCTTCATTTGTAAACACCATCAGATGTCAATTTGAACATATTGAAAAAAAAAAAATAGTAGTCAACTGGTAGCTACCAAAATCTCCATCCAGCTTGTCTTGCTCTGGTACCTTTGATGACCATGCTTATATTCTCTATTCCTCTAATGTCAGGCACTTCTGGAGCAGAAGATAAGCAGTTCTCCCTGTCATGATACCATAGGCCAGAGAAGAATGACCACGGTTGCAGTTGGTCAACCCTTGTGAGGCAAGGGATCTGGCATTCACACCACCAGGTAAAACTCCATTGAATAAGCACCATACTGCATGAAGCAAATTATGCTGCACTGTTTCATTAGGCTTGTGGCCCAACACATTCAGGTATTTTTGTCAGACGCCTTTATTAGCCTATAGCTGTCCTCAGCCAACCTGCAAGCCAGCAGGCAGCTTGAAATCAAAGTTTTCCTTCTCCAAAATGAACTGCTTTCCAAGCTTAAGAGTCTAGTTACCTGAAGATTTCTGATTATAGGGTGACAAGGACTTGCCCTAAGTGTTAATAAACCTAAAGGTTTTTTTATATAAGTATTTGGACATGCACCTAATATAACCGACTTGCCCTAAACCCACCTTCTATTAGCTTTAAATGAGCTGCCACAAGAAGTCCAGGAGCTGGACATTTGTTGTCACAGAGTATGTGTAACATAGGGGCTAAGAAGGAAACTGAAAACATGGAACAGAGAACAGGAAACAGAAATAAATAGAATAAAGAAGAAGACATGGAAAGACATTGAGCAGACGGCACAGGAGAGGTCTTTGATTGAATATTTTTGAAGGCCTTTGCTGTTTTCGGAGCTGAAAGGCACTGAAGGTAAACTATCAGCACTAAACAGACAAACACACTAAAACAGTGGGAAAGACCAAAATAGCGGCTTCTTCTTCATTAAGTACCATGTCTGGTGGTGTAAGTGATCATGTCTCTCCACAACTTCCTGTCTCCAGTACTTTTTATCAATTCTGTTATTGACTTTTTCCATGCCTTGATGACAAGCTGTCAAGTAACTTCTTTCTTTGTTGTCCTCTTTCTCTTTTTCCTTCAGTCTTTTAACTGTCAATATGTCTTCCAGTTTTTTTCTTCTTATAGCACACTCAAAGATAAAACCAAACACAGACTCTATACTTAACAACTTCACCTTGCCATCAAAAGGATAAATACCATAACATTTTACAGCACCCATTTTTTATCTTCTCTCCTAAGTGTTCTGGTATCTGGGTGCTAATGTGCTAGCTGTCCTAGCAAAAGTTTGGTGCCAAATTTGTTCTTTTATGCTTGAACAACGCCTCATTCATTGCATGGGGTGCTTCAAACCAGGGGGTCTAACATTCTACATTCCTTTGTCTGAGGTTACCTTTTCCACTTTTATTCTATGACCCTCTGTCGATCGTGCTTGTTTGTTTGTTTGTTTTTTTAAACCCCATATTTTTATTATTTCTTTTCTCATCCTCTCAACCGTTTCCCTTTCCATCTTCTACTCCTCTCTAACACATTATTATTATATTTGAGTTGTTTCTTGTTTTTCCTTCTTAACATCTCTTTTCTTTTGTTTTTATTTAACACCCAGAAATGGCAACCATTTCATGCTTATGTTCATGTGGTGCGCTTTCTTATCGCTGGACACACTAGGTCGCAGTCGATTTTACGGGTAGTACCTATTTTTATTTATTTTCCCCATATGTCCTTCTTAGCTCTCACTTTCTTTTTTGTCCCTGATGAAGGCCTTGTAACTGCAACATTGGCTATGTTCCTTATCTTTTTCTTTTGTCCCAGTAAGACGAACTACCTATTTTCGATTTTTCCATCAATCTACTTCTTTTACTGGCAACTTTTCACACCAGCTAGCCATGCTTTTACAGATCAGATAGCACACATTCACATATTTGGTAACTGCGGGTGTTTTACTTTCAGTGCCCATAACTGTCTTATTTTCATGTCCTACATTCATACACATATGAGTTTTCAATAATAGATTGTTCATACACACTCCTAATTGATCAGTTAGAACAAATCCATGTGTGATTCTCACAAAGATTAACCACAAGTTATTCTCACAAATAGAAGGCTCTCCAAATGTGATTCTTTCAGATAAAGGAGGCTTTCCACAAGTGATTCTCACAGAAAAGACTCTCCACAAGTGATTCTTACGGACAAAGGATTTCCAAAGGTGATTCATTTAGAAAAATGGTTTTCCTCAAGTAATTCTCACACACAAAGAATTTTCAATAGTGATTCTCAGACAAGGGTTTTCCACAAGTGATTCCTCACAAGCAAAGCTCTCCACAAATGATTCTTACAGACAAAGTTATTGTTATTTTTATTGTTGAACAGAATCAACATCATTGCACTCTGGGCACACCCATAGGTGCTCAGTCTCCCTCAGTATCTGTCGAAGAGTGTGTGAATGCTAACTGTTCTTGTAGCTCAATGGTTATAAACACGATGGATGCATCCTCTCATGGATCCATCTCTGCTAGCCTGACGTTTGATGCCAAATTCCAACAGTCTTAACCTTGATGATTCATCTACTTCAGGGTCATTCTCTAACAGGTGATCATTAATCATTCTCAGTATCTCTCCCTCATCCATATCCAGTGTCCCCACTGTTGGTGCTCTTGATGCTAGTCTGATGGCTCTCTCATTACCGCGTATCCCTACATGACCAGGACAGATTTGAAGCTTCTATTGAGGTTGTCCATTCATGCCTTAGCTAACCATTTTGAACCTTTCGAAGCATGGACTGAGAATCTGACACAATGACTGCCTTTGTTACTGAAGTTTCAGTTAGCCACCTTAAGGCTGCAGTAGCTGCCTCTACCTCCATTCTCATGCTGGAAGTTGTTATCTTGTACGCCCCGCTATGTTCAGCAACGATGCTGCCCTTTACCCTAGCAGAGAAGCCCCAACCTGATTTCTCACAGACCCATCAGTATACACTTCTAACATACAAACACTTTCCACAAGTGATTCTTACAAAGCTTTCCACAAGTGATTCTTACAAAGACTTTCCACAAGTGATTCTTATAGAAAAAGGCTTTCCACAAGTGATTATTACAAAGACTTTCCACGAGTGATTCTTACAAAGACTTTCCACAACTGATTCTTACAGAACAAGGTTTTCCACAAGTGATTCTTACAGAAAAGGGCTTTCCACAAGTGATTATTACAAATACTTTCCATGAGTGATTCTTACAAAGACTTTCCACAACTGATTCTTACAGAAAAAGGTTTTCCACAAGTGATTCTTACAGAAAAAGACTTTCCACAAGTGATTCTTATAAAGACTTCCACCAGTGATTCTTACAAAGACTTTCCACAAGTGACAGAAAAAGGCTTTCCACAAGTGATTTTCACAGAGACTTACTCAGAGCTGATACTGGAGCTGACCAATGCTGTAGGAGTCAATGACCTTGGTTTCTGTGGGACCTCTGACCTTGGGGACAGCATGCCACCTTTCTGACTGGTTCTGCCATAAATATTTGGCAAAATCAAAGGCTTCCTAGCACTCACTAGTGCATGAAATGATGTCACTGTAAAGATACCTAGGCGACCTAAAGTTGTTTTTGATGCTTTAGATGCATATGCCAGTAGGACCTGAAAAAAAAAATTAATCACAGTAAGGCCTGTTTAAAATGACATTCCAGAGGAAAAAATTGTCTAATTATACCTGATAAAACATCTTACATGTTATACTTACTTACTTAGTCGTTCCCCTTCTACCGTGAGGTGTAGAGGTTTGGAAGAGAGAGCGCCAGACCATTCTATCAGCTGTCTTCTTCCTGGCCTGGTTCCATTCTAGTCCTCGGTCCTTCAAAGATTGTCTAATGTTGTCCTCCCAGCGGACTCTGGGTCGTCCTGGAGGTCTGGATCCCTGGCTCTTTGTTTCCCATGCTTGTCGTGGTAGCCGATCTTCTCCCATTCTGCAGACATCGCCAAACCATCTTAGTTGGGACTGTTCTATTTGGGTCTGCAGCGGATGGGATTTTAGGCCTTGACGGATCGTCTGGTTGCGGACCATGTCTCTTCTTGTTACTTCAACCACTTTCCTCAGATACCTCATTTCTGAGGTTTGGATCTGGCTTTTGTGGGTTGTAGTCATGTTATTCTACTTTTTATTTAGATAAATAATACTCCATGACATTTCCAGGGTCTTTGAAGAGATAAGGAAAGAACCGGACTACTGCACCATCAGGCATGTCATACAAGGTAACTAATATGAGGTTGTGTATGTCCTTAGGCATGTTATACAAGGTGACTAATATGAGGTTATGTATGTCCTCAGGCATGTTATACAAGGTGACTAATATGAGGTTATGTATGGCCTTAGGCATGTTATACAAGGTGACTAATATGAGGTTATGTATGGCCTTAGGCATGTTATACAAGGTAACTAATATGAGGTTATGTATGTCCTCAGGCATGTTATACAAGGTGACTAATATGAGGTTATGTATGTCCTCAGGCATGTTATACAAGGTGACTAATATGAGGTTGTGTATGTCCTCAGGCAAGTTATACAAGGTGACTAATGTGAGGTTATGTATGGCCTTAGGCATGTTATACAAGGTGACTAATATGAGGTTATGTATGGCCTTAGGCATGTTATACAAGGTGACTAATATGAGGTTGTGTATGGCCTTAGGCATGTTATACAAGGTGACTAATATGAGGTTGTGTATGGCCTTAGGCATGTTATACAAGGTGACTAATGTGAGGTTATGTATGGCCTTAGGCATATTATACAAGGTGACTAATGTGAGGTTATGTATGGCCTTAGGCATGTTATACAAGGTGACTAATATGAGGTTGTGTATGGCCTCGCATGTTATACAAGGTGACTAATGTGAGGTTATGTATGGCCTTAGGCATGTTATACAAGGTGACTAATATGAGGTTATGTATGTCCTCAGGCATGTCATACAAGGTGACTAATATGAGGTTATGTATGTCCTCAGGCATGTTATACAAGGTGACTAATATGAGGTTATGTATGGCCTTAGGCATGTTATACAAGGTGACTAATATGAGGTTATGTATGGCCTTAGGCATGTTATACAAGGTGACTAATATGAGGTTGTGTATGTCCCCAGGCATGTTATACAAGGTGACTAATATGAGGTTATGTATGGCCTCGCATGTTATACAAGGTGACTAATATGAGGTTGTGTATGGCCTTAGGCATGTTATACAAGGTGACTAATATGAGGTTGTGTATGGCCTCAGGCATGTCATTCAAAGTGACTAATATGCAGTTGTGCATGAGCCTGGCATGTTATACAAGGTGACTAATATGAGGTTGTGTATGGCCTTAGGCATGTCATTCAAGGTGACTAATATGAGGTTGTGTATGGCCTCAGGCATGTCATTCAAAGTGACTAATATGCAGTTGTGCATGAGCCTGGCATGTTATACAAGGTGACTAATGTGAGGTTGTGTATGGCCTCAGGCATGTTATACAAAGTGACTAATATGCGGTTGTGCATGAGTCTGGCAAACTCAACATGTAAAACAGACACCACTGCTGCAAGAGCATGTGAATGATTGATGCATGTTTCCTGCAAGGGGACCAGAAGCAGCGGTATCTCCATGCCCCACAAGGAGCGCAATGTAAAATGAACATGATGACAATAGTTAAATAATGGCACAAAAGCTACTGGGCTACAATTGAATTATACATGAATATAGCAAAAACTCAGAACTGGCACATTATCTCTTTTGTTTTGTATCATTATTAGTTTGATTTTAAGTTGTTGTCATTTTAACAATTTTCTCATTTTTTCCCCCCATGTTTTTGCTGGTAAAGACCATTGTGGCAATACATTTTACTTGTTTTATAATCAATTCCTATAAAACTGAAGAATAGGGTATGAGTATGGCAAACTCAATATATTAATTGACTGACACTGTAATTCTCTGTTTGTTTGTTTGCAATACAGCAGTCCCCTTTTACTCTGAATGTCACAATACCACTACTGAGCCTTTATAATGTTTGTTTGTAATAATAGGTGTCTCACTGTTAACTCTTGCTACCCCACTATCCACATGGTGCACCAAGATATGGCATACTTTTAATGCCAAAGGCTACCTGGTACATCCATTAGGTTACAGTCAGATTTTATTTGTTTCATATAAAACTTACCCCACATTATAATATTATTTAACCATGTTACACTGATTTTATGTTATATCATAAGGTATTCTTTCTCTCTCACTCTCTCTTATTCTGTCACACACTCTCATTCCTTCTCTCACACACTCTCACTCTCTTTCTCTCTCACACTTTCACACACTCTCACATACATTCTTTTACACTATCTCACTCTCATACACACCTATCTAAAACTTTCACACACTCTCACATTCACTCTTTTACACTCTCTCTCTCTCACACACACACACCTAACACTTTCCCACTCTCTCATGTACACGCTTTTACACTCTCACACACACCTATCTAACACTTTCACATACTCTTTTATGCTCTCAAACACACTTATATAACCCACTCTCACACACACCTACATAACACTCTCTCACAAACTCTCTCCCTCACAGTCACTAACTCACATTCATTCACTCAACACAACTCCACTCAATTCAACTCCACTCCCTCACACCCACACACATGTGTGGTGTGTATTTACTGAGTATTTTAAAATATGTTTAAAAGAACTTAACAACTGCTGGGACAGCAAGAGTTAAACTGAATTAAATGGTTAGTGCTGCTAAATAAGAATTTATAATTTCTCAGATTATGTGAGGTGGCTGAGACTCTGTGCAATAACAAACCTTTGGATTTGGCAGCTCTGAACCCTGGAGTGATGCAGAGTAGCATCGAAACCGGTACTGGTCTATGTACAATTTTTCAAGATTCTCTTCCCACTGAGCGATCTGCTTCTGGATAGCTTGCCTGCTTTTTGGATCAGACACTACCGACATCTGCAGCTCAGCCATTTTGCGCATCTTTCCATCCTAAAGTGTTGTAACAAACATGAATAGTTATTATATTTAGGTAGTAATTGTTGGACTAGAATGGAACCAGGCCAGGAGGAAGACAGCCGATAGGATACTCTGGCGCTCTCTCTTCCAAACCTCTACACCTCACGGTAGAAGGAAACGACTAAGTAAGTAAGTAATCATTTATTAGGATTTTTTTTTTAATGAGCTCCTGATGTTTTTAATTAGGTCGTTCTCCCCACCCCCTTTGTTCTAAACAAAAAGAAAATCATAAATAATCAGTGAAACCCAAATAATTTTTCCTCCATTTCTAATGTTGTATCAATAGTAATTTTCCCTTGTTTACTTGTAAGCTGTTGCTAATATTCTTATACACTTAATATTGTCACAAGACAAACTTTGTGACAAGGCAGCCATCAATTTTACTTGAGAAGGACAAAATTTACAGAATTTAAACTCAATGATATAAGAATACCAACTCAAATGTCAGGGCAGTACTTTTTTTATGGCTGTGTAACATGTAGAAGAACAATAATAACAACCAGAAAGAGAACATTCTTTCAATTCATAACTGGGTGCTTGCATAGAATAGTAGGACCGAAATGGTAAAAGAAGATCACCAATCAGGAACTGATGGAAAGAACCAAGCAAACACCAGGATGTGAACAGGAAATGATGGTGTTGGATGCGATACACATTGAGAAAACTAATTGATAGCATTACAAGGTAGTTTCTGGTCTGGAATCCATTGGGCAGAGAAATAGGGGGAGATTTAAAAAAACACAAGGTGAAGAGAACTAAATAAATTAGTAAATAAATATAGGTAATAGACAAAAACCCAGAATGTTAAAATTACAGAAATACAATGAATTAGTTGGATGCTGAGAATATCACAACATAACAGCATGACATTCACAAAACTAAACTGAAGGAAAAAGAAGATCATGGAGATCTATGAAATCAGTCAGAAGAGACAATGAGGGGACAAAGAAATGAAACATAATTATCGCAAGGAGGAAAGCAGAAAATAAATGAAAGGAGAGACATAACTAAGAGACCTTGTTTGTGGGCTATGCATACAAATATATATAAACATCTAAGAGACACATACAACATATAAATGAAAACATATAGCCGTAAAAACTGAACAAAACATATCATTTTCATTTTCTTCTGCTAATTAAGCCATGGCAAACTACTGAATGAAAAAAAATTGCCTAGAAAAATCACAAACAGCCAATAAAAGCTGGGGTTGATTGCCACGTCCTGTAAAGGATAAGCAACTAACTTTAATTAAGCCATAGGTAGTTATTTTCTTTTTTTTTGTGTGTTTTTTTTTTTTTATATAAACGAAACAGAAAGGAAATATGTTTGAGGTTTCAGGAAATTTGCTGCGATCTCACCATGTCTATGCTAGATTCCAGTTTCTGCAGTTCAGAACACAGAAGTTTTAAAGTGTTATCCTTCCCATGCTGGCGTGCATAAGATGATGCACATGCTGAGTGAATCGCTCTGATCCAGTTCTCAAGGTCAATCTGAGATGAAGCCTATTAAAAAATATATAATCAGGCTTTAGATAACAGAATCTTGTTTAAAAACTTTTTTCTTCTTTCTTTCATAGAACCTGATTTAAAATGTTCTTTCTTCTTTTGTTGTCTACTTCCGAAAGAACGAGGCCAGCCATGACAGGTTGGGCCAATTACTGGCTTCTGATCCAAGACACATGTTGTGGCCTGATGTGGCTGTTATGTTGTGCTTCTATGAATGTATTTCCACACCTATCCAAGCCCTCTTCTCTTTACTAATTTTCTTATGGACCATCTCCAATTTCAGTTTTTTTTAAAATTTTCATTCCATGCCTATGACTGTGCAGATAAAGGGAGTTCCATAGCAGATACTATCGTAGGGTAGCAAAGTGTTAGAGACTTCACTATACTAGGTCCAGCTTTGAGAGGTGGGGTGACCAGTCCCTTTCCTTCCTGCCTTTGCTTTGCCTAACTCAAGAGCAGAGTCAGGTACCCATATACAGCTGGATAGACTGGAGGGGGTTGCTACTGCATTTTGAACCCAGCTGTTCACTGCTTGAGGCTAGCTCTCTAACCCACTCTGCCAATCGGACTATGACTCAGCAATAGTCACAAAGCCAAATGATCTTGTTTTTCCAAAGATCTTGGTTCTAGATCTACATGTACCTAATCTCTGATTCTCAAGAGGTGTTTTCCTATCTCATTTCCTGCTTTTCTAAGACATCTCATGTCATCAGTGGTAATTTTCGCATTGTTCTCTTTTCGCCAGTGGTAATTTTTTCATTGTCCTCATTTCACCAGTGGTAATTTTCTCATTGTTCTCATTTCACCAGTGGTAATTTTCTCATTGTCCTCATTTCATCAGTGGTAATTTTCTCATTGTCCTCATTTCACCAGTGGTAATTTTCTCATTGTCCTCATTTCACCAGTGGTAATTTTCTCATTGTTCTCATTTCACTAGTGGTAATTTTTTCATTGTCCTCACTGACATTTCACCTGTGGTATTTTCTCATTGTTCTAATTTCACTAGTGGTAATTTTTTCATTGTCCTCATTGACATTTCACCAGTGGTAATTTTATCATTGTTCTCCTTCCACCAGTGGTAATTTTCTCATTGTTCTCATTTCACCAGTGGTAATTTTTTCATTCTCCTCATTTCACCAGTGGTAATTTTTTCATTGTTCTCCTTTCACCAGTGGTAATTTTTTCATTGTCCTCATTTCACCAGTGGTAATTTTCTCATTGTTCTCCTTTCACCAGTGGTAATTTTCTCATTGTTCTCATTTTACCAGTGTATTTTTTCATTGTCCTCATTTCATCAGTGGTAATTTTCTCATTGTCCTCATTATTCTCCTTTCACCAGTGGTAATTTTATCATTTCATTAGTAGTAATTTTCTCATTGTTCTCATTTCACCAGTGATAATTTTCTCATTGTTCTCATTTCACCAGTGATAATTCTCCTTCAATGTTCTCTGGTTGAAGCCCAGGTTTGACACGGAAAGCAGAATGTTGGCGTGTTTAAACAAATAAAATGTGCATGAAACATATGTGGAGCATTTAAAGCTACCACACAGGATATCATTTATGCTGTTAATATAAATGGCAAAATAAACATATGTGACTGGCTAAAAATAACACTATTTCACATGATATGTTTGCTAACGCTAAGCACACCCCTCCACAGTCACTTCTTAGGACATGCTTTGTAGAGTGCAGTGGTTTGAATCTTTTCTCCCCAATACTGGACCCCAAGATCATATGGTGAAATAAAAACTGTTTTTTTTTGTTATGGGTTGGGGTGGGGGGGGGGGGGGGGTCTCTGATGAGACCAAGACAGAAGAGGTCATTTGGGCATGTCGTAGAAGGTGACAAATATAATGTTGTGCCTGGGCTGGCAACCGCATCATGTAAAACTAATGGCCACTGAAACCTCCAAGAGCATGTGACTACATGGTGAGGGTTTACTGCAAGGGGACCAGCTGCAGAAGTGGCTCCATGCTCCATAGGGAGCAAACAGGGAAATGATGATGATGGTGATCTTTTTACTTGACGCATTGTTAATGACGGAATTGACATAATCACCAGCAGAGAAAGGAAATTGCTTACACATGTTCTGCTAAATTAGAATTCTTTAAAAAATCTTTTGCTGTCCAGTTAATGAATTTTTTAAATTTGTAATTGTAGTATGTTGAAAAATACTACAAATTAATTCTTCTTATACTATCCTATTGGCTGTCTTCCTCCTGGCCTGGTTTCATTCTAGTCCTTGGTCCTTCAAAGATTGTCTAATATTGTCCTCCCAATGGACTCTGGGTCATCCTGGAGGTCTAGATTCTTGGCTCTTAGTTTCCCATGCTTGTCATGGTAGCCGATCTTCTCTCATTCTGCAGACATGGCCAAACCAGCTTAGTTGGGACTGTTCTACTTGGGTCTGCAGGGGCTGGGTTTTTAGGCCTTGGCGTTTTGTCTGGTTGTGGACCATGTCTCTTCTTGTTACTTCAACCACCTTCCTCAGATACCTCATTTCTGAGGTTTGGATCTGGCTTTTGTGGGTTGTAGTTATTGCCCATGACTCGCATCCATACATCAATACTGGGACATAGACTTTGCTTTCAATGAAAAAAAAACTATCCCTGGAAAGCAGTTTATTAAATTACATGGATTACCTTAACATGAAAATACATTTCTTGGAAAGAACTTCATTTGATTACATGGATTACACTTTAGATAAAAAGTATTTGAGATTGATTACTCTTAAGTTGAAAACCAAAGAAATCTCAGTTCACAGAATCATAAAGCTTCCTAAGGATTACCTGGAACAGATAAGCATCTCCACATGCTGTACTAAGTGAAAATATGTTATCTCTTTTAGGATGTTCGGGAACTGCTTGGCTTATGCCCCCTTCAATTACTGTAATCAAAGAAACAAGCAAATGTAACAGAAGTATAAAAAAATGTTTCGTAGGCAGCATGAGATGACATGAACAATTACATCTGTCTCTATTGCTGCTTGCTTTTCCCTAATATAACTTGATAATCAGGATTCTCCCAAACAAATTTCTATTACTAATGCCTGATACAAATATTATAACTAAATGTGCTTACACTCAGTCAGTATGATAAATCAACATTATACACGGCAATCCATAACAAATTATATTTCTATAGTCTTTTATGGTCCATTTACCTACATTTTTAATTCATAAAAATGTAAAAAAAAAATATTTATTTAGCACTTCTTACTAAATTGATTTTTGTATGTGCCCATTTGCAAGAAGCATATTAAGTATTAGTAATCACAACAGGCATGATATAAATATGATTTATCATTCAACGTAATTGTCATTCACTTCTTATGGAGCAGGAGCCACCACTGTAGGTGATCCTCTTGTAGCACCAAGCATTCACATGCCCTTGCAGTAGTGGTTTCTGTGGAAATTTGTTTTAAATTATCAAGTTACCAGCCCCTATGCACAAGCTCATATTTGTCACCATATACAAAATATGATTGATCATTTTTGTTTAAATTAAAAAAATGAAATGTGTTGACTTGTAACAATGTCAGTCTACAGCAATTTTTTTTTTTTAAATGCTGTAAAAAATAAATTTCAAGTCTGAAAAAATGACTGTCATAAATTTTCACTGGCCATGTCACCTAAAAAGGCATTACTTACCAAGTATATGTCTGGGTATGCTATTTGCTGTGACAGAACTCTCTTCATCACAGTCGAAAAATAAGAGTGTGGTTCCTTTTAGACACACCCAGTACCTCTTCCAGGCCCTGTGAGGTGCCAGCTCTATCTTCTTCTTCTTGTGGAGTAGCCAGTTCTTCACCACTAGCCACCTACAGAACAATCCAGAAGTTTCTGAACACCAAGCAATTTAAGGGAGCTTACAAAATCTATTGAATACAATCATGCCCAAGAGCCACAAATGTCTTCACCATCATCATTTCCGTTATTGCTCCCTTTGGAGCATGGAGTCCCCACTGTGGCTGGCCCATTAGCAAGAAGCCTGCACCTAAGCATTCAAGTGCTCATGCAGTGGTTGTTTCTGAAGCAATTAGTTGTACATGATGAGGTTGCCAGCCATATGCACAACCTCATATTAGTTGTCTTTAATGACAAGGCTGAGGAAGCAGTATGCGTTCACTGTCTCCTTAGTGTCCACGGGTACAATGTGGAATGTCATCACCACAGTCATAAAAATCATTTCCACCAGTCCAATGTTTATCATCAATGTTATCTCATTCATTACAATTATTACCACATACATTCATCATCATTCCTGCTACACTCATTAGCACACAAGCCATAATCATCACATATTACCATATTCAATATCAACAGCATAAAGTTCATTATTGCCTGTGCCACATCTATAAAAGAGCAAGCAAGGACAAAGAAACAATCAAAAGAACTATTTAATGAAATAATTTAAAAATTAATCATCAAAGAAAAACGAAGAGTGAGTAACATCTGTACATTCTTCAAAAAATTATAGGATGTGACAGGCTAAAAGACAATACCATTTGTTTGTCCAGATGTTCCTCGTATTAGAAGGAATCACACAATTGTCAGGTAAGTGCAGATTTTAATCTCCACATATTTTCTTTGTTCTTAATTCACTGGTTTATTTTCTTAACATTTTTGCACAGTGTTCTTTTTGAACTCCGCCTAGGCCGGTCCCAAGCCTGGCTGAAAAAGGAGGAGGGCGGCTTGCATGGAGGCCGTAAGGAGGCAGCACCTCCATCATGCAAAGGCACAACAGGCCAATCACCTGTTTGTCTTAAAAACCAGATTACGAGATACATAAGAGAGAAAACTGGACTGATTCTAAAGGCGACGAACTGGAGCGGACTACGACTTACGGAACATGGAACACAAGAAGTATAAATGGGAAGGAAGAGGAGCTGGTGGAAGAGATGAGGAAAGCCAAATTAGAAATCCTGGCTTTAACAGAAACAAAGAAAAAAAAGGACAAGGAGTTATGGATCTCGATGGCGACACGCTGCTCTACAGTGATGTCCCCACATCTGAAAGAGTTAAAGGAGGCATGGGTTGTATTGTGGCCAAAAACCAAAGGGATAGTATCAAGGGATGGAACTTTGTCTCAGAACGCATAATGGTCCTAAAACTAAAAGAAGGAGAAACCATAGTCAACCTTGTCATTGTGTATGGGCCAAATGAAGATGAGTGAGCAGAGGTCAAGGAGGTATTCTTCGAGATGCTTCAAAAGACAGTGGACGACTGCCTGGATGAAGTAATCCTGCTCGGAGATTTCAATGCCAGAGTTGGAAATGACCATGCTAGATGGGGTGGAGTTATCAGAAGATATGGAGAAGATACTCTTAATGACAATGGAAAGTGACTCCTTAGATTCTGCACTGAGCAGAATCTGATCATTACAAACACAAAGTTCCCCCATAAGCACATACATGTATACACTAGGTGTGAACCAACAAAGAATGAGAAGTCAGTGATCGATATTGCCATAGTTAGGAAGAGCTCATTCAAGTATGTCCGGGATGCTAGAGTGTGGAGGGGGCCAGAGATTGGAAGTGACCACTACTTGTTAACAATTAACAGAACAACTGAAAGAGTTACTCAGCCTAGGAACTGCCTAACATCACGCAAGAAGCTAAGTAAACGAACAGGGTAAATAAGCATTAAGACATACAAGCTGAGAGAGCCAGAAGTGAAGACCAGATCATCATCATCATCATCAGTTGCCATCTCCACAACGAAGGTTGGCTGTAATGGATCTCCAACGTCTTCTGTCTCTTGTCTTGGTGGTACACTCTGATAGACTCTTTCCCGTCCATCTCTTGATGTTATCTTCCCACTTATAGCGCTGTCTTCCCCTTGCACGTTTGCCTTCAACTCTCCCTTCTGTTATGGTCTTCTGCAAGGTGTTATGCCTTTTTATGTGGCCAAAGTATTTTAGCTGCCGAACTTTGACCTCTCTCATTAGTTCTCTTTTCATACCTAGATTTTCTAGGACCTCCTTATTTGTTTTCATCTCTTTCCATGAGATACGCCCCATTCTTCTATATATCCACATTTCAAGAGCCTCAATTCTTTCTTCCAAATGCTTATTCATCGTCCATGTTTCTGCACCATACATGACCAAGATATACGTAGCTCTTGACTTGTTCCAGGATTTTCCCATTTACGCTTATCTTTAATGTGGGTTTATCGTCTGTTTTGCTAATTATCATAGTTTTAGTTTTCTCAATATTAATGTCGAGTCCATATTCATGACTTATACTGTTCACATGCTTCACTAGTTCTTGTAACTCCTGTTCGCTTTCAGCTAACAACACGGTATCATCTGCATATCTAAGGAAGACCAGATACCAGGGGCTTATTGCTACAGCAGCGAGAAACACAAAACAACAACCTGATGACCTGGAAACACTCTGGCTGAAATTCAAGGACATCACAAAGACAGCTGCAGCAGAAGCATGTGGTGAAGTTCGACTTGGGAACAAGAGAAAGAGGACACCTTGGTGGACAGATGAGGTTAAAGAGAAAATAAGAGAGAAGAAAAAGGCATGGAAACAATACTTAGGAGCAAAAAAACACACCAGGAAAAACAGAGAAATACAGAGAATATATGATACTCAGAACAGAAGCAAAGAACAAAGTGCTAGCAGCAAAACAGAAGTCCTGGGAAGAATTTGGAGAAAAGCTAGAAAGCAATGCGCAAGAAAACCAGAAATTGTTCTATAAGACCCTAAAGAATATGAGGAAGGAAAAACAGTGCCCTCTTAAATTTATAAAGGACAAGCAAGGCAAATTGCTTACTGCCCCGAAGGAAGTAATGGAAAGATGGAAAGAATATTTTTTAGTGCTCCTGGATGGTGAGCAAGGTCAAGCATCAGAAATGATAACCACTGACACAGAAGGGGAAACCAATGGTGATGAAGATGACATAAAGATGGAAGAACTGAAGGCAGCGCTAGAGAAAATCAAGATGGGCAAAGCAGCAGGACATGATGGCATAACACCGGAAATGGTTAAGTACATGGGAGCAGCAGGCGACCTACTACTCCTAAGGGTCCTACAGGCAGCTTGGTGCAACAAGACCATACCAAAGGATTGGGAGATTGCAATAATAACATCAATTTTCAAAAAGGGTGACAACCAACAATGTGGAAACCATAGAGGCATATCCCTTCTCAGTGTCCCTGGTAAAATCTACTCTAGAATACTGGAGCAAAGACTCAGACGCCTAGCTGAGCCACAAATGGATGAGGTCCAGTGTGGCTTCCAAGCAAATCGAAGTACTCAAGACTTAATCTTCACACTCAGACAGTTGAGTGAAAAGGCTCTTGAGTATAAGAGTGAGATCCATCTTTGCTTCTTAGATCTGGAAAAGGCATTTGACAAGGTCCCCTGTAACAAACTTTGGGACTGTTTGGCAAGGAAGAACATTCCAATACCTCTGATTCATGCTATACAGAGCTTCTACAAGTCTTGCAGAAATTATGTGAGGATGGCGAACCATAAGTCAGAAGAATTCAGGACCACTACTGGTGTAAGACAAGGTGATATCCTGTCACCTTATCTTTTCATACTCCTCATGGACGATGTCATCAAGGCATGTAAGGAGAGGACAAGAAAGTATTCAGTGGGGTACTGGAAGATGAGACAGGTCTGTATTTCAGAGGTGGCATTTGCTGATGATGTTGCCCTGATTGCTAATTCAGAGGCACATCTTCAATCCAACCTGCAAGTCTGGAAGGAAGAGCTGGAGAAGAGAGGGATGATCATAAGCAGCTAGAAAACAAAAACCATGGTGATATCACGAAAGGAAAGAAGACATCAGATTAAGCTGGGAGAACAGGTCCTGGAGCAGGTCGACCACTTTAAATACCTTGGAGCTGTCATAGACCGGAAGGGAGGCATCAAAGAAGAGGTGGCTACCCAGAGAGCAGCAGCTGGGAGACTTTTTCAAGCCATAAATCGAGGATTCCTCAGCAACAGAGAAGTTGGTAAGAAGACAAAGATGGCTGTATACCGCTCCACCTATGTCCCAGTCTTGACATATGGATGCGAGTCATGGCCAATGACTACAACCCACAAAAGCCAGATCCAAACCTCAGAAATGAAGGGGTTGAAGTAACAAGAAGAGACATGGTCCACAACCAGACGATACGTCAAGGCCTAAAAACCCAACCCCTGCAGACCCAAGTTGAACAGTCCCAATTGAGATGGTTTGGCCATGTCTGCAGAATGGGAGAAGATCGGCTACCACGGCAAGCATGGGAAACTAAGAGCCAGGGATCCAGACCTCCAGGACAACCTAAAGTCCGCTGGGAGGACAACATTAGACAATCTTTGAAGGACCGAGGACTAAAATGGAACCAAGCCAGGAGGAAGACAGCCGATAGAATAGTATGGCACTCTCTCTTACAAACCTCTACACCTCACGGTAGAAGGCGAACGACTAAGTAAGTAAGTTCTTTTGGTTGTTAAACTGCACTGGTATATTTGTTAACTAATGAATGTATACACTCTTAGACAGCACAGACTATGCTGGCTTGGCCATGTCCACTGCATGGAAGATGGTCACATCCCAAAAGATATCTTCTACAGACAACTGGCAGATGGCAAAATAACAGTTGGGCGACCGCAGCTGAGATTCAAAGATGTGTGCAAAAGAGACATGAAGGCATTGGACATAAATCCAGGAACCTGGCGGGATAAAGTTGCCGATTGCACCAAGTGGCGATGCTATCTATGGTGCCACCTCAGATTGGGCAAAAAGAAGCTCTCACGGCAAGCAGAAGAGAGGAGAAAACATCGAAAGGAACATCAGGAAAATAAGCAGCTGAGGGCTGTCACCTCAGGGGCGCATTCTCATAGTCAGTTACGACTGAAGGGGCTATTATTACTATATTATTATTATAATTCTGATATGAGAATGTTTGGGCCTTCATTAATAAATGGTGATGGTTTTTTGCCTGCACTGTCTTTCAATAGTTCTCTTTCTTTGCATTTTGTTTCTATCCACCGTTCTTTTGCTTTTCTACTCATCATACATTTTTATTTGTCATTTTTAAATCCAATCTTATGATAAGCAGACACAAAATCACCTGTGTAGCAAGAAAAATAAAATATAATAATGATTTAAAAAAATATATAAAATCTACAATTTAAAATATACAATAACAAAGATATAACACTTTAACATGAACATAAAAGGATGAGAACACTTTGTGTTAACATTACTCTAGTCAAACCACATTAGCAATTTCAAACATGTGAAATCAAATATAAAAACATAGAAGACAAGCAACCAAACCACCATCACATAACCATCAAAATTGTATACTTTACACCAGCTACCCAAAACAAAAAGGTAATGTGACAAAAATCACTTTACATCAACTGCCTTGTCCAGGGAAAAGTAATGTGACTAAAGTGACTTTACATTAGCTACCTTGTCCATAGAAAGGCAATGTGACAAAAATCACTTTACATCAACTATCTTCTCTACTTCCAACCCACCCAGCTTTCCTGATGGCTCCAACTTGTTGGGCATATGACATCTGTGACTCTGTGTCCATCATGGTATCTATACTCTCATCACTTGCTTCCTCTTCATCATCAGATAGCTGGAAGGAATTCAATTTATAAATTTCAGAAAAGGTTGGATATGAATTGAGACTAAACGTTAATACTTTGCTGTAATAGCAAATAAGTAAAGACAACATGTTGGAACTTGCAGCCTCATCATGTGCAATAAACAGACACAGAAACCACAGTGTTGAAAGTACATAAAGTGCTGTGATATAGACTCCTTTAAAGAGAAGTAAGGCCATGTCCTCAGAAGAGACCCCGATGCCATCACAAGAACAGCTATGCTATGGACCCCTGAAGGAAAACGAAAGAGAGGCCGACCAAAAACAACTTGGTGGAGGACTGTGGAGGCTGAGATGCAAAGAATGAACCAGAGTTGGGGCACTGTGCGAAGGATGGCCACCGACCGAGCAAAGTGGAATCAATTTGTTGCTGCCCTACAAGACGCCACCAGGCGTGATGGCCACTGACTGCTTTGACGGTCATGGAGCAAACACGTGATTTTTTATAACAGGCCATGATATTTTACATTTCATTGAAACAAGCATCCATTAGAGTGGGATAAGTAAGATAAGATAACATACGCAGGTATAATATTCTTGTTAGATATATAATAACTCAGATGATGTGTTATTATTCAAGTGTTTGTAAAATATAGGCAGTTCTCTGTTTATACGTGTTTCATTTATGCGAATTCGAACTTACGCGAATCAATTTTAAGTTTTTTTTTTTTGTTTTTTGTTTTTTTTTTATTTACGCGCCAAACTCGAAACTAGGCGACCCGATATTTAGACATTTTTACAGTACGTATTTGATCTGCGCGACAACGGGAGGGCGAGAGCAAGATGGTGCCACTTTAAATGTTTCTTTGAAAAACTTTTGGAAGGCATTCACTACGAAAGATGCACTTTCACTCATCAAGACTGCACGGAATGACGTTCGCGGCGATGCATGAACGGTGTATGGGGGAGGGGGGGGGGGGGAACCCTCAAGTGCTGTTTAAATGGATATGACGAACATGAAATTGTAAATCGGCTTGAATCTCAGAAAGTAAAACAGAGCAATTAAGTTGTTGGTGCTGGAGAAGATCACAATGGCCGACAACTTGCATTGATTAAAAGGAGCCTTCCAATTTCTTGAATCCTGCCTTTTGATCTTTGAACAAGATGATACTAACATGGACCGGAGCTTTATGGTCAGGAGGATGGGAATGTGCTGCTCCCTACCATGAGATCCTCTGTAAGTAAAGAAAGTCACAAACTCAAACAACTCTGGACACCTTCCTTCTTCAGGAAACAATTCATTGCTAAATCGCCATTGCTTCTCATTCGGGTAACCCATCACCCCACCACTCGTCGAATTTAGGAGTTGATCCTGGCAAAGGGGCGACCGACCCCAACCAGGCGCGTCCACGGGTGGCGGATAGTGGAACGACCTCCAGATATGGTGTGTCAGCTGCGAATTAAGTCAGCATAGCTGGACGAATAAGCAGTCGCGGACGAAACGGCGATGTCCTCCCAGCAGGACGGGGAGGGGTAACAGGTGGCACTGATACCCCCACTGAAATCCCCCATATGTCCTATGACGGGTGCATCAAGCGAGTAAGAGTCGCTATAAGCTCTAGCCACGGGGAAGGTAAACCTCGGTAAACAAACCAATCTGCTGCCTTGCAGCTACCACCGGGAGATGGAAAGGCTATGGGAGACAACCCTGAACAACAAACACAACCCGGCCTGCCGAAGACGGAGTGTGTTAGCTACGGCGCAGACACCGGGAAAAATTAGGACACACACGCTTTTGCGGTATGGAGTCATGCGACAATCTCGACTTACGTCATGGCGTCGCTCCTATCAGCTACAACCGGGGAGGAGCGGAGCCGGGCCCCTAGCCTCGAAAGGGCCCACCCAAGCAACCGGTGCCTTTGCCAACCAAATGGTCGGGGGAAGGCAAAGTAGAGCAACTGACCAACCAACCCATTATCTTACAGTGGCTCAATGGAATGCAGAAGGAGTGAGGAACAAGAAACCGGAGTTACAAGAATTCCTCAGGGAAAATAACATTGATATAATCTGCATCCAAGAAACTCACCTAAAAGATACCCAACGATTCTTTGTACGTGGATACCAATCCTTCCGCCAAGACAGGGCAAAAAGAACTAAGGGAGGAATCCTCACACTGATTAAAACCTCAGTCCCAGCAGTAGAGACACACAGATCTGGTGAGGACGAACTTGAATACATAACAGTCCAACTACTGCTGCCCAGTGGAGACTTAATGATCACAAACTGCTACAGCCCTCCAACCACAACTCTGGAGCTACACAAAGTGAAGCTTGCAGCATCGAGACACCTCATTATGGGTGACTTCAATAGCCACTCACCCAGCTGGGGCTATAACGCAACAGATCCAAGAGGAGAAGAGGTGGAAGATTGGATGGTAGAGAATAAACTAATTCTAATAAACCAACCAGAGGATAAGCCCACCTTCTATTCCAGAGTATGGAAAACAACGAGCACACCAGATCTTGCTATGGCTACAGATGACATACATCGACTCACCACCAGAACAGTAAATACTCAACTTGGGGGTAGCGACCATGTACCAGTCACATTACAGATATCTGAGATAAGAAGTGCAGGAGAAATCAATATGTCTCCTAGCTGGAATTTCAAAAAAGCAAACTGGGGATTTTTTAAAGAACAAGCTGACAATTTCTGTCAGAACATTGCCCACTCAAATAACATCAATAAAAACATCTCCATCATCAGTGAGGCAATCATCCAAGCAGCAAAGAAGTCAATTCCACGAGGTAAACGACGAGACTACAAACCATACTGGAGTGACAACCTGGGAAAACTCCATAGTGAATTAAATAAAGCACGGGAAACTATGGAGCAAAATCCCACATTAGAGAACACACAGAGGCACAACAGCATAAAACAAGCTTTCAATGAACAAAAGAAAGCTGAAATCCAAAGGAGCTGGCACCAGAAGACTAGCAGTCTCAACATGGAAAAGGACTCAAGCAAACTATGGAATCTGACAAGAGTGCTAAATGAAGAAACAACAACCAGCTACTGTAAGACTGTCATCAAGGAAAATGAAAAATACCACACAGGAAAGATGGCAGCAAACATCCTGGCAGATTTCTACAAGGAAGAAAGCACCACATCACTTTCACATGCACGGATCCAAGAAGTACGTAAGGAAGTAAAAGAAAAACTGAAGCACCAAAACCCAGATATCTGCATGAAGTCACCCCTTACTATGAGAGAACTCAGTGTTGCCATAACAAAACTAAAGAACAGAAAAGCTCCAGGAAAAGATGGCATCACAAATGATATGATCAAGAACCTTGGACCTGTAGCCAGGCACAAGCTCCTCCTAATCTTCAATCAGTCATGGAGTACTGGAAAATTTCCAGATCAATGGCGAGAAGCAATCATTGTTCCCATCAGAAAGAAACAAAAGGAGAAAACAAGCAAGTCCAGCTACCGACCAGTTAGCCTACTGAGCTGTCTGGGTAAGGTAATGGAAAGAATGGTGAACTCAAGATTACTGAAACATCTGGAAAAAAAAAAACCATCTGCTTGATAACACACAGTCAGCATTTAGGAAAAATCGCAGCACCGAAGACCAACTAGTATATCTAGCCCAGGAAGTAGAAAATGCCTTTCAGGAGAAAAAGAAAGTGCTGGCGGTTTTTGTAGACTTGACAAAAGCCTTTGATAAGGTATGGAAAGAAGGACTCCTCCTTAAGATGCTCAACAGCAAAATTGAAGGGAGAATGTTCAACTGGATACGGGACTTTCTTCGATACCGCACAGCAAGAGTAAAACTTGACGGGAAACTGAGCCATCGCGTCACTCTACAACAGGGTGTGCCACAAGGAGGAGTTATCTCCCCCACACTTTTTATCATATATATAAATGATATTGCAGAGAAACTGTCCGGGCATATCTCCAGGGCTCTTCATGCTGATGATTTTGCTGCCTGGTGTGCTGCTGAACATTTGCCTACTGCGAAGTTCAGGATGCAAGCAGCGCTAAATACCATCGGTAAATGGGCATCAGATTGGGGAGTACAGATAAACCTCTCCAAGACAGTAGCAACCTGCTTCTCTCTGTCAAATCACCGAGAAACGATTAAACTGCAGCTAAATGGAAGTGAACTTCCAATCGAGGAAAACCCAACATACCTAGGAGTCAAGTTGGATAAGAGACTCACCTGGAAGCCGCACATAAAAGCAGTAGAACAGAGAGCAATAAGAAAGCTCTCTATTATGAAGAAACTGGCTGGCACAAGTTGGGGGGCAAATACCAACATACTAAAAAAAGTCTATACAGGCACAGTCAGACCTGTACTTGAATATGGCATGTCAGCCTGGGCCACAGCATCTAAAACAAACACAGAATGTCTAGGGAAAGTGCAAAATTCAGGCCTTAGACTAATCACTGGAGGGATGAAGACTTCTCCAATCCAGGCAATGGAGCGATACACCAACATCCGCTCTCTTGATGACAGACGTGAGGAAAAGGTATTCACTCACAGTGAGAAGCTTCTACGAATGCCAAGACATCCAATGCATGCCAAACTCCATAGTGTGACAAAGAACAGGCTGAAAAGAACCAGCTTCCTAAACATCTCCAAACATTTGCACCGATGCCATGAAGACCTCCTCCCAAATCGATCTACTGAGATTGAAATGTTAATTGATTACGAGGAGCCAGACGACTGCCATGGAAATATATCTATCATCACAGAAGTCCCTGAAATAAAAAAGAAAGGCCACCTGACCCCTCAACAACTAAAAACTTTGGCTCAAGAAATGATTGAAGAAAAGTACAACCCGAAGGAGTGGACACATGCATACACAGATGGATCTGCTGAGGGGGGCAGTAAAGAACGGTGGAGGAGGCATTTTTATAAGATTCCTAAATGGAAAGATCATCCGAAAGGCCTTCCCAACTGGAAAGATCTCCTCCAATTTTAGGGCAGAAGCTATGGCACTACTGCAAGCCCTGAAGATCCTCACCAGACCTGAACAGCAGCCACAAGCTAAGATAGTAATCTTCACTGACTGCAGATCATTACTTGAATCAATACAAAACACCAGAAATGATAACATGATGAATGAGATCAGATCTGAGCTTAACATCATCCAAAGGTCATCAACCATTGCCCTTCAGTGGTTACCTGCCCATTGTGGAATCGCTGGTAATGAGAAAGCAGATGCTCTATCAAGAAGTGGCAGTAAAATGGAACAATACAGCCACCCATTGCCCTATCGGGAAGCAAAAACCATCATCCACAACAAGTACAAAAATCAGTGGAAGGAGGAAGGGGATATATACAGCAGAGATGACCCAATCCACCACCTAAACAGACACCAACAGACGACAATTTTCCGCCTGAGAACTGGTCACTGCAGATTACTTGGACATCTCTATCGCCTCAAGATATCCCACACGAATGAATGCCCTTGTGGAACCGATATCCAGACTCCAGAACACATTCTCCAGAACTGTCCAACCCATGATAAATTGCGACGTGCGACCTGGCCAAAAGGTGATGAGCTCCAGCAGAAGCTATGGGGCTGCCGCGCCGACCTGGAAAAGACTGTGGACTTCGTCCTGGCGACAGGCCTGCAGATTTAGCATGACTACAAACCGAACGCAGAAGAAGAAGAAGAAGGAGTTGATGAAGCTGAAGAAAGTAATGGTCAACATTGTTTTTAAGCACCTGTACAAGTACTTAAAGTGAATGGTATGTAGTAGTTGAGACTGGTATTATTTTTTTACATGTATTATTTTTTTATTATTATGTACGGCACTGATGAAACATATCCCCCTTTCTTTACATGTACGAGAAAATCCTGTTCCATTTATGCGATTTCTGTTTATGCGAGCGTCCCAGGAACGCATATATTGCGTAAACAGAGAAATGCCTGTAATTAATCTGTTCATTGTATGTTCCGTTCTTATGATCTTCTTCATAATTTCCACTTCACCAATTTCCATCTTTTTTTTTTTCACTGAAAGCATATTTGTTCGAATATTTCATTCCTTCTAGCGTTATCTTTGGCTGGATCATGACCGGAACCTTTTGACTTACCCTTTCTTTGTTTGTGAGCGAGACCTACCATTCACTGGCTATCGTTAATATTACAGGTGATGAAAGCGATTAATTACAGGACATGCCAAACTGTTATTATCTAACATGGCTTGCCAAGTCCACTTAGAATGGTGATAGTATGTCGACAACGTTTCCCAGATATCATATCTGTTCTCGTGACAGAGATGATACCAGTGTAATAATATGTCAGATTAACATAGGCTGCCAAGTCATCGTCGGACTCATGGAACAGCTAGGACCATGATCTGCCTATCATTTTTCGTGGTAACCCAGACTGACTAGCTGCACTGTGGTAGATGCGTGTTTATGTGAACTGAAGTAGTTGTTCAGTTAAGCGCAGCCTCCAAGAATTTGTGGGAAGCGAACTATGTTATCATTTTTAAAATAACTGACTTGATAACCATCAAGTTTCAATATATTATTCATAAAAAATAAGAAGTTGTTAATCAGCTTCAAGGAGTTTTAAGTGGCAAAACCTAATATATCACAAGGAAGTACGCAGTGAAAAAAAATGTAAAGCTTATTTTTGTTTATTACTTCTGAAGGTCAAAACAAGAAACATTTGGTTGCGGTAAAAGAACATGCAAATTTAGCCTTGTCATCAACAACAAATTTTAATTCAAATATACCCCTTGATTGATAGCCGATTTACATAAATAGATTTCAAGGATGTCTTTACATGTGAATTGTGAAAGGTCTACATTTGGGCTTTTAGGAAAAACTAAAAAGTAATCGGCGACGTGCAAGGTGGAAAAAAGAAGAGAATCGAGCTCAAACAATGTAGCTTGAAGACAAGTGAAAAAAGTGTCGTGAGAAGTCATGACCCATGGTCCAAAGGAATGATGATGATGGAGTCTTCAAAAGATGATGACTTTTAAAGGCATTTGATAAACAGGAAAGACATCGACAGGTTTCTGCGAGACATAATTGTATCGAAGTAATATTTAAGAGAACGTTTTGGGAAGATTGTGAGGCGATGGAGTCTACTGATAAGCTAAAAGTTAAGTCTAAATTTGATGTCTCTTATAGCTGTCCGTCGGCGTCTGTGGCCTAATGGATATGAACGCAGTTTCATAATCCAGATATACCAGGTTCGAAACCTGCTGCAGGCGGTTTGGTAGCAGATCGCTTTGTGTGGATTTTTAACAATGGTATAAGCGCCGTACCGTTCAGAAAGCAAATGGCAAACTACTGAATGAAAAAATTGCCTAGAAATATCACAAACAGCCAATAAAAGCTGGGGTTGATTGCCACGTCCAGTAAAGGATAAGCAACTAACTTTTTAACATAGCTAACCACAAAAATGTCATGCTGCTTGTAGGATCTCTTCGAGCACACCAACACCAACAACTCAAGCTAGTATAGAGCGACCGTTTTGTGCTTTAATTTTTAAATTATCTGCGCAAACAATTTAATTGCAGCAATAATTTTTTGTTACATAATGAATTATGAATATAAGAATAATTGAATGATTTTAGTTTAAGTGACATTTACCTTCATTCTCGAACAAATAAAATTGTTTCTTCAAATTTAAATTTCAAAGTTTAACTTCAGTTAAAAATAAAAGTTGAGTCGGAGAGCAGATACCTATGATGCCGGAACGAAGCTGTAGTGTAGAAATTAATACATTTATTGCGCCAAATTCCTGGTAAAACACACAAAATACGAAAAACAATGTTTATTCTCAGTTCATTATTTCCATTAATTTAAAACTATTATTTTAATTGACATATTTCCACCTTATTTTACATTGTTTTAGTTTTTATATCAGATCGGTTGAGACAACGTGGATGTGATAAGTTGACTCAGAATTTCTGTCGATTTTCTCGTCGTTAAAACCGCCCCTTTCTTATCTTTGATTTATGTACCTTGAGAGATATTATTTTTGTAGTGTTTACCTTTAATAAATTTTTTTTAAAGATTGAGACCCAAACCAATCCGAATTTTCCCAATTATTTCTTTGTTCCTTCCTATATCTGTCTGTCAGAGTCATACAGTGAGTGACTACGTCATAAAAGCGTGGAGGTGAAACGTAAATCGAGGTCACTTAGGAACCCTGTATCTAGGTTGTCGTATGTCACTCAAAAATCACACTCAATGATCCTGTCTATCCTACCACTTCTGCACTTAACTAAATCAGCGGTCTAATTAAATGCCTTTGCTTTCTTTTTTTTTTTTCACATTCACTCAACCAGAGTCGGTCAAAACTTGAAAGATTAAATTGTAGCAAGAAAAGGACCTGCATGCAAAGTTTCAGCTCTCTACGACGAGTGGAAAATAGAGATCATTAGCTTTAAAGATTGGATGAGTTACTGTACCATAAGGTCTTTTATATATGGACGTACGTCCTAATATAACCGACGGTCCCTGTGTCTATGTTCAACGAGGCGCACCTCGCCAACACGAGGCAAAATTTATTTAATAGAAAAGTGAATAAAAATAGTGGCTACTGGCAGCAATAAGATGAGTATTAAAACGGAAGCCTCCACAACCACTAGGACTAATACCCCGTGGGAAAACTCCAATCTTTCGTTGGACTAGCCAATACAGCTGCCAACTCGGATAACAGCAACATGAACACCAACAACTGCGTCGTCAGAATCACCACCGACAACATTTAATACTTACATCAGGGGCCAAGTACTGCTTAATTTCAGCACCTTCGCCGATTTGTCTGAAAATATCGCTGTGTTCACTAGCCCTGCTTCCACTACTGGCCTCATAGGAACTTGACTTCTGCTCCTGGCTCACATGTTTACCTGTGAAGACAAAGAAATCAGGTAAGAGTTTGGCAATAAAATGAATTTGATTAAATACCACCGCTTCATTACTGTAGTTTCTTGCCGCCGTTTGCCGTGTGATTGGACGAAAGATGCTGTTAACGTCGTCATGATGCTAGAAACCGTTTTAATGCCATGGTAACTTGATGCTGTTGCGCTGTCTTGTAACTACTGTAACTGACAGAAAGCTTGAATCACAGTTACCTGTGCAGTCAGCCATTTTGTCGCTAACAGGGTTAGGGTTATGGTTATAAGGTTAGCGTTAGCTGTTTTTCTGTATAACCCTAACCTAGGGACGGACTGGCGGTGAACTGGGTCTCCGAGCAATAAGGGATTGTTTACTTCACAGTTAATTAAGTTAGCTGGAGACTATGGTACAGTGAGCCCCCTACTGCTGTGGGCCCTCGAGCACTGCCCGGCTGCCCAGTCCGCCCCTACATATAACCCTAAACGCCTTAAACATATTTTCTTTAAATAAACACTTAACAGCACTCTTAATTTGCTACACTACCACTAACCGTAACCATAACTCTATCCCTGTTTGCGACATAATGGCCGACCGCACAGTAAACTGGAATTCAACCGATAGAAATTTCAACAAAATGTAAAGAGACCAGAATTACAACTAATGATACTGAAAAGCACGCATTTTAAAACTACTAATTTCTTGCGTAGCAACTGGTACCGAAGTTGCCACCTTAACTGCTGATGTTCATTACCTATCTACAAGCACAATCTTCAGAAAGATAAAACTGAAATCAACCTACGGATAACGTGTATTATTCAGCGCACAAGAACAACACATTTTTCCAGTTCCATAAAGTGAAAGAAATGTAATTATTTGAGAATATTATGTATTTCTGAAACAGCAGGGGACCTGTTTTGCCGGGCCTATTGATTTCTTCCATTCGTATTTCAGTGGCAAAGTTTCTTAGTATCACACTGCGCATATGTTTATGATATAATGTTGTTTATGTGCTTGTTTTGTCTGTGCTATCTATATGTCTTCTTCTTCAAGTACCGTGCCTAGTGGCGTAGGAGATCATGTCTCTCCAGAACTCTCTGTCTCCAGTACTGTTTATCATTTCTGCTGTTGACTTCTTTCCATGTCACGATGTCAAACTGTCTAGTATTTGCTCTCTTTGCCTTCCCCTTTCTATTTTTCCTTCAATATCTATATGTGCGCGCGTGTAATTGCATGCATGTACGTGTTTATAAATGTGTGTATGGCGTATGTATATATGTGTCAACACAGAAATAAAGAAAGAAGGACACATGAGACCTGTATGTAGACCCAAAGGCTGGGGGGGGGGGGGCGGGGGGGGTCTGAAGGGATATTTGGCATAGGCGTCATCACACATAAGAGAAGGGGGCGCTTATCTCAGCAGTGCTTACATGTCATTCTTCCAGTTAAGATATTTTAAAACCCTCTTCCCAAACAATGTTTGCCTTGCAATGGTAAATGACCCGGGTCCGCATTTAAGCTCTTGGAGGGCCTGCCTGTATGTATGTATGTTGTGTGCATGCATGCCATTGTATGATGTATATTCATACTTCGTGCTCTTACGTATACAGCAAGATATGACATAATAAAATCCAAGTGTAAGTTATTACAGACCTTTACCCCTCATATATGATGTCACAAACAAGCAGAAACAACACAGGGTAACGTAAACGTTCTATGAGGGTGTCTCAAAATTACCCTTCAGAATAGCCATGCGCTTTTTCGTACATTAGAGCCACGGTAGCGCAATGGTTAGTGCACTGTCTTCCTAGCTCCATGTGTCGATGGTCAAGAAAATATGGGTCTAACACCATATTCCCAATATGCCTCATTGGGCGCGTAAAGGGATTCCCCCTCCTTTTTCGTACATTAATAATTATCTATTATTGAATTTCAACAAACTTTCAAGGTTTAGATGGATTACTCTCTGAATACCAAGGAGTCTTCAACTTGGTATTGGCTGCAAAAGAGCGAGAAGCCCAGCAGTCCTAGTTAAACAACAACATTCCCTGTAAACAATAGTTCTATGTCCCTGTGTAAACCGTTCTGAATAATTCCATTTCGCTGTTCAAGTTAAATGAAGAAATATGTCTGACTTATATTTTCAGTCACATACAGGCTTGAATTACGTATCAAATGGTAATTATGACACATATAGCAATGGTTTTCAAACTTGAAGCATTTGCCACATTTGGCCTTGCTATACAGTCATCGAATTGGAAAGGTAACATGACAATAAGTAAACTACGTCATAAATGGATATTTCCTATATACCGTGAAAACAAAGCCAAAACTATGTCAAGTCTGTAAGAACCGTTCATTTGTATGGAGCAGAATCACGGAAAACGTAAAGGTAAAAACGCACCCTCAGAGAATTTGAAAAGTAACATTTAAATAATAAATTAGAAGTAACATGTCAAGACACAGTAAGAAATACAGTGATCTAAGATTAGACAGAAAGAAATGACATCAGTATTAAGATCTAATAAAGAAGATGGAGATGGATGGGTCACGTACATTGCATGAAAACAGACTAACTTTACCTTTATGGATAGGTCACGAAAATTGTATGAAAACAGACCACCTTTACCATTTACTAATAGCAAACCTGATCTAGGACGTGAAAAAAAAACCCCCCTGAAGCTTTGAGCAAAGCTGACAATAATGAGGACTCTGCATCAATAATTTGTTGAGAACAGACCATCACGGAGTACAACTTTCGTAATAAGTTGGTATGCGTGAATCGATTGATCGTCTTGCTTATATCCCTTATTCTAAGCCAGTTAGTTTAGCAATTGTAAAGATGAAGTCAGTTCACTATCAGATACTGCCGTAGGGGGAGAGAAGTGTTAGAGATTTCACTATACTAGGTCCGGCTTTATGAGATGGGGTGACCAGTTCCTGTCCTCTCTCAGCACTTTTTTTTTTGCTGAATAAAATGTCACAGATAAGTGAAAATAAGCAATGTGTAAATCTTAAAAACCAACAAATTAACCAAGATGATTTCGATACATTATTCTAAGTAGTAAAATAGAGCTCACGCCAGCCAAAGCGACACACTTGGCTCAAAAACTTGGCTCAAAAACTAAAACTTTAGCTCCCCACGGCGCTTCACTACCATAAAGTAAAAGAAAAAGTGAAGTAAAGTAGGTGGAACAGCTTTATTTAATTAAATATAACGGAACAAGAAATGGAGAATAGGTGATTCAGATATCTGGGAGCCAGGAAAGCGTAGCCAATATCAACCCACACAAAGGATACTTAACAGTGGAACATACGCGGCCAATAGATGGCAAGGGCTAACAAGAAAGACATATGAACAACATAATACGGCAAGCCCCCACTTAGCTCTGTTAATTCATTCCTGAAATATCCAGCGCTAACCGAAAAAGAGCTAAACAAACATTGATTTCCGATAAGACTTAATAGGAAACAAACTAATTCGCTCCCAAGCTCTAGAAAGTTCTGTAAAAATTAAGTAAAAGTGACACAAAATAAAAACTAAATGGTTAACAACATTTATTAACTACAAATAATTATCAACCATATTAAGCACAAACAAAATATTGTGTATGTACTGTACTAACTGAACATATTTTTAAAATACTACAAGACTTAAATTGCTACTACTTCAGTCGCTTGTAGCTAGAGTTGTCCTCATCTTCAGACGACTTGTTAGCAGAAGGTTCTGTAGGGGTTGAACAAGTTTTTCTGGCTCCGTGTGTAGAAGGCACGGCTTCTTGGTCAATAGGGGAAGATGATATTGGAGACTTAAAAAAAAAAACCAATCCAGCTTATGTTGCCACCTTTTTCTCTTCAAGAAGCACGCTGTAGTAATTAAGATCTTGTTCTATGTTACTGCTTACCATAGAATTGCTTTTCATTTTGGGGTCATGCTTCAATGTGCTAGCAATGACAATGTTTCTTGGCTATCCCACCACTCTGAATGAACTTGAAAGTTATATCCCTGCCTCCCATGGAATTTTGCGCACGGTGTAAGAACGAATTTTTCAGCGTATAACGGGCATCTGGTATAAAACTGAAACAGCGTTACATCGAAAAAGCGCTAATCGAAGAGCGTAAGACCGGGGGATTGGTGCACCGTAAACTGGCTAGGAATCCGATACAAGATGCTACTTTTATGATTCGCTCCTAAGATGTAGTAGAGGATTAAAAATAAAGAATGTTCAAATAAAAAGAAAGATACATAAACAGAAAGGAAGAAAGAAAGACAACTGAAAATAGCCTACATGCAAACATATACAAAGAAAGCATAAACAGCGTAATTTTCTGACTTCCCTCGAATCCCTTCGTCGAAATAATTTCAGACAAAGCTGGTTTTCAATCGATGCCAGTGAAGAATAAAAAGAATGTGAGAATAAAAAGATTGCACATATAGAAAGAAAGCGAAAGGAAGATATATAAAGACAGAAAGAACTAACGAAAGAAAGAAAGAAAACTGAAAACACACTACACGTATACACAAAGCCTAAACAGCGTAATTTGCTGACTCCATATCTATTAACCTCTAAGCCCTTCGTGGAAATTGTCACGAAGTGTATTCGCCTTCTTTTCTCTCTGTCAATCTGTTCTCATACCAAAACATTCCTTTTCTCTAAATTCTCTGGAATATCGACCTCTCATCAATACACATCAGGAGATCTCCCATTTGCTGCGGGAAATAAATTCCTTTGTTCTACGTTTGACTGGCAAAACCACTGTGACCTTTTACACCGCGCCCTGAATAATTACAGTTTAGCCAATGGATAGGGAGCGCGGATTAGTCTTTTGACCTTTGACCTCAGCAACCAAACTGAAACCTGGAGAAATTAGGCGCGATTTTCAAGGCATAGTCTGGTAAGCCCATTCTCTCGCTAGGCAGCGACCGGCCTGGACAAGATAGTCTGGTTAAGAAATACCAGTCATTTTAAACAGCAGTGGTTGTGAGCGCAGCGAGTAAGTGATCTATATTGTTATATGAATAACATGAATTAATCATATGTTTATCTACAACATATCATGTCAGTATCTTTTGTTTTTCACTGTGAAAGAAATTAATATCCTTGATTTTGTACAGGAGACAACAACATTATGACTACTGAAAGTTTCATGTATGAACTACCCTTGTCCTGTTTTATACTGAATGATTTCTACTAATTCTACTGTATGATTTCAGCCATGATTATCCTTGTCATATTTTAATCCTGAAATGATTTCTGCAAATATCCTTATTATATTTTAATGTGTTAATGTGCATGTTCCTATGTTATGATGGTATTATCAAGGTATATGAATGCCTATCACATAAACACAGAAGTATGTAATGAATGGGCAACAGCACTAGCCAATTTTATAAATGAATATGTTGACTGACTTGTAATTCAGTGGTTCTCAAACCTTAGCAGCAATGACACCCCAACATGTTACAGCAAAATAGAAAACTATTACCCAGTGGTTCTCAAACTATTGTTGACAGTGACCCCAAATTGATTTTATTGCTATATGGGCACAAGGTAGACCAGTGGTTCTCAAACTTTTGATGACCACTGCCCCAAACTTCACAGTGGGTGAAGCTAATGGCCCATATGTTGAAAATCACTGCGGTAAACAAGCTGGAAGCCAGATATAGGTTTAGATCCACCTGTTTGCTTATAACATCAGTTATGCTATAGTACTTTATAGATAATAAATAGTACTTTGTTATTGATGTTAGCTATGAATGTTTGTTAGATTTCTGATGGACGATTAGCGTCCAGCAGATAGGGGAAATGACTTCTCTGGAGATTACTAATGGCGCTTCAATTGTTTGTCAATCCAGTCCTACCAGGTTGTCATACCAGGTTGTCATACCAGGTTGTCATACCAGGTTGTCATACCAGAAGACCTAAGCATAAGCAGTGTTCTCAAGGGCAGACTTAATCCATCCCAGCTGGTGATGCGCCCTGAGTCAAGACGGAGAAAGCAGCTTGCCATCCTCCGAAACCCTAAAAAGAAACTTGCGGGACCTGGAGTGCTGAGACATATTGAACCCCTGGCAACAAGACTACATCAGCAATTGAGATGAGTATCTGAACATGCCAGCAGAACCACTAAAGAATATTCCCATTGTCCTATGATTAAAAATTAATTCTGACATGGATCAGAACCATTCATAGATTAGGGAACATATCATATAGTTGTATATTTTAATATATTGTGAGATTCTATTTTCATTTTTGTAAACTTTACATAACCGAGTCTGTTGTTATTTTCTTTGTAATATTTAATTGGGTTGTATAGTTTTAATAACATAAATCTACACCCTGGGGGCAGAGCCAAAATTAATAAACACTATTGGGTCGGGATATTTTTAATGTGGCTGGGCACCAAATCTCTTATCCATCTGTATGTACTATACATAGTCCTTTATAGGATCTCGGATAAAGAATTTATCGCCTAGAGAATATCCTGTTTAGTTTCACCAGAATTCTCTTGGAAAGTTTTTTTGAGTGGACTATTTCCCGAGGAGAGGCAGTTTTCTTCAAACTCGGAAGCTATCAATTAGACATTATTATCTTTATTCTTCCATTTCATTCAAGCTGTCATATCTCCTCAAAACACCTCGCGACAAGTGGGGGCTCGTCCGGGATCTACTTTTTTCATATTTAGACACTTGTCTGAGATATGAAAACTCTTATCTTTCCTAGACCACTACTGCTGTAGGTACTTGTCACTTATTGGTGTCCAAGTCTAGGATTAGATTAAAGAGGGGACATATAAATTACCCTAGACTAAATTACATATAAATTTTTACAAGAAAAACAGATTTTAAGTTATGTTATGAAAACTATTCTTGGTGGTACTGCTGGTTATTAGTTACATGTTGTTAACTAATATTTAAGTTATATTTTATGCATGCTGGTTTTAAATAACATAGGTTGTTAAAATACTTTAGTTTAGTTACGGCTATAGAAAGTATTAAGCCTGTATTTATTTGATAGTGAGTTAGAGATCTCATACTTGCTCAGCAAAACCACTGCTGTTAAAATGGATGAGATAGAAGGACTGAAGAAATGGACAGCGCAATCATATAAGATTGGAAAATTATCTGGCTTCTCGGGAAGTTTGCTGGAAAATTATGTCTCGGAACAGGTAGAATGTTTCATGAGCATAATGGGGCAACAGAACGAATGGAGAGCAAAATGCAAGGAAGAGAATGTGGAACATGAGAGACAAAGACAAGAAAAATCCCTCCAGTGTAAGGAAGAACTGCAAGAAATGGAAACTCAGTTTCAACCTACAAAAATGGAATCCAGGGATAAACTTGAATCTAGGAATACTCATCATGCCACTCCTTTGCCAATTCCATCACCACCCTCAGCAGTAAATATAACTGCACCACATGAAGCCAAGTCTATGTCTCAGAATTCAGGCTCAGACAGAGCAGAGGTACAGGTATCGAAACAGAGACATCTAGACAATCCTGAAACCCAGATTAAGCACAGCTGTGCTAATAATCTGAAGAGACCTTCCTCATCCTCAGCAAAAACTCACAACAGGCATACCAAAAACAACCGCACCCACAACCTGGTAAATAGGATCGCTCAAGTAAATAGGATCGCTCAAGTAAATAGGATCGCTCAACCAAATAGGATCACTCAACAGAAGAGGATTACGCAACCCTATGGGAAGGGAAGGGATGTTCTTGAGCATCACCTGTCGGCCACCCTACATCAGTTAGACTGTAGGCGCCGAGACCCAAACCCAAAGACTTCATACAAAGCTAAGGTCCCTACCATGGATGGGAACTTGACGAAGGCCCGGAGTGGATACAGGGATTCTCAAAATGTGGAGACTGCCACAGTAAATGGAGAAGAAATCACCTGTTTGTATTATCAAGGTCTTAGGTGTGATGCCCTTGTCTCAGCCTCTGTCATCGACCTTGATCAAGTCACCGAAGAGGATGTTGAGGTAACCGCACCCATGATAAACAACAGAAGGATGATTTTGCCTTTAGCTTATGTAGAAGTTAGGTCGAACTTTGTAAACGGCAAAGTAAAGGCCGCAATATTGGATGAACGAATTTACCCCATACCTCAAGGAGGGAAATATATCATCTTAGGAGACTCAGCACGATCCAGAGATGGCGTGACTGAACAGGCTATGGAGACTCCAATGCCTAACTCATCTTCCAATATTTTCACTGAAAAGTTGGAAGAGTGCAAAGGGATTGACCACCCCAGTGCACTTAATTCTGAACAAGTTTTGATAGTCTCACCCACTAACTGCGTCCAGAAAGTGAAGCCGGGCCAGAGTTTCTTGGTACCTGGTGGGATGAAACATGTTTCAGAAATATCTTCCTTTATCATGAGAGAAGCAGCTGAAGAGGAACATGAGCCTCAAGCACTTAGTCTTCAGTCAGTTCTGATAACCTCAACCACTATCTGGGATCAGAAAGTGAAGCGGGTTCAAATTTCCTTGGTACCTGGTGAGCAGGAACAACTGACAGACATATCTTTCTCTGTCACTGGAGAAACAGCGAAAGAAGAACATACACGCTCTCATACCTGGGGAGATAGGTATGTGTCCTTAGGCAGGTCAAGCAATATGACTAAAATAAGGTTGTGTATGAGGCTGGCAACCTCATCACGCAAAACTATTTGCTATAGATCCAATTGTAAGCAGAGTGTAGGCTTTAGGGCAAGCTCTTTGCCAGGAGGCAAGCTTCAATGGAGGATCTATAAGGAGGAAAAGAAGAGGGGGATATTTTTGCGAGCAGGCTTGCTCACCCCACCTCGACTACTTATTGAAGAGGAAACGGATAGAGATGTGTGGATTACAGGCATACCGTTCGACAGAGGAAAAATGGGATTGAATTAACAAGAGATATGAGACAGGAAGGTATTAGCAGACAGAAGAGAATAGTCGGCTCAACTTAAGTTAGCCGTAGGCATAACTTTTAAAAGGGGGCCTATGTCACGAAGTGTATTCGCCTTCTTTTCTCTCTGTCAATCTGTTCTCATACCAAAACATTCCTTTTCTCTAAATTCTCTGGAATATCGACCTCTCATCAATACACATCAGGAGATCTCCCATTTGCTGCGGGAAATAAATTCCTTTGTTCTACGTTTGACTGGCAAAACCACTGTGACCTTTTACCACTGTGAACTTTTACACCGCGCCCTGAATAATTACAGTTTAGCCAATGGATAGGGAGCGCGGATTAGTCTTTTGACCTTTGACCTCAGCAACCAAACTGAAACCTGGAGAAATTAGGCGCGATTTTCAAGGCATAGTCTGGTAAGCCCATTCTCTCGCTAGGCAGCGACCGGCCTGGACAAGATAGTCTGGTTAAGAAATACCAGTCATTTTAAACAGCAGTGGTTGTGAGCGCAGCGAGTAAGTGATCTATATTGTTATATGAATAACATGAATTAATCATATGTTTATCTACAACATATCATGTCAGTATCTTTTGTTTTTCACTGTGAAAGAAATTAATATCCTTGATTTTGTACAGGAGACAACAACATTATGACTACTGAAAGTTTCATGTATGAACTACCCTTGTCCTGTTTTATACTGAATGATTTCTACTAATTCTACTGTATGATTTCAGCCATGATTATCCTTGTCATATTTTAATCCTGAAATGATTTCTGCAAATATCCTTATTATATTTTAATGTGTTAATGTGCATGTTCCTATGTTATGATGGTATTATCAAGGTATATGAATGCCTATCACATAAACACAGAAGTATGTAATGAATGGGCAACAGCACTAGCCAATTTTATAAATGAATATGTTGACTGACTTGTAATTCAGTGGTTCTCAAACCTTAGCAGCAATGACACCCCAACATGTTACAGCAAAATAGAAAACTATTACCCAGTGGTTCTCAAACTATTGTTGACAGTGACCCCAAATTGATTTTATTGCTATATGGGCACAAGGTAGACCAGTGGTTCTCAAACTTTTGATGACCACTGCCCCAAACTTCACAGTGGGTGAAGCTAATGGCCCATATGTTGAAAATCACTGCGGTAAACAAGCTGGAAGCCAGATATAGGTTTAGATCCACCTGTTTGCTTATAACATCAGTTATGCTATAGTACTTTATAGATAATAAATAGTACTTTGTTATTGATGTTAGCTATGAATGTTTGTTAGATTTCTGATGGACGATTAGCGTCCAGCAGATATGGGAAATGACTTCTCTGGAGATTACTAATGGCGCTTCAATTGTTTGTCAATCCAGTCCTACCAGGTTGTCATACCAGGTTGTCATACCAGGTTGTCATACCAGGTTGTCATACCAGAAGACCTAAGCATAAGCAGTGTTCTCAAGGGCAGACTTAATCCATCCCAGCTGGTGATGCGCCCTGAGTCAAGACGGAGAAAGCAGCTTGCCATCCTCCGAAACCCTAAAAAGAACTTGCGGGACCTGGAGTGCTGAGACATATTGAACCCCTGGCAACAAGACTACATCAGCAATTGAGATGAGTATCTGAACATGCCAGCAGAACCACTAAAGAATATTCCCATTGTCCTATGATTAAAAATTAATTCTGACATGGATCAGAACCATTCATAGATTAGGGAACATATCATATAGTTGTATATTTTAATATATTGTGAGATTCTATTTTCATTTTTGTAAACTTTACATAACCGAGTCTGTTGTTATTTTCTTTGTAATATTTAATTGGGTTGTATAGTTTTAATAACATAAATCTACACCCTGGGGGCAGAGCCAAAATTAATAAACACTATTGGGTCGGGATATTTTTAATGTGGCTGGGCACCAAATCTCTTATCCATCTGTATGTACTATACATAGTCCTTTATAGGATCTCGGATAAAGAATTTATCGCCTAGAGAATATCCTGTTTAGTTTCACCAGAATTCTCTTGGAAAGTTTTTTTGAGTGGACTATTTCCCGAGGAGAGGCAGTTTTCTTCAAACTCGGAAGCTATCAATTAGACATTATTATCTTTATTCTTCCATTTCATTCAAGCTGTCATATCTCCTCAAAACACCTCGCGACAGAAATAACTTCAGACAAAGGCCAGGTTATGATCGATATTAGAGGATTCTCTTATTTAGCTGGTTGGTTTATGGACAAGATCATGGTGTTCTGCTACCAGTGTTCTGATGATAGGAAACTATCAGCGTTACCACTCTGAATTTTGAAGAAAAAAAACACCCTAGATATCGGCGACTTGGGCTATATTGGACGATTTTGGGCGAAATCTAGGTGGCGTTCTTCAACTAATGAAGGAAAATGACACCTAGACAGGACAAAAAAAAAACCTAGACCTATGAGTGGCAACGCTGGAAACTATGTATACAGAACGTTACAAGAGGAGGACATCTGAAAGGGGGCCCTGCGTTGGGCATGTGTTTCGGCCCTTTAATTTCCTTTACACTTCAAGGGGGTAGGGTCTTCTTGGGTCAAGACTCCCAAGTGTCAGCTTCTTGCTGTCTTTGCTCTGCTCTGTTATCCACAGTGTATGCCACTCACCGGTACAAAATACGGCAAACTTTGGTCGTCTGCATGCCATAGTCCCCCGATGAAAGAATCATACTCCACCCCACCCCACCCACCCCCAAAAAAGTTTCAAAACGAGTACTTTGACAGGGATACAAATTTTTGAGTATTGTTTTGAAATTTCAGGATTTTAAAGGACTGTATTTGCTGTTTACAGAACATTTGTATAAATAAAATATAAACTGTGGCTCTGACTACCTACGCGGCGTTTACTGAGGTGATGGTTCCATGTGAGAGAGAGAGAGAGAGAGAGAGACAGACAGAGAGAGAGAGAGACAGAGAGAGAGAGAGAGAGAGAGAGAGAGAGAGAGAGAGAGAGAGAGAGAGAGAGAGAGAGAGAGAGAGAGAGAGAGAGGAAACACTTATGATCAATTTCCACAGTAACTCACTCAATATTTATCAAGAAGTAGTATCCCAGTAATTACACACATCACCTTTCCACTGATGGATGGACGGAATAAAAAAAAAAACACAGTAACTACAAATTTCCAAGTTGGACTTTCTGTATCTTTTACAACTAAAAATGTACAACAATAGTCCTTCTCCTCATTTTAATACGGTGATTCACTAGAGAGAGACAATTAATTATCAGTAGCGGGTAATAAGATAATTCTGTGACATAATTCTTACATGTACATGAATAATTTATGGCTGTAGCCCGTTAAGGCTGAAAGATTCCTGACCACGCCAACGGGATGAAATAACCAGACTATACAATACATTAGACCAGGGGTTCTCAACCCTTTGTTTGTTCATGGCCCCGCTGTGGATCCCTAGAAATATGGCATGGCCCCCTGTGGGCGCTATATGGCCCACGTTAAGAACCACTGCATTAGACAATTCGTGTAATTGACAGGGGACTCTAAGGAGATAAAGAAATAATAGGGCTACCGCTCCCTCAGGTATGTCGTAAGAGGCGACTACTATGAGGTTGAGCATGGGGCTGGCAAACTCATCGTGTAACACAGGGGTTTTTTTTTGCTCATGCCCCCCACCCCTTTCAGAGCCTCATTTTCATCTGTGGCCCCACTCACAATCGCTGTTAGCTGGAAAAAAAGGTAATTTACCATCTTAATGTGGCCCCCTAGAAATATGGCATGGCCCTCCCTGGGGGTGGGAGGCATATGGCTCACGCTCAGAACTACTGATGTAAAAGACTACAAAAGCAACAACTGCAAAAGCACAAGAACGCTTTGGTGAAGCCTTCCTGCCGCGTGCCGCAGCATGATCACGACATTAGATCCACACCAGGTCCTGAGGATTCGAGGCTTCTACGGGTGGTTTCCGGCAGTGGTAAATCCATTCTCCTTAGAGAGTAACTTAGGAAAATAAATGCATGAATAATTGAGACATGAAAGCTGCCAATGGGTGAGAGAGGGGTTATTACAACTTACTGTCACATCTATTAGTCACAGATGTCGTGTTGTGAAGGCTTAGATTAACTCATTTTACGGTAGCTCCTTCTTACGTAATATTGAAAAAGGTACTAAGAAACGTCAGACTTTGCTAAGAAGTTTGCAGACATTCATAAATGTGTATTTACTCAGAACAGCAGGATTAAAATGGTATCACAGAAGATGACAAGACTATGCCGGTAATGAGAAAACCAACTAATAGCCTCTCAAGTAAGCCCTTGTTCTGATATCCCCGGGGTAAAATAAATGTAGCAAGTACCATAGCAGATACAGCCGTAGGGGTGTGGAATGTAATAGGCTTCAAAATACAAGGTCAATCTTTATGAAGTGGGATGACCAGATCCCTCCCTCGCTGTTTTTGCCTTCCCCAACTCACAAGCAAAGTCGGATACCCATTTACAGCTGGGTAGACTGCAGCATGATGCTACCAGGATTCTATCCTGTAACCTTTGCCGCGAGAGACAAGCGCATCCCTCAGTGTTTTAAATTTTTGTTTTGTTTGTTGTTTGTTTATTCTTTCTAAACGTTCGCACGTTACAACATCTTGCCTTTGAAAAAAACAAAAAAAACAACAACAACATCAACAACCACAAACCTATTAACAACTACAAATCATGAAAATATATTATATGTCATTTTGGCTTCCTAGGTTTCAAAAATTTATTTCCAGTGTTCCTTAGTGAAGACAGGGAAAGGAAGTGGCTCCAAACATTTCCGGCACTGAGGCACAAGTGGCGTGTGAATGCTGAAGGCATGTTTTCAGAAGGAAGACTTACACTGAACGCCGACGTGTGGTACTGGTGTGGTCCATAATATATAATATAAAATAAAAAACTGGGGAGAGAGAGAGAGAGAGAGAGAGAGAGAAGAGAGAACATCGGCTGGATTAAACCTGGCATTAATAAATGTTTTCATGGCAGAGGATAAAGACAGTAAGTGTTAGAATGGCACGAGATTTGAAGCAACGCGGTAGCTTTACTTGACATTTCCGAACTAGCGGATACAAATTAAGCTCTCGAGTTTCCACTGCTGAAATCGTAACTCTGAAATAAAGCGCACATTACCTTAAATAAGCAATCCATAAAATGGGTGGGGTGGGGGGGGGGGGGGGGCGGTTTACACGCAAAGAACATGTGTCCAAGGAAGTAGGAAAGAGAGTTACCAGATGCTACATAAACGGAGCCAGATTTATAAAATGTATATGAATAGTGTGAACAGTGAATAAAGAGGGCCAAGGAAGTCGAGAAAACCAAAAGATAGGGAAGCAGTCCCCATATAAATGCAAGTTCAAGTCGGATACAGTTGGCCGCAAGGCGCGTAACATAGTGGAACACAAACCGCGCCTTACGACGACTGATACAAGATGTCAGAAACCTTGAGCTGACTACTGCCTTTATTGGTCATTAATGTAGAAGTCAGAGGACGAACGAAGAAGAAGATTAAAGAGGGAAGCTGATTACCAGTGATTGTACATGTGGTTTTATAGGAGAATATTACAAATCACAGGGACAGCTAACAACAGATGCCGACTAAAACGGACAATCATAGCTATGATTTTAAAAGAGGTAGTTTTTGTTCTCGTCTCGCAGCTGTAAATGGATACATGACTCAGCTCTTGAGTAAGGGAAAGCAACGGCAGCGAGGAAGGGAGACCGCCACCCCACATCATAAAGCTGATATCTGGTAAAGCGAAGTTTCCATACAGCTGTTAGAAACGATTTTGAAAAAAAAAGGTCCTTTATATTTGGACATGCGCCCTAATATAACTGACTAGGTTGAACGGGACGAGTCTCGCCACAACGAAGCAAAATTCTATTTTAAAAAAAAGAGAAAAGAGAAAGAGTTATAGAAGCCAAGCAACAAAGCAAAACACAAAAGAAGAACAAGAAGATAGTGGATAATCCAAACACACGGCACATGACAAATAAAAATATTACAAAACGCACCGCAGATAAGCAGTTTGTTTATAAACAGAATCTGATTACTCGCTGACTGATCTCTAAATGGAAATTTTCAATTGAAGTGTTATGTGCCAGACCAGCCCACTTTTAGAAGTACAGGTATATAAATATAAAAATGAAAGTTTAGAATTAGTCGGTTTTACGATGAAGAAGCTCCGCATTATCAGTCTGCGAGAAGAAAAGCTAGAATGATAAACACAGGATTAGCACTGATAGTTCGATATCTTCTTGAGGTATTTTTGCAATCTTTTTCATTACCGACTGTTAGTTTGAGAATAGAAATACAAAGTGTTAGTTATGCTGGAATAAATTAATCGGTCTGGGAAGAATGATCCTTAACTAGCCACTCTTGAGAACACACAGTGTTTGAAGTTCTCACAAACGAAATGCAAAGTTGCTGCTGCAATCGGTAAATTCATTTATCTTCGCCACTGTTGTTTAAAGCCGCTCAATCTATCTCTCCTAAGAGAATGTATTTTTTTTTTCTTTATCCACTAATGAAGGTTTTCCCCCGTTAAAATATACTTTAATTGTTCTTTCTTTTTTTTTTTTTTTTCTTTAACCACTAATGAAGGTTTTCCCCCGTTAAAATATACTTTAATTGATTTTTTTTTTTTGGTCTTTAACCACTAATGAAGGTTTTCCTCCGTTAAAATATACTTTAATTGTTTTGTTTTTTTTCTTTATCCACTAATGAAGGTTTTCCCCCGTTAAAATATACTTTAATTGTTTTTTTTTCTTTATCCACTAATGAAGGTTTTCCCCCGTTAAACATGCTTTAATTGTTTTTTTTCTTCATCCACTAATGAAGGTTTTCCCCCGTTAAAATATACTTTAATTGTTTTTTTGTTTTTTTCTTTATCCACTAATGAAGGTTTTCCCCCGTTAAAATATACTTTAATTGTTTTTTTTTTGTTTTTTTTATCCACTAATGAAGGTTTTCCCCCGTTAAAATATACTTTAATTGTTCTTTTTTTTTTCTTTAACCACTAATGAAGGTTTTCCCCGTTAAAATATACTTTAATTGTTCTTTTTTGTTTGGCTTTGAGCAGACCTTGCTCTGGTATCCCCAGGATAAGAGGGGGGTAGAGGAAGACCAAAGAACACACGGAGAATTGAACTGGAGACAGATATGAAGGGGGTGAAGAAGACATGTAAATACCTGGATGGCACGTGACAGGAATGTTTGGGTTAAGTCTGTTGAAGACCCATGCTCCTGTGGGAGCTGACACGGGATGAATGAATGGACTGTTATAGTGTACTCTGTACCCAGCAACCGTTACAAAATAGTTTATCGTCATACACGTGTGAAATACATCATCTGTATCGCGTCTACTGAAACATACACTGGATCGGCTTTGTGATCTAAACCAAGGGTTCTCAATTTTTGTTGTTGTTGTTGATGGCCCCATTCTGAACCTCATTTATCTCTGTGAGCCCCTTGTGACTTTTTTCTAGCTAAAAGTCGCTGTTATCTGGAAAAAGGTACTTTACCATCTTACTGTGGTCTCTAGAAATATGGCATGGTACCCTGGTGGGGAGGGGGGCATATGGCCTAAGTTGAGAACCAACTGATCTAAACTAGACCTGGGCACACTTTAGCACGCCAAGATCGACTTTTTCTTGTTAATGAAGCTACGATCCACCAAACAATTTTTTTTCCCCCCAGTGCAGCTACTTTTACAGTTCTTCAACAGTAAACAAAATAACTCATGTGCGTCAAATGAAGAAACGGTTTAAGCCCAACAAGAATGTTTATCGATTTAAGAAATATAGTGTGGGCTTGTGTAAGGAAAAAAAAGATTACGTTAAGAAGAGTAAATTCAAAGAAATATGTAATATGTAAGTACTAGTGTTGCCATAGGTGTAATAACGCAGACTTTATATGATGATCATTTGCACTGCATCGCCGCAACTACGTCCTCACATTTCGGTAGGAAATTACCAATGGCCAATCGCATACATGCGTCCATATGTTCATCAGACAGAGAAGAGCGGTACCGTACTTTAATTTAATGATGCTCATAATCAAAAAGCAGATTCGTAAAGAAAGGTTAATAAAAAAGGAGGTCAGGTTGATAGTCACTTTCCTCAGGTTTCGATATTACACCTATTTAAAAAAAAAGAAAGAATTAGAAAAATAGTTTAAAAACATACAGTATGTAGGTTAGCTTTTAGTTCCCTGGGTAGAAATATGTAGCGCAAAACAACAAGGAAAAGGTAGCTCCTCTATGGAGCAAGAAAATCAAAAATGACAAATGCTTCCTTAATTCTGTCGAAGTGAAGCACTGTGACAAGTGAAAACCTGGAAGGAGAAACGTGAAAGTTGTAATAAGGAACGTCAGAACACTACAACAAGCAAAGAAACTAGATAAATATTAGACAAACATAAAGGTATGTTTTCAGGCACTCGTAAGAAATAAAGAAGTAGAACACTAGACAACAGAAAAACAACAGACGTGAGTGGCTTACCCAGGACTCGAACCCCGGACCTTCCGTGCGACAACACTGCCAAAGAAACTAGATAACTTACTTTCAGAAGCAAGTAATATTAAACCTGTTTCACTGGGAAAGGCGGAGGCATGATTGACAGATGTTGGGCCCATACAAAGAGAAGAATATTCATTAATACAATCAGTCAGGAAGAGAACAGGAACTTGGAACTGCAATATTGATATTCTGCTTCTTTGTTCAAGCGCCATGTCAGCCGGAATAGGTGATAATGTCTTTCCACAACTTCATGTCTCCAGTGCTGTTTATCAGTTCTATTATTGTCTTATTCTCAAGCCACGATGTTAAAATGTCCAGTATGTTCTCTCTTTGTCGCTGTCTATCTCTTTTATTTCAGTCTGTTACGTTGTCATAATATACTCTAGATTTCCTCTTCTTAAAGCATACCCCCCCCCCCCCCCTTCCCTCCGAAATAACCTAAAAACACACATACATCAAGGGTTGCTTCTTTCTAATATGATTAATAAGCTTCCTTTGTGTACACTGACTTCTTTCACAACATACTCATGACCATTCTTAGCTGCCCATGCCATTCTTAAGATTCCTTTGTAACATCTCTATGGTCACCAAGAGATTGTCTTGCTTGTTCACTAATTTCCCTAACTCGCTTTCTTATGTCAAAATGGGCTCTTTAAAACACTGAAGAGCTACTCTCTTGTTTGCACTGACAAAGATATGTTGCATAAAATACTTTTTATTTTAATGTAAGCTGCTATAGCCTAGGATATTCAACTTATCATTTCTGAGAGCAGTCTCCCATTTAATATTTTTAACATGCTTAGGTAGTTGAATCTATTGATTCGTTTCAAAACTGTCCAATCTACCTTGATAATGCATTCTGGAGAAGTTATTTTCTTTCAGACAACCATTACTTCTATCTTTTTGTTTATTAGGCTAAGGCCTTTATCTTCGCTTTCTTTCACTATTGTATCTATAATTTCCTGTAATTTTGTTTCTTCCCTTTTTCCTATTAAGACTTTACCATCTGCGTATCTCAAGATGTTTTTTTTTTAAAATATCCATCAATTATATTCCTGGCATGTCCTCTGCGAATCTCATCATATTTTCACTGTACGGATTAAACAGATCAGGTGATGGCACACCTCCATACTTAACTCCCTATTATATCTGCTGAAACATTTCTATTTGGCTGCCAATTCGTATAGCTTGCTGTATGTTGCCAGTTCATGTTCTTTTTTATTCTTATAACTTTGCTATCGTTTACGCCAACATTTTGATAATTTTCTCTGGCTTTTACCTTACCAAAATGTCTTAGTGGAGTCTATAAAGTACAAGTACAGATGTGTTTTTACTACTATAGCTCTGTTATTAAAGTTCTTAAAAAAATAGGTTAAGTTATTTGTGCCTTTACCTTATACAAATCCACACTGTTCATCATCGTTTTCTGTTTTTATTTTACTTCTGGCTTTTATTTCTTATTCATATTTTGATTATATGACTCGTAAGACAAATTGTTCGGTGGTCTTTACGTCTTTGGCTCCAGGATACTTCAGCAAAGCTATAAATATGAACTTTCGTAGATCACAAGATATAAATGCTCCATTGTTGATGTAATTCAACAGTTTTGTTAACACATCTACTCCAAACCTTTCCAGAGCCACCATTTTCTCTCATTATCATCATCATTATCACTTTCCGTTACGCTCCATATGAAGCATGGAGCTACCACTGTGGTTTGTCCCCTTGCAGGAAACATGTACCAAGTTTTGACGTTCTCGTGCAGCTGTGGTTATGAGGAAATTTGTTTCACATGATGAGGCTGCCAGTCCCATGCACAACCTCACATAAGTCGCCTTATACGACATGCCTGAAGGTGGACCATTTTCTCTACTTGTGTAAAGACATGGTACGAGACTTTGCCTTTCTTTTTGTGGCGCACAGCTTCCTCAACGTCTGCCACAAGTTTTGGTGGTCCTTCACAGTTGTCTTGAAATATACTGTCCATCTTTCTATTATGTTATCTGGGCACACTAATATAGTTTTCGCCTTTTTTAAAATTTCAAACAGCCACTGGCTGTTAGTATTCTTCTGCCTGTTAACTCATTTATTTGCTTGTATACAGATTTTGTGTATTTTCTGTGCTGCACTTCGAGCTCTCTGCACCTCTGATTTAGCCAGGCTTCAATGACTCCCTTACACTGGCTTAGTTTTTCTTTATTTAGCCATATATTTCTCTGTCGCCTTCTTTCTTTTTTCTTCTTGGTCCATTCATTGTAAAATTTCAGCTGTCATCAATTTCTTCTTTTAAGGCCTCTTTGTTGCTGATATGATTTATTTTGATGTATTGATTCATGTAGCATTTGCCATTTCTAACATTCACTCTGTGATTTTCCACGGCAATGTATCTATTATGTAATGCAATGTTATCTAACTTATTTCCTTATTGGATTTAAATAAAGTTAAATCTAGCTTGATATTTGTTGAAGCCCATTTAACTTTCCTCGATTTCAATGTACATTTGTCAATTACCAGTCTACTGTCGCTGCTGCATTCTGCTCCTGGTCTACTATCCACAGATATTAAACTGTTCCTTAATCTTCTGCATGCTAGTATACTGTCAATTTGATTAAAAACATTGCTTCCTGATCTTTTCTACACCCAATGGCGTGCAGTATGTTGTCTAAAACCAAGTGTTTCCTATTATCAAATCATGTTTTCTGGCCAACTCTATCTGGCAGTTGTTTAAATTCATGACTGTGCAAGGTCTAAAACGACGGTGGTCTCCCCTTGACTTCAGTCGGTTTGTGGTCGGGAGTTTTCAACAGCTTTTGACTAAAAACGGTAATTAAAGAGGCAGTATGGCGGGGAGAGGTTAAGGCGCCTCAACCTAGTCGGCTTTACGTAATAACGTTTTTTACCTTTACCTTCAGTGAAATCCTTCTGTTTTGGTCCACAGGCTGCTAATTCAGTATTCACAGCTAACCTTTATACCCAGACAGCTCAACCATCCGTCTCCTGGCTGACTACCCTCTCCTCCCGTAGGAGCATTGATAAACACATGGAAATGACCAGGAGATATAGAAAGGGCACAGACTGACTTCAATGTGATTTTAAAAAAAAAACGGAGTGTGACCTCGGGTGTCTTCCTTTTTAT
>JAMPIV010002765.1:47500-185000 GCA_024509875.1 Oreohelix idahoensis | reverse complement strand
TGCATGAATCCTTCATCACTGATGTTACTTTCAACAAATACTTTCAGGTTGTTATGTTGATAAAAGCACTTGAGTCGTCAAATGCAACATTTTTTTCAGTTAAATATTGCTCAGAAGCTCCCACATACACACATGTTGGTACTCCATGTAATGTCATCCATGAAAAATATGTGAAATCTTTTAATGGTTTCAGCAATAAGTCTTCTAAACAGTTGATGGACATGCATTTATTATCCTCCAGAAACTTGTCACACAAACTATCAAGTCCGCCTCTTCGGTTTTCAACAATCATTTCAGAATCTTCTAGGGCACAGACTCTTGACACAAGCGCTGCTTAAGAATGTCCATCACAGATTTAATACTGTTTTGCACTTCAATAACCAAACTCTATTCCTGTGCAATTGGTTCAATATTTACTTGAAAAGTACTTCTTACGGAATATTTTTGTGTAAGATAGACCTCTTTGAAGTCATGTTCAATCTCCGGACTAATTGCACTCCGGAAACTCCGGACAAATTGCACTCCAGAAACTCCAGACAAATTGCACTTTAAAAAAAAAAGAGGACAGATGTTCACCCTATGTTTGTCTCCTCTGACTGAAAAGCAGAGTCAGGTACACATCTACAGCTGGGTCTACTGCAGCTGACGCGCTAAAAGGTTTTGAACCTGATAACATTCCCTGGAGAAGCAAGCGCTCTACCAATCTGGCAATCAACGCTCTACGGTATAAGAGAGGTTAAACTGCGTAACATATAAAGATATACAGGTTTCTAAATAAATATAACATCGTATAGAAATAAATATCTATATATAAATGGTAAATGTAGTCTATAGCATATGCTGCCGTAGGGAGTGAAGTGTTAGAGACTTAATTATACTAGGTCCAGCATCGAGAGGTAAAGTGACGAGTTCCCTTCTTCGCTTCCCTTTCCTTTCCTATCTCAAGTGCAAAGTCATGTAGCCATTTACAGCTGGGCAAACTGGAGCATGCTGATACCGTGAATCGAACCTGCCACCTTTGCCGCGAGAAAACAACGCTCTAACCACTCTGTTAACCGGACGCTCATAGAAATATATATTAACAGATAACTGTATCAAAATACGAATCCAAGTGACACGAGGGGCTTTCATTGCATTAGGATGATAGGAAACTCTATACAGAGCGATACAACAGGAGGCAATCTGATCATCAGAAGAACTCCCCCCGTCGAACAAGTGTTTCGGCACTATATTCTCCCCTTAAATATAATTTAAGGAAATATATCAAAATCAAAAGAAATCCAACACAAAAGTAATAATCCTCAGATAGAAGAACAAAAATGACAACATCAACAAGCAGACATTCATATGTTAGCTAGGACTCACTTTGAGAAATCAAGTGATAGCATTACAAGGCAATCATTTTTCTGGACACCACAGGGTAAAAGAAACACAGGGAGACAACCCCCCCCCCCCCCCGCCCCCCCCCCCCCCCCCCCCCCCCCCCCCACCCCCCCCCCCCCCCCCCCCCCCCCCCCCCCCCCCCCCCCAAAAAAAAAAACCATAAGAAGGCCGGAGTTAAGCAAAGACATGTAGGGGATAAAGAGGCATGGAAATACCGCAAACGGACGGCACAGGTGTAGCGTGGGGTTTTTATTGTATCTAGGATCAGTATAGTACTGACAGTACAGAAATAGAATTTCTGCAGGTAAATGGTGAAGTCCCAGTGTTTGAGAGAACTACTGGTATCACAAATTAGTTACGGCTGTGAATGATCTGATCTCGAAAAATTAGTAGAGTGGAGACAGTCATAAAATGCTACCCCGCTGTGTAACTAATTTTGATATTAAAACAAGGAAACAGATTTCACTTAACAATTATAAAAATTGACAAGTCGTTCAAATACAATTTCCTTATTTATTAAGTATATACACTATCTACTCTTGTGCTGAAGGGTGGATGTTGGACGATGGACTGTAATGGATTTGTAAGTTTACATATGATTTTATATATATACTCATGGAAAAAAGTAAGTGTGCAACACTTTATAGGGCACTGTGCGTGATTTCATGGACGAAATGAAATAAAAGTTGGCACACAATGTGGTTGAATATTGAATAAAAGACCAAGTGATCACTTTGATTTTAGTGAACGTGGCATGAAAGAAAGATAAAAACTAAAGTCAGTGTGGCATCCCCACGAAAAAATGAAATCTTGATTTCAGTACCGTGTATGTCCACCTATTCCGCACTGTTCTGCACGACACGGGTCTTAAACCTGGGATGTTCCTGGCAGTCCATGTTGCCTGAATAAACCTGTTACGCAAGTGCATAAGGCGTACGTAACGGTCTTGTGCAGGGGTGGTAACTCGTAGTCGGCCACTTCTATGGCGATCAGCAGTGGATCAAGTTTGGTGGAAACGAGCTTGAATGCGTGATATAGTGTTCCTGTGAACATTGAAATGTTGTGATACAGCTAATATAGTCGCTCCAGCAGCTAACATCCCTATAGCTATTGCTCGCTGTTGTTGGTTCAATCTTGGCATTGTCAAAAAAGATGTTTCTGTTGGACTCTTGGTACTCTCTATTTCAACGATTACGTTTTCATATGCTTGTGATTAGAGCTACACACTTACCTTCCTTTTATCTGTGATAAATTCTCCCCTACGGCACTTTTCACGTGATTTATCTTGCACCGTGATTATCTCCCCATGAATAGTGCGATCCAATTGTAATTGCACGGGTAAGTGAACAACACTCACACGGAAATGTGTGCCAACTTGCATTTGAGTTCACCCAAGAACACACGCACAGTGCCCTGTTGAGTGCTGCACACTTACTTTTTTTCCATGAATATATATATATATATATATATATATATATATATATATATATATATATATATATATATATATATATATATATATATATATATATATATATATATATATATATATATATATATATATATATATATATAACAACAAGTCTTCCAATTATAGGAACAAAATTATACATATATATCAGCTGTGCTGTTAATCAATTACAGAAAATTTATCAGCTGTGCTGCTAATCTTGTCTCTCACTACGCTAAATCACTTTTTCTTCATTGACAGTTAATTGCTCACACTTGCCGACGGAAATGGTACTAATGTGTACTCATCTCTTAAAACAGTTCTGTCCTTCTTAGTTGGATGCACACAACACCCGCTGATGATCGTTCCTTTAGCTCACCCAAGACTGAGGGGGACTAAGGATGTAGCTCGATACAACCACTATGCTCCTGCGAAGTTCCAGGCAGCTGGATTGATCCGAAAATACGACCTCAAGTTGGATGACACGAATAAAACCCTCTAATATTAATACAAGCCAGATTTTGACTCGACTAGTGAAGCAAGTCTGCCCGGCATGCAGGTACGCATAAATCAGTCTTGACAGCTTTTTCTTCCCCCAGTCTGTCGGTCTAGCCAGGCCTTCGTGTTTGTGTGTGTTTTTTTTTAACGCGCCCGTTTATATATGTAGACGCAGGAAATCTGCCAGTGCGTAAGGAAGCCTTTTGATTGGTTCTCGGCGGTTTGGTACATTTAATTGCCGACGTTTTCGTACTTTCCATGACCGAGTTCCGAAATTTTAGGCCTAAGTTTTTCTGTCTTGGCGTGAACTTGACTTCGTGTAATTTAATCTGTTGAACGTGGATTGGCTGTGCATATGTATTAACAAAGAAGTGGGTTTACACACATGTTTCACGACAACAGGACAGGAAGTGTATTCGTTGAAGACCTGTGTATTAAGCAGAGCTGAAAGATAATAATGAAGAAGATTAATCATCTTGGGAAACAGTCACGTGCATTCTCTTCCATTTCACAATATCTTACTTTTTCTCGATATTTCATTTCTATATATAGGTATGTTTGTAAAAGCAATCTTCCTTTGCCTCTTACCGAAACATATTGCGTGACTGTTTCTCTTCGTACATTAATGGTCTGTGAAACAAACCATAAACTGGCTAGTATGCACAACTCATGTGAGAATCTATTTCCAATATTATGCAATCAATGACAGCACAACATAATTCGGTTACGGAGCCTGTTTCTTGTATCAAAATCTCCCATTATAACGATATTCGTGAGAGAGATAATAAGGATCTGAGCTCAGTTGCCAAGATTCTGGGCAAATAGCACGCACTTCGCACATGTCGGCATGACATTTGTGCAGTGGGAAGCAGGGAGTGAGGTAATACGATGAAAAGAGAGCAAAATTGTTCATAAAGAACCAATTGGTTTACTTTAATGCTATCATCTCTCTCTCTCTCTCTCTCTCTCTCTCTCTCTCTCTCTCTCTCTCTCTCTCTCTCTATATATATATATATATATATATATATATATATATATATATATATATATATATATATAATTCTTACTTTTCATATTACATCTATTAGATCGGTGTTTCCCAACCTTTTTCGAGTCGCGACCCCCTTCTATAATAGCCAAGTAACCTGCGACCCCCCCCCCCCTCCCCCCGCCTCCCTTCCCGCCACATTTGCATACACAGGCATTTTTGATAGGGTAAAGAAAACACATTAAAATAGATTTTTTAGAATATAATTCTAACCTAATATTTAATACGATGGTTGTACTTGTATCTGGGCAACCAGCTTCAAAATTCGCGGCTGAGTGTTTGTTAAAGCCAACCTCATGTTATCCTCAACATTCAGTCTGTTTCTTGCATTTGTTTTGATATGAAGAAGCGTTAAAAATCTACTCTTGCAGAGATATGTAGAGGAAAATGGAAGTAAAACTCGAAAGGCAAGCATGGTGACATTTGGATATGACTGATACATAGCACACCAGAACTGAGTCAGCAATTTTTCATAAAACAAATTACGTGCCGAGGAATCGTTCCACAGGTCCAAGAATTCATCCTTTACTTCATCGGGAATGCTCGCTACATTCAGGGAAGCAGAGAACTAGTTTCGTACCAGTGCAGCTTCTTCTTATGTAAGCTCAGGGAAGTACCGCTGAAATTACTTTTCAAGGGATTCAAGGTTCCCTGTAACCTCCTCCTTCAGATTCTCATCTAGTTCACCTTCAGATTCCTCTACCACACTGCAGAGTTTTTCAAACATGGCAATGTTTCCAAGATTTACTTTCCAACGCCAGTTTTGCAGCTTGGATACAAATGCCAGAAGACTGTCTTGAAATTGGATAATGTGTTTTTCCTTTCCCTAAAATTTCAGGTTCAGCTTATTTAGCTGGTCTAAAATGTCTGCTAAGTAAGCAACTCTTTTCTTCCAAGCTTCACCATTAAAGTAAGCCACAAAGTCATATTTCCCTTGCACTTCCAGGAACAACTTGATTTCATCTTTCAACTCAAAGACACGATTGACATTTCCTTTCGACAACCAGCGTACAACAAGTGTAGAAAAGAAGAACCTCGTGATCAGAATTCATGTCTTTACAGAGTTCTTTAAACAGACTGGTGGTGAGGGCTCCAGATTTGACGTAATTCACAATTTTGATCAGAGAATCAAGTACTTCTTGCAGAGGAGCTGGAAGAGTCGTACTGGCAAGAGCATATCGGTGAATCATGCAGGGAATGCCCTTTGCTCGGGGAGCAAGTTCTTTCACTTTTGTCTGAAAGCCCGACTTTGACCCTAACATTGATGGTGCCCATCTGTACAAACCCCACAGACGTTTTTCCACTGTAGTCCTCCAGTTTCAAAAAAGGTATTTATCTTCTACATAATATCATCACCTTTTTTAGTAGTTTCAAGTTCACTACAAAACGGGAACTCTTCTTTGATGTCATCTGAATTAATATATTTCACGAAGACAAGCAACTGAGAACATGAACTTACGTCCGTTGATTCATCAACTTGAAAAGAAAACAATGGACAAACTTTGATTTCATTCAAAACCTGCTCTTTCACGTCTACGGACATATCTTAAATGCCCCTCTGAATAGTGTTATTGGACAGAGATATTTGTCACATCTTTATCTCGCTGGCTTCTCCAAGAATTAACTTCTCCATCTTCAACATCAAGGGTTTGATGAGCGTTTCTCCAATCGTGTAAGTTTTTTTTTTGTTTGGCAATTTCCAATGCGACTTCATATGATGCTTGCACTGCTGCTGTGCTCTGTTGCTGAAAACTTCCTGTAGGATCAAGTCTCTGACGTCTGAGACCAGTTTCATGGCGTCGAAAGAACTCCAAATCCTTTTTAGTACTCGTATGTTCTGAATGCGTTGTCTCTAAGTGACGTTTGAGTTTTGAAGGTTTCATAGATTCAGCATTGAGAACAACATTGCACAAAACGCATTGTGGCTTCTCTATGCCATTGCTGATCAAGGCGGTAAAGCCAAATTTTAGATAGTCTTAGATAGTCTTCTGAATATTTACTTTTTTCCATGGGTACGGATTTCTGAAAATATAAATAACAATTAAAAATAATTTATTTTTGTATTTTTATTATTTATTCGCGTTTCACGAATTTTATCAATTGTAATTGTCATGCCAGCATCTCCCAGCAAAATCCACATCAAGCGGAGGACGAAACAGAACATATAACCAATTTTTATCAAATCGAGAACGTTAAGGAACATCCCCATTTATCAGTAAAAAAGTATAAAAGGGGAACCCCAACACAACCCCAAGAATGCAGCAGTACAAAAGCGCCAAGGCAGCACAGCGAGAAGAAAGACACGACGCTCACAACCTCAAGAGGACCTGGGGAAGAGGAACCCCAAGGGTTGAATGCCTGAATAAAAGTATAGTTCTAAATTACTTTATTGGGAAGTCCTGAAGACAGAAGTGTAATATTTAAAAAAAAAAAAAAATGTTTAATAATGTTTAGCGTTAGTCACTTGGCTCACTATTTTATTAAAATAATACACCTATTAATACTAATAATATAACAATAAAAATATAAAAAATAATAATTAGCCAAATAAATTGTTTTCCGTCGGGAAAAGATAATAGCGATGCAGAAAGCCGACCGACAGCACGGACTGATGACGACCTACTGACGTTCTTTAGATTTTAGAAAAGGCAAGCAGTAGCTAACCCGCGCTCAACAGCGAGTGGCTAGTTTCCATCATGGCACCACCTAAAGGTGGTTGACTATTCGCGAACTAAGATGGGCAGCGTCAGCAAAACGTACGGGGTGATCTTCAACTGCGTTAAGAGAGCAACTCACCTTTATTCAACGGTCCGTATTCGACAGTCTCTTATTCAAACATCGAGACACCGATTAAAAGTGAATTTTGATATTGAATTTTGCATCATAGTGAAGATTTTTTTCAGTTTACTATTTGTAACATAGAATTTTATTGTAATGATAACACTGCATTTGCATATTTTATTTGTAGGGAGTGAATCAACATCCGCCGCGGCGGAAATCTGAAAAAAATATTAAAGGCCCGCCATAGCAAATAATTAAAATAATGTAAAATGTTTAATACGTATGAACACGGCGGGCTTTTAATATTATTTAAGTATCCGCCGCGGTGGACCTTAACTCTTTCTATCCCAGGGCGTACGGTTTTCAGGTTTTGTTTAGGTACCAAATTATATATCATTTTTTTGTTATATCCCTTAGAGATTGAAGAATCTCCAGAAGAATATTTTGAATTATTGTAAGACTTGAATGCGATAGTTAATTTTCTATTATATCGATTAAAATGCAGCCATGAAGAAATATTACTGTAACCAAACGGGCGCACTAGGTGCCTTGTCGCAAAATTGGTTTCAAGTCATTGCAAATGAGTTCAGTTAGATTTATAACCCCATCTACGATCGAGTGACCGCTTTCAAAATGGCGGCGTATCAGCGAAATGTGTATCGGACAGAGGAAATCGCCAACGATAAAATAAAACGAAGGGAATCCGTATGAAAAGGATTTTACATTTCAGTACAGGGAAGGATGGTGTATAACTGCATATAAGATGGAACGGTAGGAAGTTCTCATTTACGGAGATATATGCGTATTTCGGCTGCCCACAGTTACGCTAAAAGCATGTAAACCCACTTCTGTTCTAAATATTAAAATCAACAAATAACAGTTTGGGAATTTACATGGATAGGAAGATAGAGTTTTATCAGCTGTATAAAACTAGATAAGATGGAACAATATGGATATTATATATGCCGAGAATGATAAAGGCAAAATTTCAGTCGACGCACAGATCGGCCGAAATCACTGTTCGGGAAGGATTTTTTCAGGTTAGGTTTAGGCTGTGACGTCGGTACTCTCCGATACGTCCGCGCTTTGCGTATAAGTAGCGGATCGGTAAACTGAGAGAGATACACAACGAAAGAGGTTTGAGCCAGACTGGAGACAGAGTTTCGCCACTATCCATGAATTGTGAGCGGATCGCCAGAAACAATTTTAAGTCCAGTATCTGAAGTCTGAGGGTAAGCGAATTCACGATAGCTATCCTGTATAATAATTTCTTTTATTTTGTATTACAGGTTCATTTAGAATTCACAAAATATGCCTGTATAATATTCATTGATATAACGTATTATTATTTTAATATGATTTATTCATGTGCTTAGTGAAAGATGGTTGCTTGTACAAAAACGTATCAAAACTAGCCCCACAGCCAAATAGAAAATATTTATTATATTTAATGCTGTATCTCGTCGATATTAAATGCATTATCGCTTACGAAGATAAAGGCAGTCCCATGACCAGAGATTGTCGTAGGGAAATAAATTGTTAGAAGCTTCAGCATGGAAGATACCGCTTTTACGAGGTTAGGTGACTAGTCCCCTTCCTCGCTGCCTTTGCCTTCCCTAGTTCGAGCGCACAACTTTGTACCCATTTACAGCTGGTAAACTGGAGTGTTCTATAGCCAGTTTCAGTAGAAAGCAACCTGATCACGTGGTCACTCACTTTCTTTATTTATGTAGTAATTTTGTGTAGATGCTAAGAATAGCATCAGATTTGAATGAGTACTTGATATGATTTGGAAGGATCAAGTTATAGAATATGAAGGGATGTATAGGAGCGGAATAAACCAGATGATGTTTATTACTGATATGTTAATATTAATTCTGTATCATTGAAATGATGTTACTTGCTATGACTGTATAACTTTGACACCTGATGACTGACTTGTCTGACTTATGTGCTAGTCAGTTACACTTAATTGACATGTTAATATTAATGCTATATCACTGAAATGATGTCCTTACTTACTATGATTGTATAACGGTGACATCTGATGACTGACTGGTCTGACATCTGTGCTAGTCAGCTACAAGTCTAGCCAGATACTAGCCAAGGCTGATATGTTGCAGGTTCCATGAAATAACTCAAACCAGACTGTCCAGTATCAGAAGCCGGTGTAGTTCATCCGAGGCAATCCCACCAAAGTGCAGGACCCCAAAGAGTGAACTTCAACTGGTCATTGGCATCCCTACTGTTGGGTCTACCAAGTCTGATATCAGCAAAGGACAGTTTCAGCAGTATCAAGTTGGAAAGATAAGTGTCCTGTTTGACACTGACCACCTATACATGTGAAACAGCCAATAGTTGAAAACAATAAGTAACCATACAGAAACTCAGTCAACTGATGACAGTTATCCTTAAATTCAAAGGACTAATAACAGTGATTTCAGTAACTTTATTATTTAAGATCTTGAAGTATAAACAGACCATAATAGTAATTGTGTGAATACTTTTATATATATGTATATGCTTTTTTCCAACTAGTAGAAATAGAATATTAGTGTAATTATTAAACTATTTTAACTGTACCTGAGGATTTATTCACTTCTTCCATTTGTGGTTTCAGTGAATGTTCATTTTACTTATCCCCTAGAATATAAGTAATCATAAGATAGTCATAGGGAGGAGACACCTTAAATCCTGGTACTACTTCTTACCAACTGGGCCAGGGTTTTTACAGTCTGACTATTTTTATGATAACAATACACCAGTGCTTATTTCTAAGACTGGGGTATTACTTGTAAGGTCAGAACTCTTTACTGGCATACTCTTACATATAAATAATTTTAAATAACCTCCCGCTACAGTGGGGGCTCGTCTGCGGGATATATCTTTGATATTCCTGAGCCATCTTTCTATTTCTGCTGTGTAGGAAATTTTCTTTTTTGAACAAATATTTTTGGAAAGAGTTAACATAGTAGGAAATAAATAATTTTTTAGGAGTACCATTGAGTACAGATAAAGAAAGCTGTTTCATATATGGTGAAGTCAGTTTAATTAACTTTAATTTTAAATAAGTTAATTATATTGTAGTAAATTAGTTTGAGTAAGATCGCTTGCCCTACTAGACTACAGATACATCATGGCTGACTTGGTCAAATTTAGGTCTGCTACACTGCAGGTGGGAAAAGAGCTTGGCATGGATGGTGACGTTCTGATCCGGTATGTCACGACGGAATGTGAAAAGTACACCGAGAGAGAAGCAAAGCAATTGGAAGCAGAAAGAGAAGCCAAGAAATTGGAAGCAGAAAGAGAAGCCAAGAAATTGGAAGCAGAAAGAGAAGCCAAGAAATTAGAAGCAGAGAGAGAAGCCAAGAAATTAGAAGCAGAGAGAGAAGCCAAGAAATTAGAATTAGAAGCGGAGAGAGAAACAAAGAAACTAGAAGCTGAGAGAGAAGCCAAGAAATTAGAATTGGAAGCAGAGAGAGAAGCCAAGAAATTAGAAGCTGAGAGAGAAGAAAGGAGGTTACAAGCAGAGAGAGACCATGAGCTGAAAATGAGACAGCTTGATCTTGAACTTCAGGCTGGGACTATCACCCATGGTAATAGCTCACCTCATTCTGCGAATAGCTCTTTTCAGAACACAGCAAATGGGGCCATGAACTTCCACCTAGATCCATTTGTTGAAAAGGAGGACGCAATTGAGTCGTACCTGGATAGGTATGAAAGGCTAGCCTCTACATATGGACTGGAAAAGGAAAAATGGAGTCTAAAGTTATCCCAGGGATTGAGAGGTATTGCATATGATGTGTTTCTGAAACTCCCCAAAGAAGATCAGGAAAATTATGAAATACTAAAGCAAGCCTTACTGATCCGGTATGAAAAGAACTCTGAGGCATATAGGAAGAAATTTAGAACTTCTAAACCTCTACCTGGAGAAACATATAACCAGTTCTCAGCTAGGCTAGAAACGTATTTGTTGAAATGGAGTAGTTTAGGTAAGTATCAGAAAACCTACGAGGATCTGAAAGAAATGGTTATGTTAGAGCAAGTGAAAGATTCCATGTCTCAAGAAATGAGGAAATTCCTTATGGAACAAGGAGCAGAGAGGCTGGAAGACACTTTGAAATGTGCAGAGAGGTACCAAGCCGCTCAAGCTGAACTAGTAGGAACGAAAAGGAAGCAGGTAGAAGGATATAAGCCACCACCGCAGAATACCCAGTTTGACCAGAAGGATCATCCATACAGAAATAAGCCAAGATTTGATAATAAGGACAAGAACCCTCAGACTCAGGAAAAGAAACCCTACAAACAGGGAGATAAGTGGTGCAAAATTTGTAAGATGAGCAACCACAACACTGTAGATTGTAGAAGGAAAACCCCTCATCACGCTGCATGTTTAGCAACAGGGAATAGGACAGATATGATGGAACTGACAGGGAGTCAGAATAGCCTCCGTCATCCCCCTGTGAGTGAGCTCGTAACCGTGAACGGCAATCGAGTCATGTGCTTATATGATACCGGCCTGGATTTCGACTCAGTTGTGAGTTCAACCCTAGTGCACTCTGATCAAATTACCACAGACACCGTGGAAATACAAGGGGCAACTAAGGGAACAGCAACCATGACACTTCCTATAGCTAGGATCAATGTGAAATCTCGCTACGTGGAAGGAGTGATAACAGCCGCAGTGATAGATGACCCTATATACCCGCTGATATTGGGGTGTAGGTATGTATTTTTGGGTGACCCAGTAAAACCTGTTGTCCTGGCAGCAGTCCAGACCAGGTCGAGCACCAAAAACGAGGAGGAAAATCCTAACAATACTCAGCCAGAGCAGATGAAACAGGCTCAATCAGAAGATGACACATTGAAGCCTTGTTTTGGCAAATTGCCAAAGGCCCATAACCCTCCAGAAAAAGGAGACTTGTATATGAAAAATGGACTACTGTATAGAAAAGCTGGTACAGGACCTCAAGGACATGGACAGCTGGTAGTACCAAAGTCATACAGGGAGAAAGTTATGGAGCTCGCACATGCTATTCCATTTAGTGGACACATGGGAATTGGTGCCACCAGTCAACGGATAGCTTGTCACTATTACTGGCCAGGGATCACGGAAGATATCAAACGATATGTGAAATCTTGTCCAGAGTGTCAACGTGTAGCCCCCAAGCATGGGACTGCACCAGCAACTCTAGGAGAAATGCCAATCATGGGTACTCCATTCGAGAGAGTTGCAGTGGATATTGTTGGACCCCTCACTAGGACTAAGAGAAGGAATAGTTATATCTTAACTCTAGTTGATACATGCTCTATGTGGGGAGAGGCCGTAGCCATGGCATCTATAGATTCTAAGCATGTGGCAGAGGCATTGTTGACAATATTCACCCGGTTAGGCTTTCCACATCAAATATTGACGGACAATGGTTCCCAGTTCAAGGGAAAGCTAACCCAAGAAGTGTTCAGGATTTTTCAAGCCAGACATTATCATTGCTCTCCTTATCACCCACAAGGAAATGGTCAAGTCGAGCGGTTCAACGGTACGCTCATTTCTATTCTCAGGAAGCTGGCAAGTGAAAAACCTGAAACATGGGATGTATACTTACCCGCTGCATTATTCGCATACCGGGAAGTCCCACACAATTCCACAGGAATGGCACCGGCCACATTGTTGTTTGGTCGGCCTATAAAAGGTCCACTGGAAGCATTGCTGCGGACTTGGACAGATGAGAAGGCAGAGGAAAGTGTCACCTCATCAATTCAGTATGTAAATGAGTTGACCACTCGACTGAAAATGGGCTGGAAATTGGCTAATGACAATCTTCGCAGAGCCAGAAAGAAACATACTGAATACTATAACAAGAAAGCAAAGGATAGGGAACTTGCTGTTGGAGAAAAAGTGCTTCTTCTATTGCCCAGCAGTAACAACAAACTGCAGATTGGTTGGCAGGGTCCATATAACGTGCTAGAGAAAATATCGAGGACTAATTACAAAATTGACAAGAAGGGCAAAGAAAGGGTGTACCATGTTAATCTGTTAAAGAAATATTATGACAGGACATCAACGGAGGTAGCTCATATGATGACTCTGGCCATCGCAACCGAAATGAAGCATGAACCACTTACCTCAATAGAGTATCCATTAAGACCGACTGAGACATATGAACAAGTCAAAACTAGTACTCAGTTAACTCAGGAACAGAGGGAGCAAGTTAAAGAAGTTTTAAAACACATGCAGATGTGTTAACTGATAAACCAGGATGCACCAACTTATTGACATATGATATGAAGGTCATCGATCCAACACCTATCTGCATGAAGACCTACCCTATACCATATGCCAAGGCACAGGCATTGAAGGAGGAAATTGATTATCTGTTGCAAGAACAAATCATTTCCAAGTCAGAATCACCTTACAGTTCAAGTGTTGTACTGTTGAGAAAACCAAGTGGAGAACACCGACTCTGTATCGATTACCGGAAATTAAATGCGATCACAGAAACCCAAGCTGATCCATTACCGGATACCAATCAGCTGTTCTCGACGCTAAGTACTGCGAAATATTTCTCTAAGGTCGATTTAAGTAAGGGATATTACCAGATTCCTGTCAAACCCGAGATCCGACACATGCTGGCTTTTAGCACTTCGGATGGTCACTACGAATTTAATGTACTACCATTCGGGTTGAAAAACGCACCAAGCGTATTTTCAAGGATGATGAGGAAATTGCTGGAACCCTTGAACAACTCTAACATCACCAACTTTATGGATGACATTCTCATAGCCACGGGAAACATTTGAGGATCATCTACATTCTCTATCAATGTTACTGGGTAGACTCAGAGAGGCAGGTTTGACTGCTCGTCCAACAAAGTGTGTAATCGGATGTCAGGAATTAGAATTTTTGGGACATACAATTTGTCATGGAAACATGTCTCCTGATCCCAAAAATATAGAAAAGTTAAGGAATGCACCTAGACCACAGACAAAAAAGGATGTGAGGTCGTTCGTATCCTTAAGAGGATTCTATCAAAAGTACATCAAAGACTTCAACACCTTATGTGCACCTTTGACGGATCTGACAAAGAAAGGAAAACCTGACACAATAAAGTGGACGGCGGAGTGTGAGCATGCATATTCAGAATTGAAGCATAGACTCACTAGTAAGCCTATTCTGAAGTTACCAGATCTGACGCAAGAGTTTATAGTACGGACTGATGCAAGCAATGTAGGAATTGGGGCCGCGCTTTTGCAAAAATCTCAGACCCAGAATGAGGAACTGTTTCCTGTGGCTTATGCCAGCCGCAAGTTGAACGTGGCAGAAAAGAATTACTCTACTATAGAGAGGGAATGTTTAGCATTGGTGTGGGCCATCAATAAGTTTCAACCCTATTTGTATGGCAAACCATTTGTGGTCCAGTGCGATCATCAACCCCTATCATTTTTGGCCTCATCACGTCATGCAAACACTCGCTTATTAAGATGGTCATTATTGATTCAGCCATATTCCTTCACTATTGAATATATTCCGGGAAAACAGAATGTAGGCGCAGATTTTCTAAGTCGCCATCCCACAGAGCTTGAGGAGGATAGAAGGAAGGAAAATTAACCTCGGAATGGTCGATTTGCAATTGTCTTGTACCCAATAGTTAAGCTAGATATCATCCAGCTTAAAATATGGGGGAGCTATGTCGCAAAATTGGTTTCAAGTCATTGCAAATGAGTTCAGTTAGATTTATAACCCCATCTACGATCGAGTGACCGCTTTCAAAATGGCGGCGTATCAGCGAAATGTGTATCGGACAGAGGAAATCGCCAACGATAAAATAAAACGAAGGGAATCCGTATGAAAAGGATTTTACATTTCAGTACAGGGAAGGATGGTGTATAACTGCATATAAGATGGAACGGTAGGAAGTTCTCATTTACGGAGATATATGCGTATTTCGGCTGCCCACAGTTACGCTAAAAGCATGTAAACCCACTTCTGTTCTAAATATTAAAATCAACAAATAACAGTTTGGGAATTTACATGGATAGGAAGATAGAGTTTTATCAGCTGTATAAAACTAGATAAGATGGAACAATATGGATATTATATATGCCGAGAATGATAAAGGCAAAATTTCAGTCGACGCACAGATCGGCCGAAATCACTGTTCGGGAAGGATTTTTCAGGTTAGGTTTAGGCTGTGACGTCGGTACTCTCCGATACGTCCGCGCTTTGCGTATAAGTAGCGGATCGGTAAACTGAGAGAGATACACAACGAAAGAGGTTTGAGCCAGACTGGAGACAGAGTTTCGCCACTATCCATGAATTGTGAGCGGATCGCCAGAAACAATTTTAAGTCCAGTATCTGAAGTCTGAGGGTAAGCGAATTCACGATAGCTATCCTGTATAATAATTTCTTTTATTTTGTATTACAGGTTCATTTAGAATTCACAAAATATGCCTGTATAATATTCATTGATATAACGTATTATTATTTTAATATGATTTATTCATGTGCTTAGTGGAAGATGGTTGCTTGTACAAAAACGTATCAAAACTAGCCCCACAGCCAAATAGAAAATATTTATTATATTTAATGCTGTATCTCGTCGATATTAAATGCATTATCGCTTACGAAGATAAAGGCAGTCCCATGACCAGAGATTGTCGTAGGGAAATAAATTGTTAGAAGCTTCAGCATGGAAGATACCGCTTTTACGAGGTTAGGTGACTAGTCCCCTTCCTCGCTGCCTTTGCCTTCCCTAGTTCGAGCGCACAACTTTGTACCCATTTACAGCTGGTAAACTGGAGTGTTCTATAGCCAGTTTCAGTAGAAAGCAACCTGATCACGTGGTCACTCACTTTCTTTATTTATGTAGTAATTTTGTGTAGATGCTAAGAATAGCATCAGATTTGAATGAGTACTTGATATGATTTGGAAGGATCAAGTTATAGAATATGAAGGGATGTATAGGAGCGGAATAAACCAGATGATGTTTATTACTGATATGTTAATATTAATTCTGTATCATTGAAATGATGTTACTTGCTATGACTGTATAACTTTGACACCTGATGACTGACTTGTCTGACTTATGTGCTAGTCAGTTACACTTAATTGACATGTTAATATTAATGCTATATCACTGAAATGATGTCCTTACTTACTATGATTGTATAACGGTGACATCTGATGACTGACTGGTCTGACATCTGTGCTAGTCAGCTACAAGTCTAGCCAGATACTAGCCAAGGCTGATATGTTGCAGGTTCCATGAAATAACTCAAACCAGACTGTCCAGTATCAGAAGCCGGTGTAGTTCATCCGAGGCAATCCCACCAAAGTGCAGGACCCCAAAGAGTGAACTTCAACTGGTCATTGGCATCCCTACTGTTGGGTCTACCAAGTCTGATATCAGCAAAGGACAGTTTCAGCAGTATCAAGTTGGAAAGATAAGTGTCCTGTTTGACACTGACCACCTATACATGTGAAACAGCCAATAGTTGAAAACAATAAGTAACCATACAGAAACTCAGTCAACTGATGACAGTTATCCTTAAATTCAAAGGACTAATAACAGTGATTTCAGTAACTTTATTATTTAAGATCTTGAAGTATAAACAGACCATAATAGTAATTGTGTGAATACTTTTATATATATGTATATGCTTTTTTCCAACTAGTAGAAATAGAATATTAGTGTAATTATTAAACTATTTTAACTGTACCTGAGGATTTATTCACTTCTTCCATTTGTGGTTTCAGTGAATGTTCATTTTACTTATCCCCTAGAATATAAGTAATCATAAGATAGTCATAGGGAGGAGACACCTTAAATCCTGGTACTACTTCTTACCAACTGGGCCAGGGTTTTTACAGTCTGACTATTTTTATGATAACAATACACCAGTGCTTATTTCTAAGACTGGGGTATTACTTGTAAGGTCAGAACTCTTTACTGGCATACTCTTACATATAAATAATTTTAAATAACCTCCCGCTACATGCCTGTTGGGGAAATAATGTATCTATCCAGGCGCATCCCTCGGCTCGTGGGATAGAAAGAGTTAAGTCACTTCCTTTCATTTATCAAAAATCAGTGTTACAACCACTAGTAGAATATGGCAGTGTAACCATATTGAAATAAATAAGTGTTGCAACCCTTCGCTTTGTGTGATCTAAGGGAGGAGATCAGAGCACTTGTGAAGTTGTCCGTGCGCAATGAAAATGGTCTTTAAATCCAAACCAAACCAATGTGCAACTAATGACACGAACCAGATAAGTACCAGTGGAACAAGAGATAGGTAACGGCTGGGATAGGATGGGACATACATTGAGGAAACAGGGTAATAGCATTACAAGTCAGTTAATTGTCTGGAATCCCTGGGGAAAGAGATATAGAGGAGACCACACAAAAAACGCACACAGAGAAGAGCATTAGAGACTGACAAAGATAAAGAAGGCATAAACACCATGTACAGGACTGAGAGTTTGGTATGACATTTCTGAACGCCTATGCTCCTTACAGAGCTGAAGGATCATGAATGAATTAATTAATGAAGCACTACTAAGAAGCAGATCGGCAGATGGCCGGTCTGGTAACTGTTACTGCAGTCAATCAATCAATACCCTTTAGTTCTCAAGGAACATAGATCATAGGCCTTCAGCAAACATATGCCAAGTCTTCCTGTCCTGTGTGTGGCGTGAGGTTTTTATTTGGCTCTTGGATCAGTATAGTACTGACAATTACAGAAATAGAATTTCTGCAGAAAATGGTGAAGTTCCAGTGTCTGAGAGAACTACTGGTATCACAAATTAGTTACGGCTGTGAATGATCTGATCTCGAAAAATTAGTAGAGAGGAGACCGACATAACTTGCCACCTCCGCTGTGTAACTAACTGTGATAGTAAGACAAGGAAACAGATTTTACTTAACAATGATAAAATTGATAAGTCTTCAAATACAATTTCCTTATTATTTATTTAGTATATACACTATCTACTCTTGTGCTGAAGGGTGAATGTTGAAAAATGCATTGTAATGGATTTGTAAGTTTACATATGATTTACAAATATTTTTATTTATATAGATATATAAATATATTACAACAAGTTTTCCAATTATAGGAACAAAAATTATATCAGCTGTGCTGTTATTCAATTATAGTACATGTATCAGCTGTGCTGTTAATTAAGTATATATATATCATTTATTAGCTATGCTGTTAATCTTGTCTCTTTCTACGCTAAATTGCTTTCTCGTCACTGACACTAACTTTTGCTCACAATTGCCGACGGAAATGGTACTAATGTGTACTCATCTCTCAAAAGTTCTGTCCTTCTTAGTTTGGTTGACACAAAACCGGCTGAGGATCGTTCCTTTAGCCCACCCAAGACTGAGGGGGACCAAAGATGTAGATTCTGTGCAACCTCTATGCTCCTGTGGAGTTCCAGGCAGCTGCATTGGCGACCCACGATCTCAGTTTTGATGACACGAATAAAACCCTCCAAGATTTAAACAGGCCAGGTTTTGACTCGACTTAGTGAAGCAGGCTGCAGGTCAATGCACGCAGGTAAGCAATAAATCAAAGTTGACAGCTCCTGTTATTCAGTCGGTCGTCTCTCTGGCTTTTCGTGTCGGTGTTGCGTGTTTTTGCATAAAATTTCGCCCGATTATATAGGCAGGTGAAAGCGTTTGGTTGGTTCCTGGCGGGGCAAGCTGATTGGTTGTCTGCAGTTTTGTACTATGCCTCGTACCGTCCTTGACCTAGACGAGTCCCGACCAAAACAGGGCTTATGGCTAATATATTCTGCTTTTTCCGCCATATTGCGTGAACAAGATGGCCCCAACCGAGTTCCGCATAACAGGGCTTAAGCCTAATTTTTTTTCCCTGGCGCAACTTCTTGTAATTTATTCCGGCTCAGCAACTGTGCGTTGATTGGCTGGGGCAAATTTGTATCCCGACATAATGATTTAACAAAGTAGTGGGGTTACACACACTCGTTTCACGACATAGCCCCATCCTTTCCTAGCTGTGACCTATCATAGCTGAAGTGTAAACACCTGCTGTAGTTAATCATTTTGCGTCTGTCCTTCCAGAGTAATAGGGTGTCGACTTAAAAAATCAGCTCCTACATTGTCTCTTCCCGGAATGTAATTCACGGTAAAGGAATAAGGCGCCAGAAGCAGACTCCACCTTAACAATCTCGAATTTAACTTTTTAGATGCAGCCAACAATGTTAAAGGCTGATGATCGCTTTTGACAATGAAGTGTGTCCCATACAGGTAAGGTGAAAATGTGTCGATGGACCAAATAAGAGCCAAACATTCTTTCTCTATGGTCGAGTAATTCAACTCAGCTGCATTCAGCTTCCTACTTGCGTAGGCGACTGATAAAAGTTCATCCGGCTGGGCTTTTGATTTCTGCAAGAGAGTTGCACCAATACCTATACTGCTAGCGTCCGTCCTTAATACAAATTCCTGTGTGATATCGGGTAGCGTAAGGATTGGTTTGCTGGTGAGTTTTGCTTTTAGCTCTGTGTAAGCTTTTTCACAATCAGCATTCCATTGGATTTTATCAGGCTTTCCTTTCTTCGTTAAGTTAGTTAATGGTGCACACAGAGAGTTAAAGTGGGGTATGTACTTCTGATAGAACCCACATAATGACACGAATGATCTCACATCTTTCTTCGTTTGAGGTCTGGGTGCCTTCTTTAACTTCTCTATATTCTTTGTTTCAAGAGACATATGACCCGTAGAAATAGTGTGACCTAAGAATTCCAACTCCTTACAACTGATATAGCACTTGGTTGGACGTGCAGTCAATCCAGTGGCTCTCAGTCTGTCAAACAACATGGAGAGCGCTACTATATGCTCTTCAAATGTGTTTGTAGCAACAAGAATGTCATCCATAAAGTTAGTGATATGGGGATTTTGTAGAGGTTCCAATAATTTCCTCATCATTCTTGAAAAGATACTTGGAGCATTTTTCAGCCCAAAGGGTAGTACATTAAACTCGTAGTGTCCGTCTGATGTACTAAATGCCAGCATTTTCCTAACTTCTGGTTTCACTGGTATTTGGTAGTATCCCTTGCTTAGATCTACCTTCGATAAATACCTAGCCTTACTCAGTGTAGAGAACAGCTGGTTGGTGTCAGGTAATGGGTCCACCTGAGATTCTGTGATCGCATTAAGCTTCCGGTAATTAATACATAACCTGTGTTCACCACTCGGTTTTCTCAATAGCACCACACTTGATCTATAGGGAGAGTCTGACTTCGAGATAATTTTCTCCTTCAACAGATAATCAGCTTCCTCCCTTAGTGCTTGGGCTTTCGCATAGGGTATAGGGTATGTTCTCATGCATACTGGGGTAGGGTCGGTAACCTTCATGTCGTACTGTAACAGATTCGTACGACCTGGCTTATCTGTGAGCACATCAGCATGGGTTTCCAACACTTTCTGAACCCTCTTCTTCTGCTCTGGAGTTAAATGTTCACTAATATTTACTTGAACATAATCCTCTGTAGTTGTGAGTGGATACTCCATAGAGTGAAGTGGTTCACCGTGCATTTCTGTTGCAATGGGTAGGGTCATGATATGTGCAACTTCTGATGATTCCTTGTCATAGTATTTTTTAAGAAGATTGACATGATATACCTTCTCCTTTCCTTTCTTGTCAATTTTATAATTGATCCTGGAAAGTTTCTCCAGTATGACATAGGGTCCCTGCCATCCAATCTGCAATTTATTATTGCTGCTTGGCAACAGTAATAACACCTTTTCACCCACCTCCAGTTCCCTATCCTTTGCTTTTTTGTTGTAGTACGCAGCATGCTTCCTCCTGGCCTGTCTTAAGTTATCATTGGCCAGTTTCCAACCTGCTTTCAATCGAGATGTCAACTCGTTGACGTACTGGTATGAGGAAGTCACTGTTTCCTCTGCCTTTTCATCAGTCCATGTCCGCAGCAATGCTTCCAGTGGACCTTTTATTGGTCTTCCAAACAACAATGTAGCTGGAGCCAATCCAGTTGAGTTGTGGGGTACTTCCCTATATGCAAATAGTGCCGCGGTGTCACATGGTTATCCCAAAGGGTAACCAAAGAGAGTTATCTGTGTGGTGCCGGCTTTGTCAATGGCTCAGATTTGCCTGGCAACCCGTGGGAAATAGGCAGCAGGAGTGAAGAAGGCGAATGTAAGACTCTGGGATAAATTCCCCGCAGACAGTCCCAGTGATTCTAGATCTCGTGACACTATAACCCCTACCACTCTATCCCCCTCTCTATATTATAATGCTAACGAGCCCCCACCTCCCCTATTACACTGAGTGAACAGAAGAGGAAGAAAGGACGAACAGTATGTCTCTTTCGCACACTTTCTTTCCTTCTCTCTATATGTAATAACGTGTGTTGGTAAAGTAAACACAACTACAACATTTATTAAATTATTGAAATATAACAACATTCAATTACACTAATACAAATGCAACTAGGAATGACCTTAACTATCCCTGTGAAGAAAGATATTAGTTAATGCAAATACACAAATGAATCTTAAATCTATAATATTGGATGATAATGATGAAATGTAAGCAACTCCTAAATACTAACAAAAGGATATCTCGTTTCGGGTCTCTGACTGACTGTCAATATAACTCTGGGTATTTGTATACACTGGACAAGTCTTTGTCTGCATTCAATAATACTGGACGGTTCACTTAATGTCGTCAGGTGTCGATGGCCTGTTCTTTTGTTCCTCACAAAGCGAGAGTTGACATTGCCACGCGCGTCTGAGATGGCTTGTTCCGAGGTTGTGTTGAAACAATGTTATGCGGTGGGGACTTCGTCTGATATGTAGATGTCCATGTGTGGTGAAGATATTTTCCTCAGGTGGTGATGATGGTGAAATCTGGTATATAGTTGAATTTGTTTGCGCATCAGTTTTACGGGGAGAATCTGTCCATTACTGCATGTAATTTAGGATCTCGATAAATTTTGTGGGCACTGGGTTTACAAGATCGTCTCTCTACTCTTGCACTTCTGATCAAGCTTTCTCCAAGGCACTTGTTGTAATGACAATCGTCCGTAGGTTACTGCCACTTCAGATCATTAATTCACGTAGACAGCTCTTTAGTAATGCATCCTTTATTCTAGGTAATTGCGGATTACTTTTCTGTGTGGGTGATTGTTTAGTAGAAAGTCCCTTCGCCGCCTGGCAAGTTCTTTTCTAAAATCCCCGTCTTTGTTGGTAGGTTTTTTGCCGTTAAATATCTGTGAGATGCGTGTCGTCGCAGTATTTCTGTTCGGCCCTACTCATAAGCTCTTATCCCGTGATTAACGCCAACAAAGTAGTAGACGAAGGCTGAGTATCTCAAATGGTTCCTGTCTCTACCACTGCGATGGATAAAATAACGAACCCTTTGTAAGTATCCCGTAAACTATGCTACGCCTGTCGTGTGTTCTTGTATGTGAAATCTTATCACTATAAGGAATGGCTGCGCGGTGTTTACTGCACGGTTAACAGGTAATGTAAGAGGCAAAATAAAAGTGTCTGGTATTTACTTCGTTATAGTTACTGGAAACTGTGTAATTTTATAAATATCATAATTCTCTGCATGGTGTTTATTGTAACCTGTACTTATTAGTATGAAATATAATATTATAATAAACGTGAATGGTATTTACAGTGTTAACTTTATGGAAAATATGTATATATTATCTGACTGAATTTACGATAGATGTATAATAATAATGTACAAACTATATTACACTAACCTTGGTGTCCATATCAAGAATTTCACTGACACACGTCTTGATTCTTTCTTGTGAAATCTAGAACCCAAGTATGTTGGCGGAATGCAGTCTCTTGCAATGCCGAGCTACAACTTTAGTTGTGTTATATATCGTTTGAATCGCCTATGGCGATTTTTCGGGTCGCTTCTTGTCATGTGAAATTTCGTTTGTTTTCCTTTAGTCAGACATTCAGTCCTCCTTACTGGGTAAAATTTCTGTAATGTTTTGCTATTATCGTTTTCTTGTTTTTCCTCTCCCAGACAATCTGTCTGCGTCGTCTTTTGGGGCATGTGCAGTGTTGTTATCGTCTTTGTATTCTTTACTCCTTTCATGTTGTTATTTATTCGTTCATATTGATTGTCGCCCCGACTTTGTGTCTCCGTTACTTCAATATTATCCGTGAAGTCCGACTGACCATCTTTATGTTCTGTTACAAGCCGAAATAATATTTGTAGATTACTGGCATTGTGTAAACACACCCGAGACTTAGTGTCGATTACCGCGATAGTCTGTTGACCCAAGGTCTCCTTGTTGTGAAAGCATTTCAGGTAAATGTTGTTGCGTTTACAGGGCTCACGCCGAGCGCTGTCTATTGTTATGTAAACATTCCCTGTAAAATTGGTGGATGTCCCATGACTGTTGACAAACGATGGCTGGTGCAGACAATGGGCAAAACCAACCGACTGCTTTCTCGCGCCTTGAGAAATCCGTCGACAAAACATCGGCAATAGGGTTTTTAGGAATTCAAATGTAGAATTACTCGCGTCCCGTGACACGCGGGTAAGTATGTATCCCAAGTATCAGGTTTTTCACTCGCCAGCTTTCTAAGGATTGAAATTAGCGTACCATTGAACCGCTCTACTTGACCGTTCCCTTGGGCATGGTAGGGACTACAATGATAGTGTCTGGCTTGAAATATCCTGAATACTTCTTGTGTTAGCTTTCCCTTAAACTGAGACCCATTGTCAGTCAATATCTGATGCGGGAAACCTAATCGGGTAAATATTGTCAACAGGGCCTCTGCCACGTGCTTTGAATCTATAGCTGACATGGCCACTGCTTCTCCCCACATAGAACAAGTATCAACCAAGGTTAAGATGTAAGCATTTCTCTTCTTGGTCCTAGTGAGGGGTCCAACAATATCTACTGCAACACGTTCAAAAGGGGTTCCCATAATAGGCATTTCTCCCAGTGTTGCTGGTGCAGTCCTATGCTTAGGAGCTACTCTTTGGCATTCTGGACAGGATCTTACATATCTTTTTATGTCCTCTGTAATTCCTGGCCAAAAGTAGTGACAGGCTATTCTTTGTCCAGTGGCCCCTATTCCCATATGTCCACTGAAGGGTATAGCGTGTCCTAGCGTCATAACCTTCTCCCTGTAAGATTTTGGCACTACAAGCTGTCCATGCCCTTTAGGTCATGTTCCAGCTTTTCTGTATAGTAGGCCATTCTTCATATACAAGTCTCCTTTCTTGTCGTAAATTTATTTTGAGAGAAAAGAGTCGTAGAAATAGTGGTCCGGTTTAGAGTGGAAAATGATGATGGAAAGCTCAGTGATAGAAATTGTAGAGATTTAATAGTTACTTCACAGCGTGCTGGAGGAGAGTAAAGACAGACTTATTTGATCTCACGAACTTTTGGGGATCTGACCGCCAAATCAAGAGAAGAAGCCGCCCCCTGGTCTTCGTATCCGCTCGCTGCTGCCCGTTTCGCTTTCCCCCGTTCGCTCGGTTCCTCGATTGACACCGAGACGCGAAATTAGCGGCAAGCAACTGCGTCTCGTATCAGGGAAAACTACTGTCTTTGATAGCGCCGATAGTCTCCCCTAAGATCCCTCGGTCTGTCTCTTTGATCTCGTCGCTGTATCCTACATGAGTCCCGGTGGAATGCGTTCTGGCAAACGAAAAGTTACAACAAATGTTCAGGGGTTCTAATGTTATGAAAAGCAGGATACAGCGACGAGATCAAAGAGACAGACCGAGGGATCTTAGGGGAGACTATCGGCGCTATCAAAGACAGTAGTTTTCCCTGATACGAGACGCAGTTGCTTGCCGCTAATTTCGCGTCTCGGTGTCAATCGAGGAACCGAGCGAACGGGGGAAAGCGAAACGGGCAGCAGCGAGCGGATACGAAGACCAGGGGGCGGCTTCTTCTCTTGATTTGGCGGTCAGATCCCCAAAAGTTCGTGAGATCAAATAAGTCTGTCTTTACTCTCCTCCAGCACGCTGTGAAGTAACTATTAAATCTCTACAATTTCTATCACTGAGCTTTCCATCATCATTTTCCACTCTAAACCGGACCACTATTTCTACGACTCTTTTCTCTCAAAATAAATTTACGACAATATTTGGGGGCTCGTCCGGGATTCTAGAACCCATCAACCACAACAAATGGGGTCTCGCCGCGGAATTTGAACTACATCTGCAGCAATCGCAACAGATGAGGTTGCAGTCTGGTAGGAATCTCTCACAAGATTCTATTCTGATTCTTAGAGTTTAGTGTTCGGCAGATTATAGGAATTTCTTTCCCCTAGACATATCGAACTATTTCTTTTGGAGGAAGTCGGAACAGCGTTTTTTCTCCACAGCAATCATAAATATTAAGTTACATTTATTGTTCATGCTACACATGAGACAGCTGGTAAAGGTTGATGGTATCACTGCTGAGTTTTTGGTTGACAAATCTGACGACTAATGTTGTAAAAGTCAGAAAATTTTTTTTTTTAAGGGTTAATATTTTTTCAGGAGTAGCTCTTTAATCAAAGATAAGAAGCTACAGATAGTCAGTTACTAGCTTGCATTTGTACCAAGGGAGGGTGTTCATATAGTTAATTTTGCTGACTCTTAACCCAATGGTAAGCATTCGTGGACTGATTCTACGCCTAATATCTGTTATTGTAAGTTTAGCATTTAACCCATGATAAACCGTAACAGTTTAAGCACCACTTAATAGGCCGTAGACAGCGCTACCTTATCACTGAATAAATTACTAGGAGAAGTCCTCAGAAATAAATTCACTTCCCTAACAGATATATAAAAAGCTAACAAGAATCTAATATTATAATTATAAGATATGTCAACTCACCCCGAAAAATGCCAAGAAATAGGCGAAAAACATTTAGTTCTGTGTTAATGTTTGCCTTATTTCCATAATGGTCTATCTCGGGCCAGGAAAATTTACGAATGTCTTTGTCTATTAAAACCAGTCTACTCTTATAGATCACAAGGGACGCTCCCCCCGAACACCTGGCGTGCGTATTTCTACAGAAGTTCGGCGAAAGACGTAATCTAGAGTAAGACAAAAGAAATCGTGCGAAAGTTCCCCAGGCCTCAAAGGGTACCAGCCGCTCGTCATCAAACGTTTTAAAGCGACCAGAGAAATTCCCCTGTTGGGACCACAGAGGGTACCCGCCGCTAACGAACCGTTTCTTTCACAGAAACCGTCTTGGCTCGTTCTAATACTTAAAGCGGACCCGAGAAATGTTTCTCTGGTCGAACAGGTGCGTTGACGTAACATTATCGTCTAGCGTTAGCTGACCGCTGCTGGCCAGCGTAAACAACCTCGGGTGGGGTTGAGAAGGTGAAAAATGAAAGAAAGAAGAATATGAAAGAAACGAAAATACAAAATGTCTCGGAAAACAGAACATTTAAAGGAGTAATCAAATTATGGACAAGATGGTAAAATAAATTATCTTAGCAATAACTACAATAAATCTAATCCCATAGTGGAGCGAAACTTTCTGTATAAAGTTAGTGTGATTTTAGCGTTGCTTGAAGTTAAAAGGTGTCTCTTTTGGGTCTCAGTTTCAGGGAGACCGACTCGCGAGAGCAGATTCCAGTCAGGCGAAGAACGAAATATTCTCTTCGATCTAGAGGGTTCTGAATACCGCTAGCGTCACGAATCGTCAACCCCGTTCCTGAATCAAAACCCCTTTTTGTCAACGCCAAGTTAAGCTCACGCAGTGCAACGGAGCCAACGCTAAATCTGGAATCGCCAAACGCAGTAGTGATCTGTGTGTGTGGTTGTTGGTGTATATGATTATTGATGAATATTTGATTATTGATGAAATGTTATGTTGTTGTGATGATATGCATTATTTTCATGCTTTTCTTCTTTAATAAATTTTACACATTTATTAATGCGCTGTTCACGACCCTTTCCATCCATATTTGTATTTTTAGCTCTTTACTATAATCTCTATGTATGATAAGAGAAAAGAGAGAGAGCAGGAGGTGCTTAGACAGACATAAGTGAGTTGAGGCTTGGAGAGAGAGATCATTTTGGTAAATCTTCTTCCAGGTTGTCTCAAGTCCATCTCCTATTTACACCTTATCTAAAGTGTAATCTATAACTCTGTCAGTCCACTATCCCTTGTCGATTTCACTACAGTTGTCCAACTCGACAAATACTCTACACTCTAACTCAATCACGACATTTCTCTGGAGGGTTATGTGCTTTAGGCAATTTGCCAAAACAAGGCTTCAATGTGCTATCTGCTGCTTGAGCCTTTTTCATCTCTTCTGAATGAGTATTGATAGGATTCTCCTCCATTTTCCTGGAGCTTTCCCTGGTCTGGACTGTTGCCATAACTACAGGTTTTATAGGTTCTCCAAGGAAAACATACCTACACCCCAAAATCAAAGGGTAAATAGGGTCGTCCATCACTGCTGCTTTGATTTCTCCTTCCACATAGCGAGATCTTATGTTGATTCGAGCTATGAGTAGTGTCATGGTTCTTGCTCCCTTGATCGGTCCTCTGATTTCCACTGTTTCTGTGGTTATCTGGTCAGGACTCACTAGAGAAGAGCACACAACTGAATCAAAGTCCCATCCTGTGTCATATAAACACAGTACTTGAGTGCCATTCACGGTCACTTCCTCACAGACAGGGGGATGATGGAAGTCTTTCTGACTTACTGCCATTTCCTTCCTTCCCTGATTCCCTGTTGTAAGACATGCAGCATGATGAGGAGGATTCTTCCTTCTGCAGTCCACAGTATTGTGGTTACTCATTAGACAAGTTTGACACCACTTTCCTTCCTTCCGGTAAGGTGTCTTATCCGATCTTAGAGGGTTTTTGTCCTTTTGGTCAAATCTTTGTTTGTTCCTTGTGGTATGGTCCTTTTGTTCATATTTGGTATAGTTTTGTGATGATTTGAAGTTTTCACCCTGCTTCTTCTTATTTCCTAATAATTCTGCCTGAGCTGCTTGATATCTCTCAGCAACAGTTACAATATCTTCCAATCTCTCTGCTCCTTGTTCCATGATAAACTTCCTCATTTCTTGAGGCATGGACTCTTTCACTTGCTCCATCATTATCAATTCTTTCAGATCCTGACACTTTCCTAAGCTACTCCATTTTTCCAAATAGGTTTCCAACCTAGCAGAGAATTGGTGATAGTTTTCTCCTGGAAGAAGTTTAGCTGTTCGGAACTTCTTTCTATATGATTCTGAGTTCTTTTCATATCTCACAAGCAGTGCCTGCTTCAGGATTTCATAATCTTCCTGGTCATCTCTTGAGAGCTTCAAATATACATCGTAGGCCACACCTCTCAATCCCTGAGATAGTTTAAGACTCCACTTTTCTTTCCCTAAGCCATAGGTAGTGGCAAGTCTTTCGTATCTATCTAGGTACGACTCAATGGCGTCTTCTTTCTCAAAAAATGGGTCAAGATGAAAATTCATGGCCCCACTTGAGGTGCTCTGGCTGGAGCTACTGTCAGAGTGAGGTAAGCTACCACCATTATTGCCAGTAGTTGCCTGAATTTCGAGCTATTTTAACCTCAATTGATGGTCTCTCTCTGCTTGTAATTTCCTTTCCTCGGAGTCAATTTTCTTTGCCTCATTTTCAGCCTCCAATTTCTTGGCTTCAACTTCTAATCTTTTGGTTTCTCTCTCAGCATCCAGTCTTTTGGCTTCTCTTTCAGCTTCTACTTGCAATTTCCTTTCCTCTCTATCCATGTGTTTGTCCACTTCTGTTGTGACATACTGAATAAGAGCTTCACCTGTCATATTTAATTCCTTACCCTCCTGCAGGATCGCAGTCCTGAACTTCACTAGATCAGCCATGGCGTTACTTAGAGAGGGTATGTAAATTTACTATAACCAAATTATGTTAATTAAACTTAATTAATTTAATTGAACAAAAAAATTTCCGTGCAACCTTGTGAGCATCAACTATTTACTGACTACTAAATGGGTACTCCTCCTAAGAAAACAATAAAAAATCCTATTATAGAATTTTTTTCAAAAATGTGTTTCTTTTGTTATCTATGGGTGGCACAAGATAGAGTGTAGATAGATGAATAGACTAAGTATGGCTCTAGATATACAGAAATATCCCAGGAACGAGCCCCCAGTGTGGCGTGAGGTTTTTATTTGGCTCTTGGATCAGTATAGTACTGACAATTACAGAAATAGAATTTCTGCAGAAAATGGTGAAGTTCTAGTGTCTGAGAGAACTACTGGTATCACAAATTAGTTTCGGCTGTGAATGATCTGATCTCGAAAAATTAGTAGAGAGGAGACCGACATAACTTGCCACCTCCGCTGTGTAACTAACTGTGATAGTAAGACAAGGAAACAGATTTTACTTAACAATGATAAAATTGACAGGTCTTCAAATACAATTTCCTTATTATTTATTTAGTTTACACACTATCTACTCTTGTGCTGAAGGGTGAATGTTGAAAAATGGAATGTAATGGATTTGTAAGTTTACATATGATTTACAAATATTTATATTTATATAGATATATAAATATATTACAAGTTTTCCAATTATTGGAACAAAAATTATATCAGCTGTGCTGTTATTGAATTATAGTACATGTATCAGCTGTGCTGTTAATTAAGTATATATATATATATATATATATATATATATATATATATATATATATATATATATATATATATATATACATCATTTATTAGCTATGCTGTTAGTCTTGTCTCTTTCTACGATAAATCACTTTCTAGTCACTGACACTAACTTTTGCTCACAATTGCCGACGAAATGGTACTAATGTGTACTCATCTCTCAAAAGTTCTGTCCTTCTTAGTTTGGTTGACACAAAACCGGCTGAGGATCGTTCCTTTAGCCCACCCAAGACTGAGGGGGACCAAATATGTAGATTCTGTGCAACCTCTATGCTCCTGCGGAGTTCCAGGCAGCTGCATTGACGACCCACGATCTCAGTTTTGATGACACGAATAAAACCCTCCAAGATTTAAACAGGCCAGGTTTTGACTCGACTTAGTGAAGCAGGCTGCAGGTCAATGCACGCAGGTAAGCAATAAATCAAAGTTGACAGCTCCTCTTATTCAGTCGGTCGTCTCTCTGGCTTTTCGTGTCGGTGTTGCGTGTTTTTGCATAAAATTTCGCCCGATTATATAGGCAGGTGAAAGCGTTTGGTTGGTTCCTGGCGGGGCAAGCTGATTGGTTGTCTGCAGTTTTGTACTATGCCTCGTACCGTCCTTGACCTAGACGAGTCCCGACCAAAACAGGGCTTATGGCTAATATATTCTGCTTTTTCCGCCATATTGCGTGAACAAGATGGCCCCAACTGAGTTCCGCATAACAGGGCTTAAGCCTAATTTTTTTTCCTGGCGCAACTTCTTGTAATTTATTCCGGCTCAACAACTGTGCGTTGATTGGCTAGGGCAAATTTGTATCCCGATATAATGATTTAACAAAGTAGTGGGGTTACACACACTCGTTTCACGACACTGTGCCATCAGCTCAAGGTCTTTCCAAGTATTCCTCATCTTCTGTCTCCAGCTCACTTCACAATGTGTTTTTTGGTCTACCTCTGCCTCTCTTTCCCTGGAAATTTCAGAACAAGGACTGACTTGTAATGCTATCAACAGGTTTCCTCAATGTGTGTCCTATCCATTGCCAGCGTCTTCTTCACACCTCTTGTTCCACTACCACTTAGTTAGTTCTTATCAGTTCCACATTGGTGACATTGTCACGCCATTTCAATCCTTCTGTTATACGCAAGCACCCATTTATGAAAGTCTGTAACTTTTTTGTTGTTGCTTTTTGTCGTTCTCCAGAACCATACAATAGGACTGACTTGACATTTGAGTTGAAGATTCTTATGCTTGTTTTGGACTTGATTTCTCTTGATCTCCATATGTTTCCCAGTTCAATGAAAGGTCCTCTTGCTTTTTGTATTCTTATATTGATATCACTGTCTGTTTCTCCAACTTTGCATTACTACAATAATCACACCAAAGATCTCGAAATGATGTTAAGGGGTGGTCGGCAGATCTTTCATTGGTACCTGATAAAAAAATATGCCAGGACGATTTTTGTGTTTGTCAGTTATTCCTGAAGCGTCGTCCAGTTTCAGATGCGTTCTAATAACTTCCTTTATCAGTATGTGTTGATAAGTAAGCATCAGTCACATACCTCAGCTAGATGGATGTAAGAATAGCACGTCAACTTAAGCAGACTTTTGGATAAGGCCTACAAGAGGACTTTATTCTCATAATGAAATCATGGGTAAGTTCATACAATCATAGTCCAAACCAATTTTCCTGGTGGCGAGTTTTTATTAAATTGTTTCTACTCCTGAAAATTTGAACGAGTAATTACTGTTATTCGACGCATATACGAGTCTCGTGAAGATCGTCACACATATGTGAAAGGAAAAATATAGTAGAAGTAGTTATATTACTTCAAAGCTGTTTAAACATTACTTTGTCAACAAATGCGTTACAGCAAGAAATGATTGGGATAAAGTAAAAATTGTCACAGATTTGATATTTTCGTTTCTAGTGGTTCACTGCTAGCATTTGACCTCCATTTCTCTTGTGTAAATATATTTTCAGTTTAGTCCCGTTCTGCGCCTTTTTCTACATTTCTCAGATCATATCAGCACCGTCTCTACGATGATGCCGGCTGTAACTCTCAAACATTTTCTATCTTTTCCTTTTATAATACACTGAAAGATTATTACCTGTCCACCTTTTGGTGCTGCCTCACTGCTTACCATCACGAATGGTGGGTGAACGAGAGTGACGAGAATGGCTTAAAGATTGAGTGTCTGTAATAGGGATTATTGCGTCGGGGATTTTCAAAGGTAATCCAGTTGGTGCCTGGTCTCATTGAAGCTGAAGCGAACATTTTGTCCCACCCCACAATGTAAAATGCTGTCTAACCTGATGGGTCTCCCAGGTAAAAGAAACTGCAAGAAGTAGGTCGGGACAACGAAGCCCTGGCAAGAATCCGTGGAATAAAAAAAAACCTTTATGAACAAGCCAGTTAATAATATAAAACAGGCGAAGGTTCCCATTTATTTGGCTAAACGTGCCAGAAATCTATGTAACACAACCAATTATGAGGGATTAACAGACAGTCTGCACAAACTACGCAGGAATAATGTTACTATCAGTGCCAGGAACAATATTATACAGGATAATCTTGAGAGATTAAAAGAGTCCACAGACAGAGAACTAATGAACAAGCAGGTTTTCGACAGAACAGATCATGTACAGACCAGATAGTCACAGTGCGAATAATAGTTATTTTTGGAATGTTTGGAAGTGAACTTACCTCTTCACTTTGGGTCTGTGGACTATGAATAGGCATTAGGCAGTGTACAGAGAGAATCTCTTTTGGAAACCGGTCAGACTCTATGAAGTCCCTCTGAAGATGCTTAAACTGATAAAGAAACATTTGAAGACAAAAAAATGCAGAATTATTCATGAAGGGCAATATACAGAACCATCTGAAATAAGAACTGGAGTTCAACATGAATGTCCCTTGCTACATTTCTCTTCTTAGTGACTATAGACTGGGTTATGAAAACGACATTATAGATTGGGTTATGAAAACGACATTATAGATTGGGTTATGAAAACTACATTATAGATTGGGTTATGAAAACGACATTATAGATTTGGTTATGAAAACGACATTGTAGATTGGGTTATGAAAATGACATTATAGACTGGCTTATGAAAACGACATCAACCAACGATAATGGAATTCAGTGGACTCCGAAAACAGCTTGATGATCTAAATTTTTGCCGATGAACTAGCTTTTTTTTATCCCACAGATGTTTTCAGATGCAAGATAAAATGAAAATACTCGATGACATGCCACAAGGATTGAGTCTGAAAATACACAGGGAAAAGACAAAGGTTATGAGAATTAATGCAGCAAATAATAATAAGGTTACACTTGAGGAAACATCCCTACAACATGCACAATCGTGCCTGTATCTTGGCAGCTATGTAGAAAACGTTGAAGGAACAGTGATATATAAAGAATACTAATGGCAAAAGGAGCTTTCATTGCATTGCGAAATATTTGGAAATTAACACAAAAAATAAGAATCTTCAATTCAGATGTCTAGTGAGTCCTGTTGTATGGCTCTGGAACGCGGAGAACAAAAAAAAAAAAAAAAAAAAACAACCACACCCAAGAAATTAGACTTTCAGAAATGGGTTCCTGCATTGACCTGAAGGATTGAAATGGTACGACATGATCACCAATGTGGAGCTAATGACGAGAACCAGACAAGTGCCAGTGGAACAAGATATGATAAGAAGACGTTGGCGATATGCAGGACACACATTGTGGAAGCCTCTATATAGCATTACCAGACAGTTCTTGTTCTGGACTTCCGGGGGGTGTGATAGGTAGATGTAGACCGGTAGCCACGCGTAGACGAGAATTGCAGACAAAAATAAAAAAGATGAAGACATAGACATACCTTGAGCTGATGGCACGCGACAGGAGGTCTTGGCATGAGTTTGGCGCTTCGCCTATGCTCATTTGACCAGGGGAAGGGTAAAAAATGAATGAAGAAGGTAATTTTGGGGAGGGAGTCCGTGAAACATGGGCACTTCACAAGTCCGTTAATTCCTCAAAGTTCAGAACCATTATACTACAGTATATTTTGGTGGAAATCTTGCAGCCACTGAAATTGCCGTTTACAGGTCGTAACAACAAGTCACATAAAATATCTGGACAATATGATTTGGATAGAGTGAGAAAGCGAGAACTTTTGGTTAATTTTAATTTTATTCCTACTTGCTCTAAACTGTTTTTTTTTTTTTCCTCTACAAAGGAAAGAAATGATCACGATAGCATAATTCTAAAAATGTGCGAACGGAATTATGGAAACAACTGTGATGAAAGAGAAACAGGGAATAAGAAGTAAACAATGAAGGAAATTCCGGACAGCTCTATGATTACTGTGATTTTCTATCAAACACTTAACAATGTCGTCATGACTTCTTCAACAGAAAACTCGAGATAACTCCAATATAGCCCTCTCCATGCTACAGTGTAAACATGAAAAAGCTAACACAGTTAGCGTAATCATTATGACAGGGAATATTAATACAATTCTCGAAGAGTTTTACACAGACAACAGGCGCCGGACTGACACATTAGCATCACATACGCCGTGAATTTATCACGTGTAGTCCCCGGGGGAGGGGGGAGGGGGGGTCCTCTCGGAAGAGACAAAGAGAGAATAAGTTTACTGCACCATCAGGCATGTACGAGGCGACCAATAAGAGCTTGTCCGTGGGACTGGGAACGTCGTGATGTAAAACACATTGCTACAGAAATTGACGCTGCAAGAGCATGTGAATGCTTGGTACAGGCTTCCTGCAAGGTGACCAGCTACAGTTCCTGGCTCCGTGCTCCGTAAGGAGCGCAAAGGAAAATGATAATAATGCCGTTAATGCCTCTGCAAAACGTTATTATGATGAATAAATATCAGTCTTTAGCAAAATGTAGATGAAGATGAAAATGTAGATGAAGATGAAAATGTAGATGAAAACATCATCGTTTAATAAAGAAAGAGACTTGAAAATATGATGGACAGTGAAGACGATAGAAGTTAAAATAAAACAACGAAAGCAGAGAATGGAAACAGTGGAAAATGATAATGAGAAGAAGATGAAGAAGAAAGAAATATGTGACAGGGATTTCTAAACATATCTGGATGGACATTAAGAATAACACGGCGGAATAAAAACCTTGAACGGGTGATAGAGGTAACAGGTGGATACAAACAGGTATTATTAAAAAATAAACACTAAATTCCAGGTCTTCAGTTTTAATAAAACCACGCTCAAGACATAAAAAATAGAAATTTATTTAAATGTGCCCTGTCTCACCTTTTTTTTTTAAACTCATGTCACAGTAAGACAGAAAACAGACTCTCGGTAGATTGTAGATTACTCTCAGCAAATACATAACTCAGGTTGTTGGTTAAGTGTACTGTAACACTGTTTCATCAGGCCAACTGTAAGGTAGTTGTGACTACCTAGACACAACGCTAACAGTGTTTCTCAAAAGGTTGATATAGGCCTCACTATGTTAGGTCTCAGATTTATGAGGTGAGAGTGACCCTTCCTTAATATATTTGTCTTCCCTAACTCAATAGCAGAATTAGATGCCCATTTAAAGCTGGTTATCACAGATATGCCTAACTGGTTCAAGCAGGGCAAAAATAGGACCAAGCTATAAGTTGTTTCCCGGCCTTATATTCCATAGTTTCGTGGAGTTGTATTGATAACGACCAATTGACCAGGAAGCACTTTTTTACTGTGTTGCTGAGTTGACAGTGTGCTTAGTCGCGATTCACACCGGCAGCAAGGCGATGGCGCCGTTCGGAAAGTTCTTTGTTCGATTTCTGTTACTTTTCTGTAGTCTAGTTTTCTACTTCTTTTTGTATCACGAGTGGCTGCAACAAACGCATTTCTTTTTATTATTTACTCTTTGGAATATACGACAGTTCATTTCAAATTTTCATTTACTTGTTCAAGGAACCCCGGGATTCGGTGAAACCCTGGGTAGGAATCATTGAACACCAGAAACAGTATAGCAGACAAGTGCTATAGAGAGCAGAGAAAACTGGTCACCCCGCGTCATAAAGCTGAGACCTATTGTAGGCCAAGGCTCTGACACTTCATTCCCCTACGTCAGTATCCACAATGGGACTGCGTTTAACTTTATTAGGGAATATCAATGCTACTTACATTTCCCAAAATACTAGCCAATCACTGATAGGTACACCATCAGTTTTTGGTATCCCGGATACCGAAAGTTTAGAGGTCGCCCTGCATTAACATGGTGGCACTTTTGACATACCATTCCATTTTAATCCCTCTATTCAACGCAAGCACCCATTTATGAAAGTCTGTAGCTTTTTGGTAGTGGTAAATGGTATGACAAGGTTACCAACGTGGAACTGATGACAAGAACTAGACAAGTGCCAGTAAAACAAGAGATGAAAAGAAGACGATGGCGATGGATAGGACACACACTGAGGAAACCTGTTGATAGCATTACAAGGCAGTCCTTGTTCTGGAACCCCCAGGGCAAGAGAAGCAGAGGTAGAAAAAGAAGCACATGGAGAAGAGAGCTGGAAACAGAGGCGAGAATGATTAGGAGAACGAGGAAAAAACTTGAGATGATGGCGCGTGACAGGAGGACTTGGCATGTGTTTGTCGAAGGCCTATGCTCCCTTGGGAGTGGAGGGTTATGAATGAATGAATGACTTTTGACAGCTGCCCGTGTTTTTTTTCCCGTGGATCTCTGTAGAGACAAAGAAAGAACAGGACTACTGGACCCTCTGGCATGTCGTACAAGGCTACAAATATGAAGGTTGTGCCTGGGACTGGAGACCTCATTAAGTAAAACAGAACACCACTGAAACCACAGCTACGAGATCATCTGAATGCTTGATGTCGGTTTTCTGCAAGGAGACCAGCTGTAGAAGCTCTGTAAGCAGCGCAAAGACAAATAATTATGATGATGACTCGTGACAGTTCACGACTATCAACCTGGTTATAACCTAGACGCACCTTTGCATACGTCAGCTGTGCCTGTTTACTATTCATGCTATGTAGTGTAAACGTAAACATAAAATTCAAACTTTCAATCCCTTACACAGACATAAAGGTGAACAACAGTCAAGTGTTTTTAAGTTTAAAAGCAGCTTCGTCAGAGCTATAAATAGACTGTGCTGAAAAATTAGAAATCCGACTTATGGAGTAGCTGAAAGAACATCCGACATGTGTAGAATTTGTAAAGTCAAAGAACATCTTTAATGTTGATAAAACTTAAAATCTGTACGCTGTTCCAGAAGTTTCGGAGTTATCAGTATGAAAACTAACTAACATAGATCGGTGTAGTTGAAAGGACAGCGTCATATTTTCAGAGTGGTTACAGCGCTGGTCTCTGCCGGGTTCGAATCACGGTATCGTCACGTTTCGGTTTACCCTGCTGTAATTGGTAATCTGATTTTGCTCTTGAGTTAGGGAAGGAAAAGGCAGCGAGGAAGGGAACTGGTCACACTACCCCTCGATGCTGGGCCTAATATAGTCTCTAACACTTCACTGCCCTACGGCGGTATCAGCCATGGGACTACCTTCCAGTTCAAAGGGAAGTTCACATGTTAATAAACTTTTAAGGAATATTGTCAAATGTATGATAATGACAAAGAGGATTAAAATTATGCTCATTCATTCTTTAGTATTTAGTTCTTCAAAGAGTAAAGGCCTTCGACAAATTCATTCCAAGTTATCTACGCCTCACGGTAGAAGAGGAACGAGTAAGTAAGTAAGTAAGTAAGTAAGTAAGTAAGTAAGTAAGTAAGTAAGTAAGTAAGTAAGTAAAGTAAGTAAGTAAGTAAGCAAGTAAGCAAGTAAGTAAGTAAGTTATCACGTCATCTGCCATCAGCTCAAGGTCTTCCCACGCCTTCATTATCTCTTTCATTTCTGCCTCCATTTCTCTTCTCTGCATGTTTTGGTCTCCCTTTATGTCTGCCTCCAGTTCTCTTCTCTGTATGTTTTGGTCTCCCTTTATGTCTGTCTCCAGTTCTCTTCTCTGTATGTTTTGGTCTCCCTTTATGTCTGTCTCCAGTTCTCTTCTCGGTATGTTTCTTTTTTTTTTAGATCTACATCTACCTCCAAAGTAAGATCTGAATTTTATGTTAAGTTTTAACATTTAAATTGAGAGAATAACGACTTCCCAGTGCGTGAGGATGAAACGAAAAAAAGTTTGTAAGGGAGAAGGCTGGTGAGAAGACATTTGAAATCATAATTTCTTTGTTCGCATGTGGTCACCATGGCTGGCTGGTCCTCTTGCTAGAACCCAGCATCAAAGTAGGCATGCGCTCTTCTGACAAGGGTTTCTGTAACAATGTGTTTAACATGATGACGTCACCAGCATCGTGTACAACTTTTATTAGTTACCTCTTACCTTATGCTCAAGAGATCAGTATTCCTATTCTTTCCTTGTCTCATCTGAGGGCCCCCCCCCCCCCAATATCCCCCCCCCCCGAGAAACTACACAGCATTTGAAATAAAGAAAGTAAATTTTTTAATGTCCTAATACTAAGATGAGGATGTATAATTATGGAGTGGTGTAGGTAATCAAGAAATAAAAACGGATAGCTAACTACTGGACTTCGGTGGGTAGATGATACTGGCGATAATCATTGTGATGATGATGATGATGAATGAATGATAATGATATTGTTATTATTGTGGGGGCGACAGTAATGATTACTACCAGGGGTGAACTGACACCGGTCAGTGCAATAAGGTCACTAAGCAATTAACAGGTGGAGGCTAGGTGAGAATGCCCCCCCCCCTTTTCCTGTTGTGGGCCCTTAGGCACTTCTCGATTTCCCGACCGTCATTTCCGTCCCTGATTATTACGATAATGATAAATCCAATGATAATGGCAACGGAGAAATTAAAGATATTTTTATTACAGTGATCGTTGTAATTAAGTTGACAAAGAGGAGCTTGTGACCGTCAGGTCTCCGAAGGCATGCACGAGCATACATCGCTGACAGCCCACATTAAGTTCAACCACACAGCACGAGACACTGTGAACATGTCAGCTGTCAGAACGGAACACGAGACACAATGACTCTACAGTCCTGTAGCATACATAACACTCACTGGCCTGTACCGATAAATTTACGCTTCATTAATCCTATATCAGATTATCTAGTAATATATACTGTTCAAAAAAAGAAACGCAACATTATTGCAGTGGTAATGGACACCAAATTTCAAACTTGTACCAACATTTTATTTTACGGAATTAATGTTTCAATCTTGGCATGAAGAAACTTTCAGACGTTAACAATGAAATGATGTTCTTTAAATTTGGTTTGGACTTTTATTCTTTGCGACTGAGGCTTCCGTTTTAGTAAGGTGTATGCCTCCTCTGGCCTCTATCAGAGAACGACATCTCCTTGATATGGATCCGATTAGCCGTTGGATCTGTTTTTGTGGGATGGCTGCCCACTCTTCCCGCAGTGCAAGAGACAACTGTCGGAGATTGGCTGGAGCCACGTCTCGCTGGTGGAGTTGTCTGTCGAGTTCATCCCATAAGTGTTCTATGTGGTTCATGTCTGATGACATGGCTGGCTACGGAAGGGTCTGGACGTTGTTGTCAGCGAGGAACTGGGTGGTGAGTTGTGCCACATGAGATCGAGCGTTATTCTGCTGAAAAATCGACCGTCGTGCAGCCAGAAGTGAAAGGACGTGAGGACGAAGAATTTCAGCGAAGTATCGTTGGGCATTCAGGCGTCCTTCAATATGCACCAGGTCACTTCTCCCCATGAAGCTGATCGCCCCCCACATCAGTACACCTCCACCACCATGTGGAGATGCCTATCAACGCTGTTCTGGGCGTAGCGCTCATGGACTCTGTGGTAAACCCTTCTCCGTCTATCGTGTCGCTGGAGCACAAAAAATGATTCATCCCTAAACCAAACCCGTCTCCAGTCATTCCCAACGGTCCATTGACGATGCTGGTTCGCCCACTGCAGTCGGTTCTGGCGATGCCGGTCCGTAAGAACAGGACCTCTGTAGGGTCTTCTAGCCCAAAGACCAGAGTCGTGCAGCCGGTTCCTGGCCGTTTTATCTGAAATTCGACGAGCTGCTGACATTGACTGGACTGTGGAGGACGCAGATGCAAGTCGATTCCTGAGGTGACGCAGCCGTATGAAGCGGTCTTCGGCAGGAGTTGTGACTCTGGGTCTTCCACTGCGCGGCCGGTCTGCCACTGAGCCAGTTTCTTGAAATCGCCTCCAAAGGCGACTAATGGTGCTTCTAACCACATTAAATTGTCTGGCCACTACACTTTGTGACTGTCCAGTCTGTAAACGTCCAATGATGATGAGTCGTTGTTCTGTAAATTTTTTTATCTTTCTTTCCACTTTACAATAAAGGTACATTTTGCATGAAGTACAAAAGAAATGCAAAAAAAACAAAAGCATTGCTTGTTACATATGAAACCTCGTGTGCACTCACACTTCCATTATGTACTTACACAAGTTACAAGTAAAAAAAAATAAAAGAATAACTGAAAAAAAACAAATACTTAGAAAAACAAATTAAGATATTAAGTAATATAGATTTTATATAGGCTTAAAGAGTAAAGTGGAATAAAAAAAGTTGATTTAATTTTAAAGAAGAAAGAAAATTTGAATTGGTTTAGAGCTAAGTAAAATCCTATATAGTTCCTTGTATTTTACATGTACACTTGAAACTACTGATTAGACACTCCGAAAAGAGCCAAAGCATTTAAGAAGGAAACTGAAGAAGAGAAGAAGCCTGGAATCTGCACCTATATACCGATATATACGTACACACACATACATACATTCGTTCTGTTTTATTCCTAATTTATATTTCTTTTTCAATTAAAACTAAAAACCAGTACAATTTTATAGTACATATAACCACTCACTCGTACTCGCACTCACTGGCCCACTTAAAAGAAAGTTTCCATATAAACTCGCTCACAAACACATTGGAAATTTCACCCATAAAGCCAAAAATGGCTATCATTTTTAACATATGTACAGTCAATTCTGGGTTGAAATTACTTTCCGTTTTTTTTAACACGTACACTACTTATACATTTCCCTTAAAATACAATTGCAGTATATGCAAAAAAAGTATAGTGTTTGTCTTTTTTTTTTGAAGATTACGTCAGCTGGGTTAAATGCTTTGTTTTCTGGGTGAAAATATGTAGAAACAGTTTTGCATTAAAGACCCTTTGCTCGTAGAGGGCTTTATTTCTACACATCCATGCCAGATGTCTATATTCTGCTAGAAATGTTTGTAAATGTAATTCAATGTGTGGAGTCATCCTTGGAAGGATGCAGAGCATAACTGCTTTATACATATCTACTTCTGTTGTTGCATACTTTTGTAATATCTGTTTCAAAGTGTTCACAGTTTGTGTCACTGTGTCGCAATAAAAGAAAATGTGTTCCTCTGTCTCCATGAAGTTTAATCTACAGAGTTTACATTTTATTCGTACTGTGATTTTTTTTCTTTTCTCTATACATGATTGGTGTTGAATTAAATAATAATCTATAAGTTATTTCTTTTACCCTTGGTGATGTGTTTGTTTTATGTAACTGAAAGAAAAAAACCCTGCGAGTAGTCTGATATACCATATTTATATCCTCTTTTTATTCTTTGGTAAAGCGGAGGTTCCTGTGCTAACACTAAATCTTGATATATCTCTTTAGTTGTTCGGTGTATTGTTTTTTCTTTTCCTTGTATGCATGCGACGCATTGTTTATAGAAATTAGGTAAGACTCCGGAATGGTGCGGTGCTGTATTGTTAAATTTACATAATTTTGCTAATGGTAGTCCAACATAGTAGTGTGCTAAAGGATATCCCTGTGGTTCATTTATTATACTACTTATAAATTTGATTCTCATAGCTTGAATTTTGGTGGATATATCTTGTAGGGATATTCCTCCTCTTGCTTTGTTCTGTATTAATGTTTTATGTTTTATGTTATGTATTGTGTGACGGAAAATGAAATGTCTGATTAAAGAATTTATTTTTATTAGAGTTCTTTTTGGAGGGTTAAAAATATTGGATATATATAGTAGCTTTGGAATAACATATGTGTTTACTATGATGCCCCTACCGAATATTGTAGCGTTTTTATATTTGTAACATTCTAATTTCTTTTCAGTTTTTAAGATTACGTTTTTCCACATTTCTTTGTTTGTTTTATATGGTATAGACATGAAATTTACTCCATATACTTTCATGTTGTTAGTTTGTGTTAGCTGTAGGGGAAAGTCTGTTTTGTTAGCCCAATGTCCTATGCCCATTATTTGTGATTTTTTAATGTTGATTTTTGAACCGCTAGTTATGCTAAATGTATCGAAAGTATCTAAAATGTTTTTTATTGATAATCTGCTTGAGGGGAAGAAGATTGTGTCATCCGCGTATGCTATTAGTTTCTTTTCACCTATACCTGGCACATGGACGCCTTTAATACTTGTATTTTTCCTGATGCTCTCTAATAAAGGTTCCAACACAAGTACATATAGTAAAGGAGACATTGGGCAACCTTGTCTGACTGATCGAGTGAGAGGAATTGTTTCAGATATATTGTGATTTATCAGCAATCTGCTTTCCGGTGCTTTGTATATGATTTTTATCCAAGATCTGAAATACTGGCCGAAATTATTTTCTTGTAAAATTTTGTGCAAGAAGGCATGTGAAACCCTATCAAAGGCTTTTTCTTGATCTATGGACATTATTGCTGCAGGTGTGTTTTTTGTCATGCGTGTATTGAATGATATCCCGAATGAAATGTGTATGTTTGTTTACGTTTCTGTTTTTAACTCCACATTGTTGATCCTGATGGATGAGTTTATGCATAAAGGGTTGTAGTTTTAATGTTAAGGCTTTGGCAAGAATTTTGTAATCTGTATTAAGGAGAGAGATTGGTCTGTAATTTTGCATGTATTTCTTGTCTGTACTTACTTTGTGTATTAATGTTATGTAGGACTGGTTTAAACTAGCGGGGAGTTCTTCTTTCTTAAAAGCTTCGTGAAGTGTTTTTAAAAGGAGAGGTCCGAGTAGGTGAAAAAATTTCAAGTAGAATTCCACTGATAGACCGTCAGGACCAGGGGTTTTTTGTTTTTGTAGTGTGTTTAAGGCGGACTGTAGGTTGTTTATTGTGAGAGGCTCATCCATAATGTTTTTCTCGTAGTCATTCAACCGTGAGCTGTAGGCTGGGGAGAATTGTTCTGTTGGTGACTGTATAGGGTCCTGAGTGTATAATTGCGAATAAAACTCGTGAAAGGCTTGGGTTATTTCCGGGGTGGTTGTTAATTCTTTGTTTTCTTTATCAGCAATTTTGTGTATTTGTCTGCTTTTTTGTATATTTTGTTCTATTGCTAGAAATTGTTTACTCGGTGTCTCTTGTATTGGGACGTATGGTCTGGTTCTTACTTGAGCCCCGTTAAATGTGTATTGGTCATACTTTGTTATTTCTTCTTGTAGTGAAAAAATTTGTGGGGCGTTTCTGTCTAACTTTTCAGTTAGAAATAGTGCTTTTTCTAGCATCTGTTTTTGTTTTTTAATACTTTTTTGTATGAACGTTGCAATAGACTGTGTTACTTCTTTGATTGTTCCTTTTAGCAAATCCCAGTATTGTGTTATGTTTTCTGTTGGTACATTACTGTCGTAGTCTTGAATGAGTTTTGCCACAGTTTTAACATAAAATTCATTTTGTAATAGTGAATTGTTAAACTTCCAGTGGGGAGATCTTTTCGTAAGGTTTATATGTTCTTTTCCGTTGACCGTTAGAAGGACTGCTTTGTGATCCGAAAAGTTGGTAGTATGATTTATATTTCTTATTTTATTAATGGTATAACTACTATGTATATAAAATCTGTCCAGCCTCGAAGAACTTCCAAAGGGGCGTGTTCTATCTGTGTATGTTGTTTCTGTTCCTTTTGGGTATTTTTTCCTGTATGCGTCTGATAAGTCGAGTTCCTCTAAGATGTCTTGTAGTATGTCTATTTGTTTATGTTCTGTCTTTCTTTCTTTGTTCCTTGACTGTATTTTCGCTCCTACTCTACTCTATCCATTTCATGTAATACTATGTTAAAATCTCCTCCTATTATGACTCGATTTCCTTTATAATGTTGAGTTACCGTATCAGATAGTGTTTGGTAGAAGTGAAATTGTCGTGTCCTGACTGCTGGGGCATAAACGTTTATTAATGTGTGTGTATCTGTGTGATCGTTTGAATTTCTTATTTGTATTATTGCAAATCTACCTTCTCTATCTTTATTTTTATGTGTTATTTCCCATTGATCTGAAGTCTGTAAGATAGCTACTCCTGTGTGTGATGTTCCTAGGCTAAAATGTGTATCTCGTAAACCTAGGATTGTTGTGATGCGGTTTGCACGTGATTCATCATTTACAAGGGTTTCTTGTAGAAAAACAAAGTCTGGTTTGTATGTTTGTATTAGGGCTACAATTTTATCTGTCTTATTTGCGAGACCTCTCACATTGAGGGTCATAACGGTTAGAATGCTTGTCATTGTTGGGAAGAATTAATTTTGTTGTGTTTATTTAAACCGAATTCTCTAGTACATAGTATAATACACAGTTTCGAAGTTATAAGGGTATGAAAAACAAACATTACCTTCATGAAATCCATACAGACACTTGCATATACACCTGTGCTTATATATTTAACTATGTATCTATTCATACTTATATCTACACAACTTGAGTGTGCCCAAGAGGGAATTGTGAATGTATAAAGATAGATCAGTAATGTTTTTAAATATTCACGAGTTCCCTTTCTGTCCGTTCGCATCGTCCCTTTACCACACCACGTTCTTAAGTGGGAGTTCATTTTGTATGTTTCAAAAAGTCTGAGTTTGTATAAGTGCGTTTTCGTTGTCATCCATCCTTAAGGCAGTTTCATCACAATTTGGGTCGTAGTAACCTTCTTCAGCTGTGAGGGTAGCCCAGGGAGGGGAGGTGTAATGCTTGAAAGGCGTGTCTGGAGCCGAATCACTTGAACTATTCTTTTCTTTCTGTATGCTGGGGTGACTTATGCTGGTCCCTGGCGTGGGTTGAGGAGATGGCTGTGTTGTTCTCCTGATTTTCGTCTGTGTAGTTTTCTTTTTGTTTTGTTTTCTCTTGTTGACAAATAATGTGAACCTGTCATTGGTATTGCTTTCAGAATCCGATTCTGACAACATAACGTTATTTATGTTTTCTGAAGAGTTGTTGACAACTGGCAGGATGGTTGTTTGGGTCTCCTGTGTCGGTGGTACAGGTTGTACCTGTTCTGTAGTTTGTTCCTTGACCGGAGCTGCATTGAGAGTCGCTACCTGGGTTTTTTTCCGGGGGCATTGGTTAACCCAGTGATTATCTTGTCCACACATCGCACATGGTGTGCGTCGACCTGGGATAGTGACGAAGACTTTCAGGTTTTTCTCCTGGCCTTGTGATTGTAATTTCATGTTTATATAATGGGGAATGTCTCTTGTTGGGTTATACAGAAAAGCCCACTTATCTGACGCATTTTGAATTTGAAAGGCCGCGGCCTCTTTATCCCCCGTGATAGAGGCAACGATTGAAAGTACTGCTTCTTTTTTAATCGTTGGGGGTAGCCAGTTCAACACACCCTTTGCTTTCTCCTTTTCTTGGTGTTCAATGATGATGGACATTTTTGGGTTGTCCCACTCGAACTTTTTGCCATGTAAATTCTTATAGTGGGTGATATGCGCCGAAGTGGTTAAAGTCGCGTACCACTTTAAGGGGTCAGCAAAGCGATAAAGGGCTGCGATGCCTCTTGGGCCAACTCCTGCTGGTCCAGTCAAAATACTTGAAATAAAAGAGTACGACGCCCTTGCTGCCTGTGGACCGGAGGTTGTTAACACCAGCGTACCAGGTCTGTGGAGTAAACCACCCTCAAAAGCCTCATCCATATTTAGAGTAATTTCTGGAATTTCCATGTTGGATTGTTATTTGTCTAAACCAATATCCACTAGGAAAGAAAACACACACACTCGCACAAAAATCAGCACGAGAAATCCGAGTAGAAAGGACAAGTAAATCCAAACCTATGCTACTGCAGCTAAAGTCTCAAATCCATACTTGCGCATTGAATTTTCAACTGAATTTATTCGAGAAGCGTCAATCTTTTATAGGCATTCAATAATATGGTCACAGAGTTTTGTGTTCAGTAAGTTTCACGGGATTCTCATGAACCTGTCACGAGTTATTGTCAAAAATGTTGTTTTGACCTTGACCTCTTTCATGACCTCACGAATCATGAGGTGAGTACAATTCAGGTAACCACGAGAAGTTAATGACCAGATGGACACAGTCGATAGGTTGACTGATGTCCAATCAGCGAATAACTTTTATAAAAGTAACACCAAAAATGTTGCGTTTCTTTTTTTGAACAGTATATAATAAACAAATAAAATGGTACGGAGTCAGTTTTACAAATGGACAATAGGCTACAAATACGGAACGTTTCGGGGTTCATCCTTCATCAGCCACCGTTACAAACAGGCAATAAAGACAAGAAATTTAGACAGGTCAAGAGAAAAAGACAATGGACAGAAAAAAATGTGAACAAACCAAACAAAGGTAAGATAACCCTCTTTCTTAGTCGTTCCCCTTCTACCGTGAGGTGTAGAGGTTTGGAAGAGAGAGCGCCAGACTATCCTATCGGCTGTCTTCCTCCTGGCCTGGTTCCATTCTAGTCCTCGGCCCAAAGGTAAGATAAGCGATACAGAAATATGAAAAAGTAAACAAACACAGCTGACGCGATGAAAACAGTACAGCAAATAAGCAAGTAATAATAAATGATTACACGTGGGATTAAAGAAGTGCACTTAACACAATTACGATGAAACGAAAACAGGACAGCAGCAATAGACGTAGTGCAATGTAAATAAACAAATACGGGGGTTGCTGTATAAGACTGTGTAATGATTCTGCCACAAAAATAAATTACATTTTTGTTTCTATCTTTTCGAAAATCTCATACATACTTTTTATGTTACGAGCAACTTCCGCGTAGCTAACAATCCTTTTCAGGACTAGCCCTTTTCATACCAGGGCTTCATCATGCTTGCTGGTAGATACTAGTCGTCCATTTTCAGGCCTAGTATTTATCAATACTGCACTTATTTAAAATAGTTCACTTATTTGTGAATGGCAACTGCGCTGTGATCATATAAACGACGGGCTACGGTCTACGCTGAAGGGACGTGCCAAGCCACAAGAAGGCTAAAACATCATCATAATAATTGTTCCTTTTCGCTCCTTGTGAACCATGGAACCCCCACTGTAGCGAGCCACCTTGCAAGGAAAGCCTGCAAAAGGATTCACAGGCGCTTGCACCTGAACCACGCCTAGCAAAAAATATTCACTTTTTCCTCAAGTTTCCTTGTCGAGACTAAGATTCTTCTTTGATCCTTAGCCGTAGACTGTCAAAGCAGACTAAGATTACTCATATGTATATGACAGAAACGCTGGCACACGTCCTTTGGTGATTATGCAAAGCTTCTTGCTTTCATGTGTTAACGTGCACCACTCTTGCAACAGTCACACTCATCTTCATCCATGGTACAGATACTCTCATCCTCTGTGTCGCTGCAGTTACCCGCACCTTTCCGGTATAACAGCAACAGAACTGCAGCAGAATTTGTTGTTGTTGTAAAGTGTTCTTTAATCCATTCGTGCCTGGCGTCCCCATATGGTGATGCGAGCAACTTAGGGCAAAGTTACGGGGTTCCGAGTTCAAAACCTGGTGGCGTCAAGCTTCAGTCAATGCAGCTGTAAATAGGTACCTGACTTTTCTCTTGAGTTAGAGAAAGCAAAGGCAACGAGGAAAGGACGTGGCCAGGTCACCGTGTAAAACTTGACTAGTATAATGAGGTGTCTAACACTTCAATCCCTTACAGCAATATCTGTACATTGACCTTTAATCCTTACTGCCCCGTGACGATCCCCGGGAGGAGGGGGAAGGTCTCTCTGAGGAGACAAAGACAGAAAAGGACTGCTACATCCTCAAGCATGTCACATGACTGACATGAGGTTCTGGGTGGGGCTGGCAAATTCATCTTCCTCAAGCATGTCACATGACTGACATGAGGTTCTGAGTAGGGCTGGCAAATGCATCATCCTCAAGCATGTCACATGACTGACATGAGGTTCTGAGTAGGGCTGGCAAATTCATCATCCTCAAGCATGTCACATGAGTGACATGAGGTTCTGAGTAGGGCTGGCAAATTCATCATGTGACACAAACTGCTGCATAGGCCACCGTGGAATAATTTGATGCAGGCTTCCTCGGGACCAGTTACACTTACACTTTCCACACCTCTTATACTGCTATATCTCTGCCATCTCTCCATGGCCTATCATGCAGCGGTGGCTACATGCTCCAAAAGGCGTGAAAATGACATGATGATGATGAATCCTTAAATATTCGGTCAGTAATGAGTAAGCTGGATATTTTGAATCCACAAAAAAAAACATATTAAGAGTGACATGCCCTTTCCAGTTACGTCATCCACTGTGACACGAAGTATATCTATTAGAAGTCATCACAAGACATCGACCTTGACCTGATGGCGCGGGACAGGAAGGCTTGGCAGACGTATGCTGAAGGCCTATGCTCCTTGGGGAGTTGAATAGTGCAGAAAAAGAATAAAACAGCGGGAAAAAAAATCCATGAAGTATTTCTTTTCCTGTTCTAGTTTTTATTATTATTTTTTTTTAAATAACTCAAAATTTAGCAAACAAATTCCTTGTTACCGCTCCTAAATAATTGTTTGTGTCATCTACGAATTAAGACTGTAGTTAACGTGTTCCCATTTGTCGACACTAGAAAGAAGAGAGGAGTTGAAACAACAGAACTGCAGCTACTTTAACTATCATCATCATCATGACCATTTTCCTGTGTGCTCCTAACAGAGCATGGAGTTACTGCTATAGCTGGCGCCCCCCCTCCCCATTTGCAGGAAGCCTGCAGCAAGCATTCACGTGCTTTTTCTGTGGCAATTCGTTTTTTATGATGAGGTTGCCAGCCTCAAGCACAACCTCATATTAATCGCCTTATACGACATGCCTGAGGGTGTGGTGGTCCTATTCTGTGTTTGTCTCATCTCAGTTCCCCCCCCCCCCCGGATCTACATAAACACAAAATAGTTTGAATATACCACTCACTAATTTTTCTAAAACTCTCAACAGGATTTTCAAGTTAAAATATCCTGAGTTAAGTGCTCTAATGTATTTAACGGAACAAAGCTAGTTTGGAGATATTTATAGCGCAGAGATACGGATCTTCATAAACAACTTTATAGGATGGTATATCATTTTTTTTTTTTATATAGAAATATATTAACAAATGTAATCACAGTGCTGTGTTTCTTCTTCTTGGATTATTAACCCCTTACTGACAAAGCAGTCAGGGGTCATCACGCCTAATGGCGTCTTGTAGGGCAGTAACAACTTGTCTCCATTTTGCTTGGTCGGTCGCCATCCTTCGTGCCCTGCCCCAACTCTGGTTCATGCTTTGCATCTCAGCCTCCTCTGTTCTTCGCCAGGTTGTCATTGGTCTGCCTCTCTTTCGCAGTCCTTTTGGGGTCCATAGCATAGCTGTTCTGGTGATGCTGTCAGGGTCCCTTCTGAGGACATGGTCAACCCAGCTCCAGCGTCTGCCTGCAATGATGGTGTGCATGCCTTTTTGACTGCACCGTGTAAGCAGTTCCTGGTTGGAGATGGTATTCGGCCAAAAAATTCGAAGAATTTTTCCGAGGCAAATTGTGTGGAATGAGTGATAAACTGATAATTCTGTGTTTGTTTCCTGTATAAATATTTTTCTGCACATTAGTTATAGCAATATTTTAAGACGAAGACGCTGAAGGTGCTAAGATGCAACTTTCGCTTTTCATGACCACGAACCTCTAAAGTGGAGCACTTGAATACAACCGATCAACCATATTTGATTATCTATTTCAGTTAGAACATGGGTGGAATATTTAACATTGATCGAAATAGTCACACTTATAGAATTATGTCATATAAATATTACAGATATTGTCTACAGGTAGATTGCGATCGACCTGTTGCCGATCCCTGTAAGAATAAGAGTGTGTATACGAGTAGAAATATGTTCTGATTGTTATTGATCCAGCGGCGTTTGGGTTCTCGCCCTTCGGCCCAATGCCATATAGTGGTATCCGCACGTGTTCGCAAGTTCTTCTTTTGCTCCATATAAGGTGTTGCACACATCTGGTCTCGGAGGAAGGAGTATTTTCCTAACATCATCGAGTGCTGGGCACTCGAAGAGATGGTGGTCAACAGTTTCATAGTAGTAGATACAAAGCGGGCAATCTGGAGTGTGTTGTGGTTAGATTCTGTTCAAGTGATTGTTGAGTGGTATGTGATGTGTTCGGAGACGGAAATATAAAGTAACCATGTGGTAAATAAAGAGGTGCGTATACACACAAACACGTCAGGTGTGTAATACTGGAAATTAATGCGTGCTTCAACACAGGTAGGAATACGGGAATATGAATAATAGCTTTTCGCATGTGATAAAAGTAACAGGCAGATACTGCCGTAGGGGAATGAAGTTTTAGAGACTTCACTATGCTAGATTCGAGAGGCTGAGTGACTACTTCCCTTCCTCGCTGCTTTTTCCTAACTCAACAGCAAAGTTAGGTACCCATGTACAGCTGGGTGTCACGAGTGGATTTTATGAGCCTGCCTGAGACAAGACAAAAGTCTGAGTAAAGACTGAGAAGATAGATGAGTTATGGCGTTTAGTGTGGATAGAGTTACTCTTTCGCCCGGGTTGCCGCGTAATATGATGCAACAGTTTCAGAGCCCCACGACTAGTTAACTTGCTGTCAAAAACCCGGGAACTTTTTCCGCTCACTCTCAGAAACCGAGTGCCGGGCAACTGACTCGTAGTCAAAAGAGCTCTAAGAAATATGCCGCCTACAGCGACAGAGCGTCTTGGACGAGTCAAACATTTCTTCTGTCACATTAAAGAACGAGGGGAGTGAACCTGTCCGATTTAAAGTAACAGGCCAGTTACCCCACTTTACCATTATAGAAGACCGAAAAGAACTGAAATGGGCGGGCCAAAATAATAAAGAATTTAGGGGTTGGTGTTAGCTCCACCCCAGTGCCCACAATTTATAACCCATTTTGTCACACTGGGTAGACTGGAGTGTATGGATACCGTGAAGAAAATCCGGCATCTTTGCTGCGAAAGATCCAGCGCTCTCGGCACTCTGTCAATCGGATGCTCTTCGCATGTGAGGAAATCGAGAAGTGTGTATATCTTAAAGAAATACTAAAGCATATAAGGGTGGAAAAATAGAGGAAGAAAAAAACCACATGGAGAAGAGAACTTGAGACAGACATGAAAGATAAAAAAGAATGGAAAGACTTTGAAGAGATGGCACAATGCATGAACGCATGTTTTTTCTTGAGGATCTATGTTCTACCAAGAGCTGAGAGGAAATGGGTGACGGATATAAGGAAAGTTAATTGGGAGAATGAGGTCGAGGGAAAATAAGCGCAGAAAGAGAGAAAGTTACCTTTGCTGATTAGGCCAAACAATTTTTATTATTTCCTCTTAAATGCTGATTGTGTTTCTTAAATGTTACTGTTCTTGCGAACACTTTTTATTACTTATTCTTAAATACTGAAAGTGTTTCTGAAATGTTTGTGTTCTTGGTAACAATTTTGATCACTTATTCTTAAATACTGAATATTCTTTTTGCATGTTACTGTTCTTGCGGATAATTTTTAATCACTTATTCTTAAATACTGGCGGTATTTCTTACATGTTACTGTTCTTGCGAGCAATTTTTATCACTTATTTTTAAATACTGACCATGTTTCTTAAATGAAAATGTTCTTGGAAACAAACGGATTTGAATTTACGTGATTTTCGCCACAATAGACTTCTGTGCTTAATCTGAATTTAATTTCTCAAAGGATCTACAAATCTCCAGCTATCAGTCTTTCTATGCCATGTTGTATGCACTTACATTTTACGTATGTGTTTACGTATATGTGTGCACGACTGTATATTTATTTTACATTAACAGTTTGTTCCTGTGTAAATTGTCTCCTTTTATGCATTAGGGTTCGTACTCGGGTGTCTTTTCCCAGCTTAAGCAGTCAGGTACCCATTTACAGCTGCATAGAGTGGAGCGTGACGTTACTATACTATCACTCACTGCTTCATATAAAGCTTCAGGCTGTTTAATATGTATACAGCAGCTTGTTGAATAGCTATATTGTAGAATAGCTCGTTAGTGCTATTCGAAGCTATAGGAACTGGCTTGAATCTGGCGGCCTCACGCTCGTCTACCCAGTTGTCAAAATGGGTAGGCCCCTACCAGCATTGCCAATTTACAGTCGGCAAACGTAGTGAGGAGAGAAACTGATTACCCCACCTTATAAAGCTGAGGCTTAGTTTAGATGAAGTCTCTAACGCAGGGGTTCTCAGAGGTACCATGGTGCCCGCAACGACTTATTTGCATGCCCGCGGAAGATTTGAAAATGAAAGAAAAAATTTACAATTTGTTTGCACGATGAGAAATTATAGCATTATCCTCCACTACACTTCTCTAGTATTGGCGTTTAATGGTCCTAAGAAGGTTACAAAAAATTTTCCGACAGACACAGGAAGTTATGTTACATTCAAGAGCTGCTACTCTTACAGACTAAGCTTTATTTTAAAAATACCCATTCTTAAAAAGTGCAGCATATGAAATACACTTATAATTTGGCTCCACATATCTTTGCGAATCATAATTTTTTAATAACGAACATTGTCCAATCCGAGTACAGGTCGCGGCTCACTGATGCTCATCTGGATGATTGTTCGCGTGCTGGTCTCACGTGGGTCTTTATATCATTAAATTACCTACATCTTCTTCCTATTCTCTCACCCTAATCCTTTTATTTTATTACTTTTCCGTACTTGTTTTTTTCCTGTATTTTTTCGCATCATTCGTTGCGAAAAATATATTTCTTTCCCATCATCGTTTTTCTTTCTCATACTGACTAGTAACCTTATTGCATCAGATGTCAGTCGCGCAGGTAAGACGTGAAGGTGTGAGAAATTCGTTTCACTGGACATAGAGCAGACTTTTGGTCTACCATTTTGTTCACCTGTCACTAGCTTAAGGTGTCAAACCCGGCATCTGTACGACGCAGTTGTAGACGTTTGTCTGAGATTTGCAACTGTCACGCGCATTTCTCGGTCACTGGTGGCAGTTACGTCACGCGTTAAGCTGACGTAAATGTTGGGAGTAGGGGAGATAATTTCGCTTGGCGAAATAAGTTTGGGCCCTTTGTCTGATTTTAAGATATTGGCCCGAGTTTGAAACTTTAATTTCATTCTCGCTCCTATATTCTCAGTAGACAGGTTGTTCGAAACAGAATAGCTGTTAGCGAAGTTTCTCAGTTTGTTTCGGCAATTTGTCGAACTTCTAGACTTCCTTAAATATTCAGCATATAATTCTTAAGTTGTGCGACTACCTGTAGTTCTGTGTGAGGTAATATATATTATATCTAGTATTTTGTGAAATGATAAAGTGTTAAGTCGCTTATTTCATATTTCACTAGTTAGATTTTGCGCAGAGTGCCAAATTTATGTAGCCTGTATGATTTTCTAGTGACGTGTTTCAGTGGATAGCAGAATAAATTATATCTTAATGTAGCTATAATGTAGTTAATTTTACTGCTAAGAAATCAGACGAGATCATATTTTTCTAAACTAACTTACAAATGCTGGAAACCTCATGAGATGTTGACGGAACACGCACGTGTTCCTAAATTCATGGGGATTGATGATTTTTTTTTAAGATATAACCTACTTTACGGGAAATTTAAATGATAAGTCAAGCAGTACTCTTGCGGTTTAATAATGTAAGTTATAATGGGTACATATTGTAAAATTATTTGATATGTGTTCTTTCTTTTATATAGTGAAACGGTGGTACCCAACTTTACCAGCGTTCTAGTACGTGAACTTTATTTGGGAAGAAACAAATCACTTTCATTACCTGAACTGTAACAGTTAAATGAAGTAAGAGGCCTTCGCGCCAGAATTAATTCTTCCAGAATAACTCTTCAGTACAATTCAGCCCGTTGTGGCAAGCAAAGATCAGAAACATTCCGACAGAGTTTTGACTAGTACTGTGGCGACCAAATATAGTAACTTCCTGAAAGTAGACACCGATCTGACATTCCTTAAATTCTAGAAACCAAAGCTAATGACATTGTGCTCTGCTAACTTTCGTGCCTGGACAATATTTTATGTGACTTAATCAGACATTCGAAAAATTAGAACACCCAAGGAATCGTTCCCTGAGAGTTCAGTACGTCTTTTGGAACTGGGGATTTCTTGGTCAAGGACTGCATTTTCGGGTCTGTGTGAAGGTCCTAGAATTGAGTATGTTCCCAGAGGCAGCGAGCAAAGTTGTGAGTATAACTGCATGGCCATGGCTGAATGAATGAGTGTACGCAGATCAGAGTGTTATTTTACAGTTATAGATTGTCACCCATTTACTGTCTTAATTCTTTTTGTTTAACCTGCAGAATTTGTTACTATTTGCTAGAGTTTCTTTACTTCTTAGGCTAAATCAGATTATTCAACTCTGTGCATACATTTACGAGAAAAGAAGAAAAACTCTTAGCCTAAACCCTACGTATCTATAACTCTTTGGGCCATCATCTGTTCTCTTAACGGGGCTGTGGGCTAAACCTAGAGCTAAGATCATAACGGGGATATCATCCTTGTAGCATTTTTTTCTTAAATTTTATGACTATTTGTATATGTTTTTTTTCCTTGATGTATTTTTGGTGTTGTGAGAAGATTTTTTTTGATGATAATAATAAAAATCTCTCTCTTGAACTAAATCAGTGCGTTGGTCAGCTCGTTCAAATACATATAAATTCATTGTGATAGATTCCCACGTCTGTGTGTTTACCTGTCGTCACGTGTATGTGCGTGCCCGTGAGTAGATAGAGATATATTAATATATATATATATATCTGTGTGTAGACTGTCTGACGCCTTTAAAAGCGGTCGTAGAAGATAGGTGAGAGAGAGAAGATTATCTCGATTCTCAAAGACAGCTTCTTTATCACATTCTATCATCTCACGTGTGGGAAATTCTATTGTGGTTTTTTTTTTCACCAGCTCTCACTGTGACTATCACTCATTCCAACCTATTCTGAAGGGACCAACCCTAGTCTTAATACTCCTATCTAAAATCTACGACAAATGGGTTCTCGTCCGTAGGATTTTTGAACTTAGAATAGGAAGACGAGTACGACAAATGTGGTCTCGCCCGACGGATTTTTGAACTTAGAATAGGAAGACGAGTACGACAAATGGTTGCTCGTTTCCGGTCTTTGAACTTAGAATAGGAAGACGAGTACGACAAACGTGGACTCGTCTATCTGGATTTTGTATTTAAGATTCTTTATTCTGTAATAGAGTAAGAGTGTGATGTCTTGTGAGTTTTGTATCTTTTTAAATAATTTATCCCCTAGACTAACGATCTGTTTACGGGCGTGCTGACCACACAAACTGATAGTTTTTTCCACAGCATTTAGAAATAATATACATTTCAGTTACAGGTTGATTGTCGGAATATATGTTAATTACTGATTTTGTAATACTAAACGCTGGTAAAGTAGTGAGTGTATAACATTCACTGGGTTTTGAAGAAGTAGGTGTTTGAGCAAAAGCTAAGGAGTGCGTTTCGGACTATTTGTCCAGATTAATTGCCTCCCTTACCCTAACTGTCTTCAGGGGTAAACTTGATAGTCGATTTTAAAATTAAGGGATTATTTTTCTCTTTAATTTTTGCAATAATTATTTTGCTTTTCCACTGTAGCAACTTATTTTTCAGAAGTAATCTTAACTACCATTTAGTTGGCGTAGTCGTGTTTTGCATTAAGTTCTTTATTGTCGATAATAGCAGCGATAGTTAGATTTTATTTTGGAGGAGGTATCCCAGGGTTAAGGATATCATCTTTTGTATTTTTGGAAATTTTTTCTCGTAAGTGTTAGGAACCAGGTTATTCTTTTTCCTATTTTCTATCTCCACTAGTCTCAGTCACTGACATAATATGGCCGAGAGGGCAAAGCTTAGACAACTTCTCAGGGACGAAGCGAGAGAGGAGGGACTGGAAGGAGAGGAAGCGAAAGCTTTTATCAGAGACGAACTTGAGAGATATGATGCGGAGAGAAAAGCAGCTGAAGCTAAAGAGGAAAAAGAAGCAGCGGAGAGGAAAGAAGCGGAGGAACGTCTTTTACAGCAGAAGAAGATTGAGGAAGAAATGGAAATTCGCAGGGCGAACGAACGAGAGAAGGAGAGACAGCATGAGGAACGACAGAAGGAGAGACAGCATGAGAAGGAGAGGGAGGAGAGACAGCATGAGGAAAGAGAAAATGAGCAACGACGAAAGCATGAGCTGGCGCTTAAGACTCTAGAGTTCCAAAGCCGTGGTGCTGCCTCTACCTCCAGCAATGGAGAGTCTTCTCCTCATTCTTCCTTAACTGATCCTTCTAATACTCAATCTCTTCACCTCACTGCTATGTCTTTTCCGCTAGAATCTTTCCCTTGTCCAAATGAGAAGATTGACACTTGGCTAGAAAAATTTGAGAAAATTGCAACTCTGTACGGTTTAGAGAGGTCGCGTTGGAACATGAAGCTTTCTCAGGCTTTGAAAAGTTCTGCGTATGATGTTTACGCCAAACTGGAAAGCAGCCAACAAGACAACTATGATCTGTTGAAGAAAGCGTTACTGGAGCGCTTTGAAATGAACGCGCGAAAATTTGTGCAACTGTTTCGCAACAGCAGGAAGGAGAATTCTGAAACTTTTCAGCAATTCTCGTCCCGTCTAAAGGGATATTTGACAAAGTGCCTTGAGCTCTCGCAGCTCCCCTCTACCAATGAAGGTCTTGAGGAATTTGTTTTAACAGAACAAATCAAGAACACATTGTCTGCTGATACCCGGAGATTTCTCGCTGAGCAGGGGGCAGAAAAACTTGAAGACATCTTAGAGAAGTCTGAGCGTTACCATAATGCGCTGGCTGAACTACCGGCCACAAAGCGGAAACCGACAGAGGAGCATTTTCGAAAACATAACCTAGAGCAATCTTCTCAGGCTTCTAACCAAAATAATCACAGAGAAACTGGACCTCAAAACCCCCCTCCTGAAAAATCTAAGTTCTACAAGAACAAGTACCCCAACCACCCCAAACAGTCTGATCAACCCGACCGCCCTACATGGCAGCGCAGCCAGAAAGGACAAGGTGGCAAAGGGAGAACCCCTGAGCACGGGACATATGATCAGACCGAGCACACCGAGCCGAAACGCATCGGATGCTTATTAACAGTCTCGCAAGGCGGAATTATTGACAGTGATTCCCAACCTGTTGGGGATGGACCCTCAACGCGAGGTACGGTTACTTTGAACGGTTCTCAAACTTCTTGCTTATTTGACACGGGGCTTTCTTACGATTGCATTGTTGCCAGAAAGCTGGTTAAACCCGGTCAAGAGACAGGAGAGACCGTCAAACTTTGTGGAGTTCGTAAGAGTGATGCACCTACAGCGCTTCCCATCGCATTGGTGGAGATACACTCTGACTTTGTCAGAGGTGTGATCAAAGCGGCTGTTATGGATGTTCCCATCTACCCAGTCATACTTGGCGGGAGATACGTGTGTATTGGGAAACCGGAAGAGCCGATTGTGGCAGCAGTAACTACAAGAGGGCAAACCAAGAAGGAACGGGAGCCTGCGCCTAATTTGTTACCCATGGAACTTAAAGAAGCGCAATACAAGGACCCTACCTTGGCACCCTGCTTTAGGAAACTGCCCATTGCTAAGGAACCCAAACAGCACGGGGACATTTTTTCTGAGGATGGCGTACTTTATCGGAGAACGGGCAAGCCTGACCAAGGTTACAACCAGCTCCTAGTACCGAAACAGTACAGAAGCCAAATCCTAGAAATGGGGCACTCTCTTCCCTTCAGCGGACATAAGGGACAGAACGCCACAAACCAACGCATAACCACTCATTATTGGTGGCCAGGAGTAAACACTGATATTATCAGGTACGTCAAATCCTGTGCCCAGTGCCAACGTGTACCACCCAAGCAACGGACACCCCCAGTCCACATGGGTGAAATGCCAATAATGGGAACACCATTCGAACGGGTTGCGATCGACATTTTAGGGCCTTTCGAAAGGACTAAAGGAAGGAACAGGTTCATCCTGACCTTAGTCGATACATGCACTTTATGGGCAGAAGCTATCCCGCTAACATGCGCAGATGCCAAGCATGTCGCAGAAGCCCTCGTGCAGATTTTCACTCGGTTGGGATTCCCTCAACAAGTGTTGACGGATAACGGATCCCCATACCGAAACCTGTTGATGGATGAGATCGTGAAGATCTTGAGGACCCAGCACATCCACACTAAGCCATATACTCCGGCCGGAAATGGGCTCGTGGAACGTGCTAATGGAAACCTCAACATGATGCTAAGTAAACTGGCACAAGTGAATCCTGAAGATTGGGATCTTTGTATTCCTGCAGCATTATTTGGCTACAGAGAATCTCCTCATACTTCCACAGGATTTCCGCCAGCTACGCTCTTATTCGGCAGACCCATTAAGGGCCCGCTTGAAGCCTTACTTTGGTCGCTGACAGACCAGAAGGCGGATGAGACAGTCGTCTCAGCAAGTAAATATGTGTCGGTTTTAAAGGAAAGGTTGAAACTAGGGTGGGACCTAGAAACGACTAACTTTAAGCGAGCACGCACCAAGCACGCTAACCGATACAGGAAAGTCGCGGAAGAGAGAGAACTGGAAGCAGGAGAGAAAGTTTTGGTGTTGCTCCCTACCGAGAACAACCAACTGAAGATCGGATGGCAAGGGCCGTTTACCGTCCTGAAAAAGATTTCTAAGGCTAACTACCAGATCTCTATTGAAGGAAAGGAGAAGGTTTTCCATTTAAATCTCTTAAAGAGATACTTGGAAAAACCAGTGCCAACCTCCGACCATCTCCTGACGATCGCCAAAACTGACGAAGATGACGATAGTGGCAGGGATATTCCACCGCTATCACAGGAAATCTTTCAAAAATGTCAGAAGCGGCGACGCTCTTTCAAGCGCGCATGGGAAACATTCCAGAAAAAGGAAACTTTGGGGAGTAGACTTCATGACTAGGACTTGGAGAGAGATGGAGGGGGAAGATGAGAAGGAAGAAGACAGACACCCCGAAGCTACGGTTATAGGAAATTTAATTCCATAACGTAGACATGGAGTGCTTCCATATCTTAAGGGGGGACGTCCTGTCACGTGGGTCTTTATATCATTAAATTACCTACATCTTCTTCCTATTCTCTCACCCTAATCCTTTCATTTTATTACTTTTCCGTACTTGTTTTTTTCCTGTATTTTTTCGCATCATTCGTTGCGAAAAATATATTTCTTTCCCATCATCGTTTTTCTTTCTCATACTGACTAGTAACCTTATTGCATCAGATGTCAGTCGCGCAGGTAAGACGTGAAGGTGTGAGAAATTCGTTTCGCTGGACATAGAGCAGACTTTTGGTCTACCATTTTGTTCACCTGTCACTAGCTTAAGGTGTCAAACCCGGCATCTGTACGACGCAGTTGTAGACGGTTGTCTGAGATTTGCAACTGTCACGCGCATTTCTCGGTCACTGGTGGCAGTTACGTCACGCGTTAAGCTGACGTAAATGTTGGGAGTAGGGGAGATAATTTCGCTTGGCGAAATAAGTTTGGGCCCTTTGTCTGATTTTAAGATATTGGCCCGAGTTTGAAACTTTAATTTCATTCTCGCTCCTATATTCGCAGTAGACAGGTTGTTCGAAACAGAATAGCTGTTAGCGAAGTTTCTCAGTTTGTTTCGGCAATTTGTCGAACTTCTAGACTTCCTTAAATATTCAGCATATAATTCTTAAGTTGTGCGACTACCTGTAGTTCTGTGTGAGGTAATATATATTATATCTAGTATTTTGTGAAATGATAAAGTGTTAAGTCGCTTATTTCATATTTCACTAGTTAGATTTTGCGCAGAGTGCCAAATTTATATAGTCTGTATGATTTTCTAGTGACATGTTTCAGTGGATAGCAGAATAAATTATATCTTAGCTTACTAAACAATAATGTAGCTATAATGTAGTTAATTTTACTGCTAAGAAATCAGACGAGATCATATTTTTCTAAACTAACTTACAAATGCTGGAAACCTCATGAGATGTTGACGGAACACGCACGTGTTCCTAAATTCATGGGGATTGATGATTTTTTTTTTAAGATATAACCTACTTTACGGGAAATTTAAATGATAAGTCAAGCAGTACACTTGCGGTTTAATAATGTAAGTTATAATGGGTACATATTGTAAAATTATTTGATATGTGTTCTTTCTTTTATATAGTGAAACGGTGGTACCCAACTTTACCAGCGTTCTAGTACGTGAACTTTATTTGGGAAGAAACAAATCACTTTCATTACCTGAACTGTAACAGTTAAATGAAGTAAGAGGCCTTCGCGCCAGAATTAATTCTTCCAGAATAACTCTTCAGTATAATTCAGCCCGTTGTGGCAAGCAAAGATCAGAAACATTCCGACAGAGTTTTGACTAGTACTGTGGCGACCAAATATAGTAACTTCCTGAAAGTAGACACCGATCTGACATTCCTTAAATTCTAGAAACCAAAGCTAATGACATTGTGCTCTGCTACCTTTCGTGCCTGGACAATATTTTATGTGACTTAATTTTATGACTATTTGTATATGTTTTTTTTCCTTGATGTATTTTTGGTGTTGTGAGAAATTTTTTTTGATCTCTCTTGAACTAAATCAGTACGTTGGTCAGCTCGTTCAAATACATATAAATTCATTGTGATAGATTCCCACGTCTGTGTGTTTACCTGTCGTCACGTGTATGTGCGTGCCCGTGAGTAGATAGAGATATATTAATATATATATATATATCTGTGTGTAGACTGTCTGACGCCTTTAAAAGCGGTCGTAGAAGATAGGTGAGAGAGAGAAGATTATCTCGATTCTCAAAGACAGCTTCTTTATCACATTCTATCATCTCACGTGTGGGAAATTCTATTGTGGTTTTTTTTTTTCACCAACTCTCACTGTGACTATCACTCATTCCAACCTATTCTGAAGGGACCAACCCTAGTCTTAATACTCCTATCTAAAATCTACGACAGCTGGAACATACATTTCTAGCTATTTAAGTTGGCCAGTGTCATGCAGTGTCTAAAGATTTGAAGATCAAATACTTTAAAAAAAAATCCTGAATCAATATTTATTATTTCATTAAATGTGGTTACTCTGCTTCATATAAGTATTCTGTATATTTCGTTGTAAACGTGAACCTTTTTCTTTTTTTTTTAAATAAGTAAGTCGCAATATTTTGTTAACCCCCCCCCCCCCCCCCCCCCCCCTTATAAATCTAGAATGTGCCCGCGGGGGAAAAAAGGTTGAGGACCCTGCTCTAACGCATCATTCCACTATGGAAGTATCTCCAAAATACCTTTACCATTTTGTATGTGAAAAAGCGTCTGTGGTATTATATTTAAAAGGTTGTATTCGCATTCTTATCCACACAACACACACACACACACACACATTTCCGTATTAACAGGTGTGTGGCGCAAGAGATCCAGTTGGGTGTCAGAACAAAGGAACCCAGTTTATCATTTCTATTCAAATTCAAACGGGAATAGAACATTTTCGAACAAAGAAAAAAATGGTCTTTTCCAGGTGAAGGAAGACTACACCGCAAATCTTGTCCCACTCAACAAGGCTATTGTTACTGGCGGGTTCAAGATGTGCTTTCCAGGGGGCGCTCAAGACGAATAAATAAATCGCGGTAATGCGATATATCGACCATTAAAACTTGGAATGCAGAAATATAGACTCGACCCGTGTGCATGGCTTTTGTTTTCGACCGCCCGTTATCCCTCCTCCATTTAAACTATGTAGGAATTTTTCGATCCAAGTAATTAAAAAGATTATTGTTGCGTACATATTTTTTATATGTCGCACAGATTACAGTTGATACGATTACAAATGAAAATGTAACTATCTGTTTGATAAAAGGATATTTATTTATGAACTTACAACTTTTAAGAAAGGGGAATAACTCAGAATAGTAAATGTGTATTTTATTCTTTGAGTGATCGGTTCCTGTTTTGTTTCCGTGGATTGAACAAGCGGAGGAATCTAGATTTTATATTATAGCTGGAAACAGATTGTTCTCGCTTAAGGTTTTGCAGGAATATTGAAAGTCCGAATCTAGGTTTACTGTTTGTCTGTTTGAGACGATTCCGTCTTATATCATGTTATCTTTGTGTGTCTGGGCTGAATTATCTGAGCGGATGAAGATGTGTGTCTGGGCTGAATTATTTGTTCTTACACTCTGAGCGGATGAAGATAAGAGAGTGTGTTCTTCGGTTATGGAGTCTAGCGGGACGCCAATGTCGAGCGGTCCAAAGTTTTGTGATCTCAAGTTATCATGGGGAAGAAGATTGTGTCTTCTAGGACTGTTTTAGTCTATGTGTTCCCCAGTATTGTTTCTATTACGCCAGAAAAGTGTTTTTGTGCTTGCTATTGATTCTTGGCCAAGGTAAACGTACTTTTACTGACTTCGTTCCTAGGCTTACGATGGGTTATGTTTAGGCCTACATGAATCTACTTATGTTCAGATGTCAGAACGACATATCGTTTAGCAGCACTAAGAATGTTTCTACACAGCAATTATGAGGACAGATAATGCTGATATTGGTGGAAACTTTGATATCCTTATGAAATGAATCTTTCTAGAAGTTTTGTCATCTCACCGTTGTGTGAGCGATGTTAAGGACCAAGGAAGCCATCTTGGAATCCGAATTATTGTCAATCATTCAATTATGTATAAACTCACGTGAGATGTCACTACAACCTGATATATATATATATATATATAGATATATATATATATATATATATATCTATATATATACATATATATATATATATATATATATATATATATATATATGTATAGATGTGGATTAACTATAGAACTCTGAATGCTTGTCTACAAATGTTCCAGTATGAGGTTGTCCAGCATGTATGCTAACTTAAGATGATACACCATTGATCAACACGATGCTGTTTATGTCGTCATGTGTTCCTGTAACCATACACGTACTGTTCCAGTGTGCGTCTCATTAAACATTATAAAAAGAACACAGTAGTCCCAGTAATCCTTGACTGCTACATGTGAGAGTATGAATATATTGTTACCAAGTTGTCAACTCTTCAGAACCATTCTACCATTCGCGTACAATGTACTCTCACTTCAATGTTTACACTACCCTGTGTAGGTCGAGTTGACCTGTGTCTGTCTTCACGGTGACAGCACCTCTTTGAATACAACAGTACTACCAGCCATCATACTTTACAGTGAGGTTCTATACACCACACTCGATTCTTTACAGTGGAGTCGCAAACAACAGAACTTTACAGTGGTGTACTACAGTTGTAGCAAGAAATAACTTCTTTACATTGGTGGCTGTGTATAACCATCGTTACAGTGGTGTGCCAGCTTCCTGGGTCAACCTGCACAGTGGACATATTTGAGAAGTCAGCTACTGAGACCAGACCATTCCTTGGGGCCTGTTACGACACACGTAAACACCAGCAATACAACTTTACAGTCGATGTCAGCGCGACCTGTCCTATCGAGGTATACAGTAACTAGGTCAGCGTTTGTTGACATTTTTTGTTGATGGACATTTGCCATAGAACAGACAGCGTTACACAGCAAGTTTGTTTGGAACAGACAGCATTACATATCAGAGTTGGAACATATATTTGACAGTGTTTGCAAAATGTACAGTGCAACTGAAGCGAGAAGTCTTACTTGTGATTCTGAGGAACTGTAAACAGTGGATTCTCCTGCACTGCCATAGTTTGTGTTGAACTTTTATGATTTAGGCCAGATTTGATTATTTAATAAAGTACCATAGTACTGTAGCATTATTGCGTATAACTGTGCCTTCTTCGCAACACATTCTATCTGCAACACATTACATTACATTACATTATATTATAAATATTTATGCTATATGTACATTTATGTTTACATGTTTATATGTGATATTTGTTTGTATTCTGCGGGTTGTTGTTTCGGTTGGGCGGAGTCTCCCTTAGATCATACCACGTGATAGAGGTCGTCTATTGTGAGCGTTTTCTATAGGGTGAGCAAATTTCCGATACTGGAATTTGCAAAGCGACTGCTGTTGCTATTTTTTTTGGTTAGTTGTGACGATATGGTCAGTGTTGTTTTCGGAAGTTTCTTCACATTCTTTAGTTTTGTTTTGATTTGTTTGTAATTTGTTGGTCTACCCTTTGCTATCTTTCAGTTTCAAACAACATTTATATTTATATACTGTAGCGTTATTTGTATTTGTTATCCTCTTGCGGTTTATTTTTTATTATTTTTTCCATTTGATTTATTTGATTTCCGCAAATGTTTTCATGTTGTCGTGTATAATTGTTTTTATGTTCTTGATCGACATACACTATTTAAAATATAGTTGATCATATGGATTTATGTGAAAGAATCAACTGATGATTAATGTTGATTAGATAAGACACTATTTCTTGTGCATTGCACTTATGTTATAGAGTGTTGCAGCAATTTATAATTGTTATTTTTCAAAGAAATATACAAGACCTTGATAAGGCTTGTCTCACACAGACATTGTGATTGTGTGCTGATTAATACAGTGATTAAGAACTCTTTGCTATATTACCTTGAAATATATTTTATTATTATTGTTTCAAGTGAGTAGTATCATTGTCAGACATCATGTCTACATTAGAATACTTTATTGCACAAGGGAGATCCCTTGATAAGACTGGTACAGAACAATGGGCAGTTGCTCAATATGACAAAGCATTAGCTGCAGAAGAGAGAAAAGCTCTGGCTGAAGAGAAAAGATTAGAAAGAGAATTTGAACAAAAGAAATTGCAGATACAGACTGAGGAAAAAAGATTCCAGATGGAAATGGAAAAAGAAAAAAGAAAAGATGAGGCTGCTGCGGCTGCTGAAGAGAAAAAAGCAATGAGAGAACATGAACACCAAAAAGAACTTTTAGCATTTGAGTTAGAAAAGTTAAAATTAACAAACATAAGTAATGTTAATCAAGCATCTGGTGGTAATAGTAAACCCTTTACTTACAAGGTCAAGGTACCAGCATTCAATCCTTCCAGTGATGACATAACATTCTGGTTAAATAGATTTGAACGCTCTTGTCGAGCCCATAATGTGGACAAATCACAATATGCTAACCAGTTGTCAGAAAATTTGAAAGGTGATTCTCTGACTAGTTTAAGTTTGGTTGAAGAGGCTGACAAGGATAATTATGATGTTATTAGGGCAGCCTTATTAAAGAAGTACCAGTTGTCTGAGGAAGGTTACCGGAATTTGTTTATGACAATGGTTCCTGAGGCAGGTGTAGAATTCTCAGAATTCATTGCAAGGACACGTCTTACATTTGATCGTTGGATTGAGTTGTCCAAAACAGAAAAGACATATGAAGCCCTTATGGACTTGATACTCAGAGATAAGATTATGTCAAGTATAAATAAACCATTCCTTGAATTCTTACATGAGCGTAAACCCAAGACACTAAAAGAAATTGAACAGTATTGTACCCAATACGTCACTGCACATCCAGACGTAGCTATTAGCAATACTAAGGTTAGGGAAGGTATGCCAGTTGCTTCAGCAACACCATACAACCCTAATCACTCACGCAGATTCCAAGAACCTCAAAATAGGTTTAATAAAAAAGGTAGCCATAACGGTTATCAGAACCAAGGTAACCAATCATTTCAGGGTTCTTCTTCGAATACCTGGAGACGAGCCGACAGGCCTCGATTCAGAGGTGGTCATAATTATAGAAACTTTCGCAAAGGAAGTCATTATAGAAATTATCCAAGTTTTCCCTCATGGAGACAACAAGATCATAATTACAAAGATACTCATTATAATGAATATGATAATAGTAACCAAAGGAACTATGACTCAAACCCAAGGAGGGGTTATAACAGTGGAAACAAGGATAATTACAGAGGCAATAATAACAGAGGTAGAGCACAATAAAAAAAACATAAATCTCATTACCAGGCGAACTCTGCTCAGCAAGAGTCCCACGAATCCTATAAACAAAATAAAGATAATGATGACTCTAATAATATGGCATGTGCCGCTTTTGATTTTGGGAGAGCATCTCAGTGCCCCCAATGCAAAACATTATTTGAGCCAACCACAGTGTCTACTTTAAGCTGTGGCCATCCTCTTCTCGCTCTTCCTGCGTCAATCGCGCATGATGGAAGAGGTTCTCTAGTCTTACACAAAGGTTTAGTAAATGACAATCCAGTCTCAGTACTTTTTGATTCTGGATGCACAACAATTGGTGTTAGGCAGTCACTCATAGATCCTTCTCATTCTACAGGCAAAGTAGTCAAATGCGTAACATTTGGCGGCACCATAGAGAAATACTCTACCGCTATCATTAGGATTGTGTTGCGTGCATATTTTGACGCACATATTACAAAAATCGATATGGCTATTTAATATGGGAAAAATATAGACATTCATTCATTTGTGTATGAAAATGCTGTCTATGGTAAAAGCGAGAGAATCCATGTTTGATTCACACTTTTGATTATAGGAGTAATCGTTCTGGATATTGATCCGGCGCAAGGATATTGCGCTTACGTTTGTACTTATTTTTTAGGGCCAGAAAATATATTAATTTGCTTATTGTGTTTATGGCCTGAATTCATATGTATTACATATTATTAGTACAAGTAGAATCAGTCCTATATTGTATATTTTGGATGGGTAGGAGGGACTAGATTCTTGTTATTCCGGTCTAGCGGAAGTATGAGTTGTCTTGACAAGGCGTGATGAGTTCCGATGTACCGTGATAATGGCGGGTACGCACTTTTCAAAGGGCTGGTAGATTCTTAAGGAAATATGATTCATGAAGTGGTTTTCTTCTAAAGGAGATGGTATCTCTACTATAGTTTATGTTAGAGACTCTCCTAAGGTACGGTACAATGTATAATTCGGACTCCATGTATTGCCAGACCCTATATTGATGATCTCATGTCGATTCGACCTAGATGGAACATTGTGCTTCGTATCGCTAGGGTCGTGTTTTGTATCGACGAAGATGACAGACTTTCCTACAGCGGTTATGGCTACGTGAATTAACCTGATCACCGTAGAGCTGTATGGGAACATTTATGAAATCATTTATATACCCATTATAAATTAACTCTGGCTTATATTCTCCTTCCTATGAATGAGTGAACGACAACTCAGGGAGGCGGCCATGTTAGATTTCGGTCATCATATGTTTTGATCACTGCCAAGAGAACAGATTATTTATCCTATTATCGGACAGTGACAGGGAGATCTCAATCTTGCTAGAAACCCCCTCTTTCGTGGTTTCATAATATATGCTACAAACTATGGACGTCAAGTAACTTTAGTTATTTACCGATCTGCCTTCACTGACGCGTTTAGTCAGATAGGGGGATGCGGCCATAATGTATCATGACAATTGAACTTTTGATGTACTGCCCATTATTTCTGAATGTGTCATGACTTCAGATCTGCTATGTATACCTACAAATTGATATGTCAACATACCATGATGTACTCGTATGTCCCAGTGTGTACGTCTGAATAAATTGAGTAAACAAAGATTCCAGCAGTCTGCATTGGTGCCTTGTAGACACAAGTGTATGAGTGGTTATATTGGTCAGCACACGAACAGTACACCATTCGCGGTAATCACACTCTACACTTCTACTTCATACATACACCATCCTGCGTCGGTTGGAGTGACCAAGTTTAGGGCCTGCTTCCCCTGGAGCCTTTGCCTTCCCTAACTCAGGACTAGGGTGAGTTACCCATTTACAGCTGGGTAGACTGGGGCATGCCTGATCTCAACAACACACCACTCTTCCTTACAGAGCATACAGACTGACACTTTACAGAGTGGAAAGAAAAAAAAAACTTTTTACAGTGGCGAGCCAGATTCCTGGGTCCAGCTTACGCAGTTTTGTGTTGAGAATCACAGTTTACAGCTGAAAGAACATTTGTTTGACCACATCAACACCAGTAGGACAGCTATACAGTCGATGTCAGCTTGACCTGTATTACCGATAGGATGCTGTATCTAGGTCAGCGCTTGTTGACAGTTTTTCGCTGTACAGACAGTATTACACAGGACAGTGGTATCAAGTGTAGAAAATATCTGGAGCAGTATTGTTGACATTTCTCAACGTACAGAAGAATCACAGTGTTGTTGAACATAAAGTGCATAGTTCATCGTTGGATCTTCATATGCTCAACAGAGAAAAATTGACAGTGTAATAGTTTAAAATTAAATCTATTACTGAATAAAGTGGCAAGTTATTAGTATTAAAATAAACTGTGCCTGCTTTACAACACTATACCTGCAACACATTCCATTCATGACATAAATTATATTGTATGCTATATGCTATTTATGCTTACATGTTATTTGTTATGTATTAAATTAGTTTATGTTCTGTGTGACTAGTACAAGGTATGCCGAGTGACATTGGTCTGGTACTAGTATTCTATAGGTACACATTTTCTTAATTGGAAATTTGTTAGCAACAATTTGCTGCTATTTCTGTTAGTTGTGATGAGGTGTTCTTTTCTTCGTTGTTTTTGTTAATAATTTTGTGTTCCTTAGTTTTGTTTGATTTGTTTGTATAATTGTAGGTCTCATCTTTTCTATTTTTTGATTTCTTTACACCCTTATGTTTATACACTGTGGCGTATTTGTCTTGTTATATTATGGCAGTTATCATCACGGTTTCTGTGATCATTTTTTTCATTTCTCCTATTTAATTTAATTTGATCTCTGCAAATGTGTTCATATTGTCTTTTCTTGTTTGTCCTTTGTAATGTCTTTAGTTGACATATGACGTATAGTGGTATACACTGATAGTATAGTACAGATCAGTACTTTATGATTGTTATTGTTATAAAACAAAATGTACAAGACCTTTGTAAGGCTTGTCTCCCAAAGTGATTGGTAAAGGGAAATATTTTTTCCACAGGTACTCAAGTGATCTTTGATTACATTGAGGTATACAAGACCTTTGTAAGGCTTGTCTCCCACAGTATTTGAGATACAGTTATTGTTGTCCACAGGTACTCAAGTTATCATTGGTTATTATAACCATACAAGTTTGGACTAAGACTAAGTCTATGGTATAGACTTGTCTCCCATTAAAGTGAAATAGGGTAATTTATTTACTTTTTCAGGTTTCTGATTTAAGAAGACAATATGTCTACATTAGATTATTTCATTGCACAAGGAAAATCTCTTGATAAGACTGGAAAAGACTTAGAACAATGGGCTGTTGCTCAATATGACAAAGCATTAGCTGCAGAAGAGAAAAAAAACTGCTGCTGCTGTTGAAGAAAGAAAAGCTGCTGCTGAGGAAAAAAAAAAGCTGCGGCTGAGGAGAGAAAACTTCAAATAGAAGAAAAAAAAAGCTGCTGCAGAAGAAAGGAAAGCTCTAGCTGAAGAAAAAAGATTAGAAAAAGAAGCTGATACTGCTGCTGAACTTAAGAAATTGCAGATGCAAGTGGAGGAAAGGAGATTTGAGGCAGAACAGAAGAAATTAGAAGCTGATGCAGAGCAGAAAAAATTAGAAGTTGCTGCAGAACAGAAAAAATTAGAAGTTGCTGCAGAACAGAAAAAATTAGAAGTTGCTGCAGAACAGAAAAAATTAGAAGTTGCTGCTGCTGCAGAACAGAAAAAATTAGAAGTTGCTGCTGCTGCAGAACAGAAAAAATTAGAAGCTGCTGCTGCTGCAGAACAAAAAAAATTAGATAGAGAAGCTGAAGAGAGAAAAGCAATAAGAGAACATGAGTTTGAATTAGAGAAATTAAAATTGACATGTATGAGTAATGTTAATCAGGCATCTGGTGGTAATGGTAAACCCTTTGTGTACAAGGTCAAGGTACCAGCGTTTAACCCTACCAGTGATGACATAACATTTTGGCTTTCTAGATTTGAACGGGCTTGTCGATCTCATAATGTTGACAAATCACAGTATGTGAATCAGTTGTCTGAAAATCTAAAAGGGGAGTCCTAAGTAAGTTATATTTTGTTGAAGAGGCCGACAAAGATAATTATGATGCTGTTAGGGCAGCTTTGATAAAGAGATATCAGCTGTCTGAGGAAGGTTACCGTCTTTTGTTTAAAACAATGAGACCTGAGGTAGGTGTAGAATTCTCAGATTTCATCTCAAAAGCACGAATTACACTTTCACGATGGATTGAATTATCCAAAACAGAGAAAACATTTGATGGTCTTACGGATTTATTGCTAAGAGACAAGGTCATGTCTTCTGTAAATAAATCATTCCTAGAGTTCTTACATGAGCGTAAACCTGGTACAATAAAGCAAATGGAAGAATATTGTGACCAGTATGCCACGGCACACCCTGACATGATTCTTAGTAACTCTAACATTAAAGAGAGTATGCCAGTTGCTTCGGCAACAGAATATAATCAGAATTACTCACACAAATTCCAAGGAGCTAAAAATAAATTTGATAAAAAAGGTTAATTGGAATAAGTATCAAAACCAAGATAACCGCTCAAATCAGAGTTCTTCTTTGAAGAACTGGAATCGGGCTGATAGTCCTCGACACGCGAGGGGTACCCATAATGTTAGAAATTCTCGGAAAGGGAGTAGCTATAGGAACTACCCAAGTGCTTCATGGAGACAAAAGAAACAATATTACAGGGATACTCAATATAACGAGCATGATGATTATGATCATGAATATTATGATTCAAACCCAAATAGGGGTTATAACAGAGGCAATAATAATTATAGAGACAATTATAACCGAGGTAGATCACAACACAAAAGACATGGTAAATCTTATTACCAGGCTAACTCTGCACAACAGGAGTTCCACGACACCGATAATCAGAATAATGATAAAAAAGACTCCAACAGTGTAGCAAATTCCGCTTTCGATTTTGCTAGAGCATCTGAGTGTTCGCAATGCAAAACATTATTCGATCCAACCACAGTGTCTACTTTAAGCTGCGGTCACCCGCTTCCCGCTCTCCATGCGTCAATTGCGCATAATGGAAGGGGTGCTCTTGTCTTTAATAGGGGCCTAATAGATGGTACTCCGGTATCAATTCTTTTCGATTCGGGGTGCACTACCATTGGAGTGAGGCAATCACTCGTAAATCCTTCTCGAGCTACAGGCAATATAGTCAAATGTGTAACATTTGGTGGCACATTGGAGAAGTACTCCACTGCCATTATCAATATTGCTACGCCTTTCTTTACAGGAGAGGTGCAAGCATGTCTCTTGCCGAATCCGATCGCTGATCTTATCATCGGTCGCATTCATGGAGTGAAAGAATGCACTCCACAGCAAATTTCTAATTGGGAAAATGTTAATATGCAATCTGCTAATGCAGTAATCACTAGGGCTCAAGCTCTTAATATGCCACAATCTTCACATTCTGAAGATAATGATGCGCAGATCCGAGATGATCCCTTGGAGATTTCCCACGATTCCTTTATCAAACAGCAGGAAGATGATCCTACTCTAAAGAAATTCTTTACTCTGGCAACAAAAGGTGATCCGAATAAGGATACTAATCGTAAATCTTGGATTACGATGAAGAATGGCGTACTTGTACGTATGGTACAAGACTCCGCTAAGTCCATTCATTCTCAAATCCTTGTGCCTAAAAATATGAGAGTTAAAATCTTACAGCACGCTCATGATTCGCAGTGTGCTGGACATATGGGTTTTTCCCGTACTAAAGCTAGAGTTCTTCAATCTTTCTTTTGGCCTGCTGTGAATAAGGACATACGAATCTATTGTCGATCTTGTAAAGTATGTCAAGAGATTAAATCCAGAGGTCCACGCCATGATGCACCTATTCAGGCTGCAGACATTCCCATTCGGCCATTTCAAAAAATGGCGATAGACATCATTGGTCCATTTAAGATAAAGTCTGCTAGAGGACACCAATTTATTTTGACGTGTGTTGATATGTGCACACGTTGGCCGGAGGCTGTTCCTCTAAAGAGCATAACTACTGCTGATGTCGCAGATGCTCTTTGGTTAATATTTTCTCGTCTGGGGTTTCCAGCAGAAATATTATCCGACCATGGTACCCAACTCATATCGGATACCATGTCTCAAGTAATGTCGACTCTGAAGATAGAGAGATCGCTGAGTAGTATTTATCATCCTATGTCCAATGGGATGGTGGAACGTTTGAATAGAACTCTGAAAAACCTACTAGGTAAGATAACAGAAGATCATCCTCAGGATTGGGATAGGGTTTTACCCGCGGCTCTCTTTGCATATAGAGAGGTCGCCAACGAACATACAGGATTTTCTCCCTTTGAACTTGTCTTTGGCGCGAAACCGCGAGGTCCTATGTCCTTACTTCATGATCTTATAACTGCTGATAATATTGTCGATGACACAAAATCCTCTTATGAATATGTCATCGCACTTAGACACAAGATTATTGAAGCATGCAAATTGGCAACTGCTTCTTCTGAATTTGCGAAACAGAAGGCAAGGGAATTTGCCAATAAAAAGAGATGTTTGCGTCAACTTTGTCCAGGTGACAAAGCATTTGTCTTGCTACCTTGTAGGGAAAATAGACTTCTCATTTCTTGGAAAGGTCCGTACGATATAATATCAAAAGTTTCCGATGTTGACTATATCGTCGATATTGACGGGAAGCGTAAAACCTTCCACATCAACATGCTCACGGAATTCCATGAACGTCCTGATTATTTACAACCTGTTTTCCAGGCAACGGACGATTTTCCAGTCCAACATGGACAGTACTCATCTCTGTCAGTAATACAGGATGAGGAAACGAGTTTCTCGGATGTAAATTTACCTTTTCCAATGATTCCTCTTCACTCTAATGAATCATGGAAAGATGTTGCAATTTCTCCAGAATTATCTCCAGGAGAGCAGAAACAAGTTTCTACTTTGTTAGAACAATTTCAGGATGTCCTTACTGACATTCCTGGTCAAACGGATGTCATTCAACATGACATTATTCTTACTGACCATAGTCCTATAAGAGTCAGACCGTATCCTATCCCGATACATTTTCAAGCACAGGTAGAGAAAGAGTTAGATGAGATGATAGAGTTAAAAATTATTGAACCATCCACATCAGCATATTCTTCGCCGATGGTTATAGTACGGAAAAAAGACAATAACATACGTCTTTGCGTGGATTATCGCAAATTGAATCAAGTGACTAAATTCGATGCTGAACCTATGCCTTTACTAGAAGAGCTACTTACGAGACTATCGAATTCTCACTTCTTTACTAAACTCGATTTGTCTAAGGGATATTGGCAAGTTCCACTATCCGAACACGCCAAACCGTTTACTGCTTTTTCGACGCCTAGGGGTCTATTCCAATGGAATTTCATGCCTTTCGGTCTTATGAACGCCCCTGCAACATTTGTACGCATGATGCGTCGAATCCTATCTCATCGCTCAGATGTCATTGCGTATCTTGATGACATCTGTCTTTTCAGTGATACTTGGAACGATCACTATAATGGTATAAATGAACTATTGTCTATCTTACGCGAGCATAACCTGACAGCGAAACCATCGAAGCATGTATTGGTTTTAGCGAAATATCTTTCTTAGGACACCGTGTTGGTCATGGGTTCCTAAAAACAGAAGACCATAATACAAGTAAGATACTTAACATTTCTATTCCTAAGACTAAAAAGCAAGTACGAAGTCTCTTAGGTCTAATACAATTTTATGGACGATTCATCCCGAATCTGTCCTCCATTATGTCACCTCTTTCTTCCTTGCTAAAGAAAGGGTCTCCTAATGTAGTCCATTGGACTCAAGAATGTCAATCCTCTTTGGATAAGGTTAAAACTATGTTTTCTACTTCACCTATCCTAGTATTGCCTTCTAAGGATAAGACATTTATTCTTCGTAGTGACGCTTCATCCACCGGGATTGGAGCTGCACTAATGCAAGAGTACTCTGGAACTCTGCATCCTGTGATGTATATTTCTCGGAAATTAAATGCCGCAGAGAAGAATTACTCGGTCCTAGACCGTGAATTATTGGCTATGGTTTGGTCAATCCTTAAACTGCAAAGATTTCTTCTGGGCGCGCATTTCATTGTGGAAACTGACCAGAAAGCTCTTACGGCTATTCAGAGTAAAAATCTGAAGAGCGCGAGATCAACGCGATACGCGATTGCTCTACAGCCATTTCATTTTTCGGTGCGAGCTATCCGTGGGTCAGAAAATGTGATGGCAGATATTTTGTCTAGATGCCCACATGATTCATAACTGTTATGCAACTTTGATACAGTTGTTTCTATGTTGAAATGTGTACACATATGTAATATATCATATATTGATTGTAACACTACTTAGCGGTTCATTGATATTTATTCACCGCTGATCTTTCAATGTTTTTCGTCTTTGATGATCATGATGTTAAGATATCTTAGATGAAATTGATGTATAAACTAATGTGGAAATTGTGTCATTGCTAATATTGTAGTATGCGTTGGTGACACCTCTCTGGAAATATTTATACTTAGAGAAGTACTTTCTCTAAGGTCATAAAACTTATGCTTATCATCTGCGCATTGTATTGGTGCGTTGTGAGCCTATTGTATGTTGCTCCTAGATGTATTTCAAAAAAAAAAAAGTACCATTTTTTTTTTCCCGAGGGGTGTGGTAATCTGTTGCGTGCATATTTTGACGCACATATTACAAAAATCGATATGGCTATTTAATATGGGAAAAATATAGACATTCATTCATTTGTGTATGAAAATGCTGTCTATGGTAAAAGCGAGAGAATCCATGTTTGATTCACACTTTTGATTATAGGAGTAATCGTTCTGGATATTGATCCGGCGCAAGGATATTGCGCTTACGTTTGTACTTATTTTTTTAGGGCCAGAAAATATATTAATTTGCTTATTGTGTTTATGGCCTGAATTCATATGTATTACATATTATTAGTACAAGTAGAATCAGTCCTATATTGTATATTTTGGATGGGTAGGAGGGACTAGATTCTTGTTATTCCGGTCTAGCGGAAGTATGAGTTGTCTTGACAAGTCGTGATGAGTTCCGATGTACCGTGATAATGGCGGGTACGCACTTTTCAAAGGGCTGGTAGATTCTTAAGGAAATATGATTCATGAAGTGGTTTTCTTCTAAAGGAGATGGTATCTCTACTATAGTTTATGTTAGAGACTCTCCTAAGGTACGGTACAATGTATAATTCGGACTCCATGTATTGCCAGACCCTATATTGATGATCTCATGTCGATTCGACCTAGATGGAACATTGTGCTTCGTATCGCTAGGGTCGTGTTTTGTATCGACGAAGATGACAGACTTTCCTACAGCGGTTATGGCTACGTGAATTAACCTGATCACCGTAGAGCTGTATGGGAACATTTATGAAATCATTTATATACCCATTATAAATTAACTCTGGCTTATATTCTCCTTCCTATGAATGAGTGAACGACAACTCAGGGAGGCGGCCATGTTAGATTTCGGTCATCATATGTTTTGATCACTGCCAAGAGAACAGATTATTTATCCTATTATCGGACAGTGACAGGGAGATCTCAATCTTGCTAGAAACCCCCTCTTTCGTGGTTTCATAATATATGCTACAAACTATGGACGTCAAGTAACTTTAGTTATTTACCGATCTGCCTTCACTGACGCGTTTAGTCAGATAGGGGGATGCGGCCATAATGTATCATGACAATTGAACTTTTGATGTACTGCCCATTATTTCTGAATGTGTCATGACTTCAGATCTGCTATGTATACCTACAAATTGATATGTCAACATACCATGATGTACTCGTATGTCCCAGTGTGTACGTCTGAATAAATTGAGTAAACATAGATTCCAGCAGTCTGCATTGGTGCCTTGTAGACACAAGTGTATGAGTGGTTATATTGGTCAGCACACGAACAGTACACCATTCGCGGTAATCACACTCTACACTTCTACTTCATACATACACCATCCTGCGTCGGTTGAAGTGACCAAGTTTAGGGCCTGCTTCCCCTGGAGCCTTTGCCTTCCCTAACTCAGGACTAGGGTGAGTTACCCATTTACAGCTGGGTAGACTGGGGGCATGCCTGATCTCAACAACACACCACTCTTCCTTACAGAGCATACAGACTGACACTTTACAGAGTGGGAAATAAACAAATAAAGAAGAAAGAAACTTTACAGATTGCTACTCCTTTCTTCACAGGAGATGTACACGCATGTCTTTTGCCGAATCCGATCGCTGATCTTATCATCGGTCGCATTCACGGAGTAAAAGAATGCACTTCGCAACAAATTTCCGTTTGGGAAAAGCAAAATATGCAAACTGCTAATGCTGTAGTCACAAGAGCTCAAGCTCTCAATATGCCTGAAACTTCATCTACTGAAGATATTGAAGCGCATAACCAAGATGATCCCTTGGTAATTTCTCGTGACTCGTTTATAAAACAACAAGAAGAGGATCCGACTCTTAAGAAATTCTTCACTCTTGTAACGAAAGGTGATCCGAATAGAGATACCAAGCGTAAATCTTGGATTACAATGAAGAATGGTGTACTTGTACGTATGGTGCAAGACTCCACTAATTCAAGTCATTCTCAGATTCTTGTACCCAAGAAATTGAGAGTTAAAATTTTACAACATGCACACGACTCTCAGTGTGCGGGACAGATGGGTTTTTCCCGTACAAAGTCAAGAGTTCTTGCGGCTTTCTTTTGGCCTTTCGTGAATAAGGACATACGGATCTATTGTCGATCTTGTAAAGTATGTCAAGAAGTCAAATCCAAAGGTCCTCGTCATGCTGCGCCCATTCAGGCTGCAGACATTCCTATTCGGCCATTTCAGAAAATGGCGATAGACATCATTGGTCCATTTAAGATCAAATCTGCTAGAGGACATCAATTTATCTTAACGTGTGTGAACATGTGCACACGTTGGCCAGAGGCTATCCCTCTGAAGAGCATTACTACTGCTGACATTGCAGATGCTCTTTGGCTTATATTTTCTCGCCTGGGATTCCCCGGAGAAATATTATCAGATCATGGCACCCAACTAATATCGGATACCATGTCTCAAGTAATGTCTACTCTACAGACAGAGAGATCTTTGAGTAGCATCTATCATCCTATGTCCAATGGGATGGTAGAACGGCTAAATAGAACACTTAAGAACTTATTAGGAAAGATAACTGAGGATCATCCTCAAGATTGGGACAGGGTTCTACCCGCGGCCCTCTTCGTTTACAGGGAGGTCCCCAATGAACATACAGGATTTTCTCCTTTTGAACTTGTCTTTGGCGCGCGACCGCGCGGCCCTATGTCTTTGCTTCATGATCTCATAACAGCGGACAATATTGACGATGACACAAAATCCTCTTACGAATATGTCATCACGCTGAGAGAAAAAATTATCGAAGCATGCAAATTAGCAACGTCCTCTTCTGAATTTGCTAAACAGAAGGCAAGGCAATTTGCTAATAAGAAAAGAACTTTACGACAACTTTGTCCTGGTGACAAAGCATTTGTTTTGCTACCTTGTAAGGAAAATAGACTCCTTATTTCTTGGAAAGGTCCGTACGATATAATATCGAAAATTTCAGATGTTGACTATATTGTCGATATTAACGGGAAGCATAAAACCTTCCACATCAATATGCTTACGGAATTCCATGAACGTCCTGACTATTTACAGCCTATTTTCCAGGCAACGGACGATTCTCCAGTTCAACATGGTCAGTACTCATCACTGTCCGTTATACAGGATGAGGAAACAAGTTTTTTCGGATGTTAATCTTCCGCTTCCAATGATCCCACTTCATTCTAGTGAATCATGGAAAGACGTTACTGTTTCTCCTGATTTGTCTCTAGGAGAACAGCGACAGGTTTCGGCTATGTTACAAACATTTCAGGATGTCCTCACTGACATCCCTGGGCAAACTCATGTCATTGAGCATGACATTATTCTAACTGAACATACTCCTATTAGGGTTAGACCTTACCCTATCCCTATACATTTTCAAGCACAGGTTGAAAAGGAGTTAGATTAAATGATAGATTTACAAATAACACTGACAAACAACATTTTTCTTTTTTAAACCAGAAATTAAATTATACCATTTCTTAGGTCATTTCTTGACGCTGATTTCAAATATCGAAATCCGTTTTCATCCAATTGGCTCTGGGTTTTTTTTTAAACGATGATTTAACATTGTAATACAAATAATATTTTTGTTTAATTCGTTCTTTGGTGAACAGCAAGTCATTTTTACTACTTAACATTATAAAAAATTGGTTACAAACTCAATTAATTCTATTTTTCATACTGCTAAAAGATGCATGACAAAAATTAAAACATTATTTAAATAGTTTACATGTATGTTTTAAAAAGGCACATTTGAACAAAATTTTGTCTATTATTGTAGTAGCTGTTCGAGCTCTCTTTGCTTGCTTACGTGTGCAGATCATTTTACCGATGAGTGTTGACCAGAAAAAACTTTACAACATTACTAAGAAAGCATATGAAGGGCTTTATTTCGCCTTGATACCTTGATGCCATAGCATAAATGTCTGGTAGCCAATCGTTCACCATGCTTCGATACACTGGCCGCATGTTTGACGTAAAGAAATCGCTGAAGAATAAGAAAATGAATTTTGGAAAGAGTAATATGCAGCGTGAACATACAAATCACACTACTGATTGTACTTTTTCTAATATCATGGTTTCATTTTAAAACTTAGAAAGTCTGTTGGTTTATTCAAAATTGTCCAATTGGTTTCGAATGCCAGCCATGATCCAATCACGTGTCCGCAAAGAAACAAGTCATCACCAGAAGATTTTCGAATTTGGGACCAAATGAATACTCCCTCTCTTATTTTACCTGCACTCTCAGTCTTGGAAATTAATTCTGACTCAGGTTACATACCGGTGAAAGCCTCAGTGTTTTCTCCTTAATTAACCATTCAAAGACTTTTCATGATCCCAGCTTAATGTGCAAGTGTGGCTCGCTCTTACCTGTTGTCGACAAGTGGGGTTTAACGTTCTTCGCGACTAAGAAATGACTGCCTGATTGGCCAATGTCTTCGATATCTAATTTCGTCATAGACTTCGTGCACAGATCCCAACAAAGAAAGCAACTTTGACTTGGATGATGACATTTGTATCCAAGCAAAAGAGTAACCACGGTTTAAGTCACCGCAAAGTGACCAATGTCATGACGAATCGTACTTTTATCGATTCACTTCAAAAGCTAGTCTAAAAGCCGTTTTTGCAAAGTTTATTTTCATATGAACTGCGTTCCATTGACGGTAACACATTTTCCATTATTCAAAACAAAACAGCTTTAAGACTCGTCTTGGATGAATCAATGAAAAAAGTTCACTCTTTCAGTATGGCGGATTTGTGGGCTGCCATTAAACCATTGAAATGTTCTGGCACACAGAAAGGTCACCCTGTTTGAAAAATTTTGTAATAAGCGGCCGATGTGAATGGGACGGTTTCCCATACACATAAGGTAACATTCTGCAGCAGATTAAGGTGTTGCAATCTGGGAACTCAAAAGCTCCGGGCATAAAAATGTTTTTTCGGTTAGCCATTAGATCTAACAAAGATCAGCTTCATTTTACCACTTGGGTTATTAAAGGGAGGTTTCACCTAAAATTAATATTTTTTTTTAGCGTTAGATAAAACGAAAAACTTTCAAAGTTTGTTTCGAGAAATGTTTCCGCAAGTTTGCGATGCAAAATAAAGGGTCGCTTGAGGTTGATGGTTGTAGGACCACCAATTAGTCCTCTTCTTCATCAGTGAAAGCAATGAAAATGTTTCATGGTTTGAACTTCGCGCAACTGGTATGGCATTCAAATCGCCATCGTGGTACCGGAAATCACAAATTGCAGTTGGGGATGTTTGCATATTGTTAAGCAGTGCATTTTTTCTTACAGAATTATGGGCCTTAACAATTGTCCCATGCAAAATCCAAGAGTTTGCTGAGATTCAGTGGGCATCTTCCACTTTTTTCCCTGACAAAAAGGCCTTGGCGAAGTCAGCGATGAACATGGAGAACATGTATTGAGCATATGTGTGGTGGCCATCAAGATTCTATTCTGCAGCCAAAATATCGCCGTAATGGAGTCACGTTATCAAAACGGTGGACCTGTGACCACTTCTTCTTCTTCTTCTTTCCTTAGCCACTGACCGTCAAAGCAGTCCAGGGCCATTTTTAACTACCTAGTGATAAGGGCAACAGCAATAGGTTTTAACTTTTATCCCATCACGCCTATTGGCGTCTTTACACAAAGGCAAATAATCCATTTGCTGTTGTTTCCGTAATCGAAGTGATGGCAAACGGGTGATCATTAACCGTTGAGTGTGACCATGTTACTTGCCGATTATTGTTGGATGCATTCAAAAATGTACGCCATGCCATTCACACGAAAGTCGCGTCTGCAATAGAAATTCAAGCCTACATAATTAAATTCTTGTAGAATATATCTTGTAATACTGTATCAACCTTGTTAAAAAACTTCAATTGCGTATTTCTAGAGATCCCGACCTGATAGAGAAAAACGGTTTGCAGATTTAAAAACAGCGCATTAAAATTGACCAGAAAAACATAGAAATGTTAGAGAAAGAAAAAAAAAGTTTTTTTTTGTTAGTAAGTGTAATCGAACCATCCACTTCTGCTTATTCTTCGCCGATGGTTATTGTTCGAAAAAAAAGACAATAACATACGTCTTTGCGTTGACTATCGCAAATTGAATCAAGTGACGAAGTTTGATGCTGAACCTATGCCTTTACTAGAAGAGCTACTTACTCGACTTTCTAAATCTCATTTTTTCACTAAACTTGATTTGTCTAAAGGATATTGGCAAGTTCCATTATCCGAACGCGCCAAACCTCTTACCGCTTTTTCTACTCCTAGAGGCCTTTTCCAATGGAATTTTATGCCTTTCGGCCTTATGAACGCACCAGCTACATTCGTACGCATGATGCGTCGAATCCTATCGTATCGGTCAGATGTCATTGCTTATCTAGACGACATCTGTCTTTTTAGCGATACTTGGGAAGATCACTATTCAGGGTTAGTTGAATTGTTATCAACTCTACGCGAGCATAACCTGACAGCAAAACCATCGAAAGCTTGCATTTGTTTTAGCGAAATTGCTTTCCTAGGCCATCGAGTAGGTCATGGTTTCCTGAAGACAGAGGACCATAATATCACTAAAATACTTAACATCTCTATCCCTAAGACTAAAAAGCAAGTGCGAAGTCTTTTAGGTCTCATACAATTTTATGGACGATTCATTCCGAATCTGTCCTCTATCATGGCACCTCTTTCGACACTACTAAAGAAAGGGTCGCCTAATATGGTTCACTGGTCTCAGGAATGCCAATTATCACTAGATAAGATCAAAACTATGTTTTCAACACCACCTATTTTAGTGTTACCTACTACAGATAAGACATTTGTTCTTCGTAGTGACGCTTCATCCACTGGGATTGGAGCGGCACTAATGCAAGAGTACTCTGGAACTCTGCATCCTGTAATGTACATATCCAGAAAACTTAATGCTGCAGAAAGGAATTACTCGGTTTTAGACCGGGAATTATTGGCGATGGTTTGGTCAATTCTCAAACTTCAAAGATTCCTTCTTGGTGCACATTTCATAGTGGAAACTGACCAGAAAGCTCTTACTGCTATCCAAAGTAAGAACTTGAAGAGCTCGAGATCAACTCGATACGCGATCGCTCTTCAACCTTTTCATTTTTCGGTACGAGCTATCCGTGGTTCAGAAAATGTGATGGCGGACATTCTGTCGAGATGCCCACATGATGCCACTTAACTGTTAAATATTGGACTTTCCTAACATGTATAACTTTACATCAGTTATTCTTTTTCTTCTATATCAAAATGTGTACACATTTGTAATATATGATTTGGTGATTGTATAAATACTTAGCGGTTCACTTATTTTGATTCACTGCTAATTCTTTGATGATGTTTCTTTTGCCAATCGTGAACTTATGATACCTAATATGAAATGATTATTGAAATTATTGTATACATTGTGTCATTGCCAATATGGTAGTAGGCATTGGTGGCAACTCCCTGGAAATGTTTACACTTAGAGAAATACTTTCTCTGAGATGTTGAGATATATATTCTCATTCTTTGCCTTAATCTGGCTTTATAAATTCTTGATACTTCTCATCTGCGCATCATATGTGCGTTGGGGGGCCTATTTTATGTGGCTCTCAGAGAAAAAAAAAAAATTTCATTTTTTTTTTTCCCGGGGGTTGCGGTAGTCTGTTGCGTACATATTTTTTATATGTCGCACAGATTACAGTTGATACGATTACAAATGAAAATGTAACTATCTGTTTGATAAAAGGATATTTATTTATGAACTTACAACTTTTAAGAAAGGGGAATAACTCAGAATAGTAAATGTGTATTTTATTCTTTGAGTGATCGGTTCCTGTTTTGTTTCCGTGGATTGAACAAGCGGAGGAATCTAGATTTTATATTATAGCTGGAAACAGATTGTTCTCGCTTAAGGTTTTGCAGGAATATTGAAAGTCCGAATCTAGGTTTACTGTTTGTCTGTTTGAGACGATTCCGTCTTATATCATGTTATCTTTGTGTGTCTGGGCTGGATTTTTTGTTCTTACACTCTGAGCGGATGAAGATAAGAGAGTGTGTTCTTCGGTTATGGAGTCTGGCGGGACGCCAATGTCGAGCGGTCCAAAGTTTTGTGATCTCAAGTTATCATGGGGAAGAAGATTGTGTCTTCTAGGACTGTTTTAGTCTATGTGTTCCCCAGTATTGTTTCTATTACGCCAGAAAAGTGTTTTTGTGCTTGCTATTGATTCTTGGCCAAGGTAAACGTACTTTTACTGACTTCGTTCCTAGGCTTACGATGGGTTATGTTTAGGCCTACATGAATCTACTTATGTTCAGATGTCAGAACGACATATCGTTTAGCAGCACTAAGAATGTTTCTACACAGCAATTATGAGGACAGATAATGCTGATATTGGTGGAAACTTTGATATCCTTATGAATTGAATCTTTCTAGAAGTTTTGTCATCTCACCGTTGTGTGAGCGATGTTAAGGACCAAGGAAGCCATCTTGGAATCCGAATTATTGTCAATCATTCATCAGAGAACAGGGTTGTCCCTTACTACCCGATAATGATCCAGAGATCACAGTTATGAAAGAAAGATCTATTATGGGAGATTTAGCATTTACTCCGAAGATATGTGCTGAATGCTATTTGAAAGAATCTACGCTAGAGTACAAGCTACACTCATGCTAAGAGAGATTCTGTACAAGAGTCACTATGAACATTATGTATAAACTGACGTGATCTGTCAGTACAACCTGATATATATATATATATATATATATATATATATATATATATTGTGGACTAACTATAGAACTCTGAATGCTTGTCTACAAATGTTCCAGTATGAGGTTGTCCAGCATGTATGCTAACTTAAGATGATACACCATTGATCAACACGATGCTGTTTATGTCGTCATGTGTTCCTGTAACCATACACGTACTGTTCCAGTGTGCGTCTCATTAAACATTATAAAAAGAACACAGTAGTCCCAGTAATCCTTGACTGCTACATGTGAGAGTATGAATATATTGTTTTCAAGTTGTCAACTCTTCAGAACCATTCTACCATTCGCGTACAATGTACTCTCACTTCAATGTTTACACTACCCTGTGTAGGTCGAGTTGACCTGTGTCTGTCTTCACGGTGACAGCACCTCTTTGAATACAACAGTACTACCAGCCATCATACTTTACAGTGAGGTTCTATACACCACACTCGATTCTTTACAGTGGAGTCGCAAACAACAGAACTTTACAGTGGTGTACTACAGTTGTAGCAAGAAATAACTTCTTTACAGCGGTGGCTGTGTATAACCATCTTTACAATTATCATGTACTCTTATACTTTTACTTATTCCCACACATATGATATACGTGAATATTTTCTGTGTATTTACTTTATATTAATTTATTCTGTTTCTGGTTCCATCCATTAAAACAGTATCCATGAATTAATCTATATTATAAACATACCTTTAATCCTTGGATCTAGATTATCTAACCAACTATCTTTCATGAATCCATCAACACAACAATCCTACATTCACCCACAGAATGAAAAAGATACACTATTCATACAATGAATATTAGCATGTCTGTAATACAAAATGCTACTTGTGACTGTCTACTTGTGACTGTCTGTCTTTGGTACAAAGTGTTCTATTTCATATAGCGTTACGTTCTGAGTAATTAAAACGATTTACTGAAAAAAGGTGAGATGAAATGGAAAGACGAAAGTCACGTAAAATCATTACGAGTTTTAAGACATTCTTGTAAGCACAACTACTAACGGTAAAATCATATAGAGGGAGAAAATACGGACATAGGTCTTACAGAATATGAGTCAGGACAGACTAAATTACAGATTCTCATTATACAGCGAATAAAGATAATTTATCTGTACTCTCTATGCTGAAAACCACTGCTAATGATGACGATGGCGATGATGATAATTAACAACACCCATCTCTAATATACTTTGCTGGAGCACGAACAGTACTGAAAAAATAAAAAAAAGATCTTTTCCGCAATTAAGAAAATAGAATCTCCGTTGGCGTAAGGTCTCCAAGAATCAAAAATGGTTCATGTTTTCTATAGACCCGTTAGTTTCCTGAAGTCTGAGAAGACAACATAGGACCACTAGTCCTTCAGACAACTCGCACGAGGCGACTAACATGAGACTGCGCACGCGGCTGGCACCGTAATCATGTAAAACGCATAGTTATAGAAACTATCACTACAAAAGCACGTGTTTGCTTTGATGCCAACTTCATATAAGGGAACCAGATGCGGTATCATCTCCATGCTTTATAAAGAACGAAAAGGGAAAACAAATAAAGATGTTGTCTACACATCATGTTGGTTTACTGTTAAAATCTACTACTACTACTTAGTCGTTCCCTTCTACCGTAAGGTGTAGAGGTTTGGAAGAGAGAGAGCCAGACTATCCTATCGGCTGTCTTCCTCCTGGCCTGGTTCCATTCTAGTCCTCGGTCCTTCAAAGATTGTCTAATGTTGTCCTCCCAGCGGACTCTGGGTCGTCCTCGGGGTCTGGATCCTTGGCTCTTTGCTTCCCATGCTTGTCGTGGTATCCGATCTTCTCCCATTCTGCAGACATGGCCAAACCATCTTAATTGGGACTGTTCTACTTGGGTCTGCAGGGGGTAGGATTTAAGGCCTTGACGTATCGTCTGGTTGCGTACCATGTCTCTTCTTGTTACTTCAACCACCTTCCTCAGATACCTCATTTCTGAGGTTGTGGTGAATCTTTTGTTCTTATTGGTTTCAATATTATATTAATGGTATCTGGTGTGAGGTCAGCTATGCAAGTCCCTGAGGTTTATTAAATATAAATAAGTTTACAGGGTACTTGTCTGCTTCCACCACGACCTCACCCGATTATATCTTCCCCTACTGAAGTGTATTGGTGTGTGTATGTTGTCTAGCAAGTGTCTAGGGTATATGCAATGTGATGAAAAGTATGAACAAGACAACAACTACACCTATTACTAATAAACAATGATTAAACAAGTCACTGAGTAAAGTTTGGAAGGTAACTTATTTTTTTTATAATTTATTTTCCTGTATCTAGTTATGCTTCTGACACAGGAATAATCAACTCAACATGATAATGAAATTATTTACAACTAATTATTTTACAACTGTCATTGAGTCGGTGTTAGCCCACAATTATTTATATGTCTCAAACTGGGAAAATGTCAAGTATCTCTTGCTCCTAGAAAAGGGTACAAGTTTATTGAACGTTTTTGTTCCTCACTGTCTGATACCCTAGTGAAAACTGAGAGAGTGGAGTGTTTGTGATATCAATTTCCCAGACAAGTCTTATCTGAGGTCTCTGGAACCAGGCTGGTTGAAGTATGTATAAAACGCCAGCCTCCACTGCCAAGACACGCTTCTGCTTCTATAGGTGAATCACTGTGTAGGCACTCAGTAGTTAGGCCTCACTGCATACTTTAAGGACAGGTGTTAGGTCACCTGGGCTCACTTTCACTCGTAGATGAAACTCTGGAACAATACAAATGTGTCCCACTCAGCATCTAATAATCTCTCTCTTTCATTATTCTAACATGGCAATATCATCAGACATCAGTATGGTAACTAAACAATTAGTTAACGTTCTCAATTTGGTTGGTACCCCCTTCTGGATAAATAACTTTCAAACCACCGTTTGACATTTTCCTTGATAAAGGAAACATTTTACATTAATACTATCAAGTCATGTACAATCACGGTGACTTGCTGAAGAAGACGGCCAGTGATCTTCCTGGTCTTATGTCATAACACAACATTTTTTTTTTCATCATAAATATTTAATTTTCTTTTCTCCCCATATGGCCGAAAGCCTGGCTGGCTTTTCTATACCAGGTTAATACAGTTCCTAACAACGCTGTGAAACAACACAGAGTTTAATGTTAGCTTCCCTCCAGATAAATGTTTCCCCTTTTAGGTTCATACAGAGTCGATAATGCATACATGATACAAATGACAATATAAATGTTAATATAAAGATTTCAATATTTACCGCATCAAAGAAATCTACACACTAAACAGTTGAATATTGCGATACAGATAGCTGCTATGCAGAATTAGCAACCAAGACAGTACTCTTGCCTTGTCTCTAACAACAACGTCTTTAGTGTAAGAAATTTTTCATCTAGTGGCCCCCTATACCCAATACTAATTGGTTTTATACAACCCTTAGTCTATTACACTACAGCCAACCAGAGGCGGTTAGTGAATAGCGTTCCTTTTCAAATAAAACTGACCTTAAATATTCAAATTAAGGACTCCTTCCCCTTTACCCCACCTACGGGCAAAACTGAGCAAGTCCATCTGTCTATCTGTCTTCTGTCCAACTTCTTTATTTCTTAATAGTTTTAAATTCTTATACATACTTATTAATCCTGCTGTTATCTATTCACAGTCAGTACATATTTATTCTTTTATGTCTTTCTAAGGCCTGGTATCGTTTTTATTTCCTACAACGCTTCAATTAAAACATTTTCTCTCCTATTCCCTTTCGTACGGCATTTTCAAAAACCAATAGGACGTTAACCTTAATTTTTCCTTTTATTTTAAACTACCTTATCGGACGTTAACCTTACGGCGCCACGTCACATTGCGTGTGTGTGTATATATATCGTCTGCTAAAACCAGCGTGTGAATATATGTCCAGAACGCGGGTCGAGAAAAATTCAAACGCCATTCATGGTATCGCATTTCTGGCACAAGAAAATATTTAAATCTCAAAGCCAACGCTAGCAAAAGTGTATAATGTTAAACCGCGGCAAATCGTTTAGGCCCTTACTTCGGTATGCAAATTGAACGTGCTGTGGAATTAAGCGTTTGTTCCCACAGATTTCACTACATACCTCCCTTCCTAAAACATGCATTCACTGCAAGTTATTATCTGTGAGACAATTAGCGTAAACAAAGTACTATTCCCTAGGCTTTTCCTGCCCTTGTGTTTTCATGGATTTCTGCAGTGGGGTCATTCAAAGTAAGCACAACTTAAGAAAGCTGCCTCAGATCTCTGCAATCCAAGAATCTATTTCAGTTATGTTACTGAACAGCTGCAAGTGTTACTGCTTGTGTTAATGCTGCTTAGCAATCAGTATTCACCATTTCTCTTCTCTGAGTCTGCTCAACTACATGTCTCGAGAATATTAGATGTTCCTCAAATTGTACGTTATGAGGAGTTGATCTATATGGTGATATCTGAGTTGTGTAGGGGATCCAATAATTTCCTGATCAGCCTTAATAAACACTCGGACTATCCTCAATTCAAAAAGGCAACAATGGAGGCACTCTGCTCCTCCGAAATGTTCACAGCCAACAATTGGTCTGATCTCAGGCTTGATTGAATGTGGAAACACCCTTCTAATAATATTCTATACTGTGCCACTCAAATGGAGGCCATATTCACCAACTATATTCTCCGCCTACCGACAATTTGGTGAAATAAGAAATGAGTTTCTGCATCAGAAATCAATTCTCCCTTATCTTTGCTATAATATGTGTGGGTGATCTCCATCCAGGGTCCGATCAATACTTCCCCTTGGACGGTGTAGGGTCGGGTGACTACCAATGTCACCAGTGCCCTTTTCATGCTAAATTAATAGCCATATTGTGAAGCGCTGTGAGCATTTTCCGGATTGCTCACTCGTCCACTCCCCACTTTTCTTCTAACATTTTGTTTCGGGTTCAAATCTGGCGGATTATCTTCAATATTAATTTCAGCCAGTTCCCTAACTGCGGCTTCAAACTGAGCCTGGGTTGACTGGTCTGAGTTTCTATTTTCTCTGGATGTCCTTCTCAGAGTTGCTAATCTAAATATTTTCGGTGAAAACTGTTGGTGGGAAGGTGGATACCTATCCTCTATGTCAACCTTATTATTTTCCTTGTTATTTTTAAGCCCATATGTTTCAGAATGCTTGGCTGGCATCTGATTATGATTTTCCCAACTTGGGGAATGTACCTTGCTACATTTTTCACAGGCCCCCACAAATTGTGCAATATCAGCAGCTACTTGGGGCCAGTAATATTTTTTCCGATGTCCTTTGACGTGTGGTTCCATTCCTCTGGTGTCCACCGTCGGGTACAACATGAGCTTGTGCCATCACTTTTTCCCTGTAGGGAATTGGCAATACCAACTGTCCCTGTTCTTTGGATCCTGCTCTAGCCTTCCTGAAGAGCAGTCCCTCCTTCAAATAAAATTGTCCTTTCTTAGGGTGTGCATGGCTTGTTGGCAATTTGTCAAAGCAAGGTTTTAATGTTTTATCCTTTGCCTGGGCCTTTCTCATCTGCTTATGAGAATAAACTAGTGGTGGTTCCTCCTCCGTTCTACTAGGGGTCGACCTAACCTGAAGCGTGGCCATTACCACAGGTTTTACCGGGCTTCCTAGAAAAACATATTTACTTCCTAACACCAGCGGGTAATTAGGGTCGTCACACACGGCTGCTCTGATCACTCCTTCCACGTACCTTGTCTCTACATTGATCTTGGCTACTGGAAGTGTCATGGTGTCTATTCCCTTTACGGCCCCTTGTAGCTCCACTTTCTCTGTGGTGTACTGTTCAGGGTGCACTAGGGTTGCACTCACAACTGAGTCATATTCTAAACCTGAATCGTAAAGGCACCTAACCTTGGCACCATTACATGTCACTTCTTCACAGATGGGGGGATGTTGAAGATTAATATGATTCTCTGTCAATTTCTTCTTCCCCTTGTCCACTGTTATCATGCATGCCGCGTGATATGGAGGAACTTTCCTACCACAGTCAATAGTATTATGATTATTCATCCTACAAACTTTACAATATTTCCCTTCTGGTTTGTAGGGTCTCCTTTCTCTGAAATGCGAGTTTCTATCTCGTTGGTCAAACTTGGCTTTATCATAATAGGCTTTACCCTTATTAAACTTATCTCTGTGTTCATAGGTAGGTTGATTTTGGTTTGGTGGAGCTTTATCATGGTCTATAGGCTTCTTCTTTAAACTTGCTATCTCAGACTGGGCTGCCTGATATCTCTCAGCCACATTTAAGATCTCCCCCAGCCTCTCAGCACCCTGTTCCGTGAGAAATTTTCTCAGGTCTGGAGCCATGGACTCTCTTAACTGCTCAGTCATAATCATTTCCTTTAAATCTTGGGTTTTCCCCAGAGCAGTCCATTTCTCCAGGTATGTCTCCAGGCGAGCAGAGAACTGGTGGTAAGTCTCTCCAGTCAACAGTTTGGCATCCCTAAATTTCTTTCTGTAAAATTCACTGTTTTTCTCATATCTAACTAGAAGAGCTTGCTTAAGAATGTCGTAGTCATCTTGATCATCCTTGCTCAGTTTGGCGAAGACCTCATAAGAGGTTCCCCTAAGCCCCTGAGATACCTTCATACTCCATCTCTCTTTCTCTAGCCCATACATAGTAGCTAATGCCTCAAATCTAGAGAGGAATGATTCAATATCATCCTCTTTTTCTACAAAGGGGTCCAAATGAAACCCCATGGCTGATGTTGAGGCGACCTGGCTTGCAGCAGAGTCGGAGGTGGATGAGCTACTTCCATTATCAGGAGCATGGCCTTGTAACTCCATCTCCCTTAGTCGCAACTCATGTTCCCTTTGTAACCGTTTCTCTTCTTTCTCAGCCTCCATCTGTAATCTCTTCTCCTCTTTGGCAGCCTCCAACCTCTTTTCTTCTTTCCTGGCCTCAGCCTCAAGCTTCTTCTCCTCCAACTGCAGCCTCTTGATCTCAGCCTCCCTATCAGCCTCTAATTTCTTAAGCTCCCTAGCATCCTCTAACATAATTCTCTTCTCCTCAGCTAATCTCTTATCTTCCCTTTCCATATACTTATCGCACTCTGATGTCACATACTGAATTAGAGCTTGCCCATCTAAATTCATTTCCTTTGCAGTCTGCACAGCAGCAGATCTGTATTTGGCCATATCCGCCATGTTATAGTTAACAATATGAAATACTATCCACTACCTTAACTAATTAATCAACTCTAAACACAAGACAAAGGGCAATGATATCTCAAACCACTCTCAGATTATTTTTACTATTATATTTTACAAATACTGGGACTAGTGACTCACTTAATGTAGGGTACTAAGAACCTTTAAATCCCGGAAGAGCGTCCCAATTAATGTGGTGAATTAGTTGTTCTTATTGGTTTCAATATTATATTAATGGTATCTGGTGTGAGGTCAGCTATGCAAGTCCCTGAGGTTTATTAAATATAAATAAGTTTACAGGGTACTTGTCTGCTTCCACCACGACCTCACCCGATTATATATCTTCCCCTACTGAAGTGTATTGGTGTGTGTATGTTGTCTAGCAAGTGTCTAGGGTATATGCAATGTGATGAAAAGTATGAACAAGACAACAACTACACCTATTACTAATAAACAATGATTAAACAAGTCACTGAGTAAAGTTTGGAAGGTAACTTATTTTTTTTATAATTTATTTTCCTGTATCTAGTTATTCTTCTGACACAGGAATAATCAACTCAACATGATAATGAAATTATTTACAACCAATTATTTTACAACTGTCATTGAGTCGATGTTATCCCACAATTACTTATATGTTTCAAGCTGGGAAAATGTCAAGTATTTCTTGCTCCTAGAAAAGGGTACAAGTTTATTGAACGTTTTTGTTCCTCACTGTCTGATACCCTAGCTTTTGTAAAAACTGAGAGAGTGGATTGTTTGTGATATCAATTTCCCAGACAAGTCTTATCTGAGGTCTCTGGAACCAGGCTGGTTGAAGTATGTATAAAACGCCAGCCTCCACTGCCAAGACACGCTTCTGCTTCTATAGGTGAATCACTGTGTAGGCACTCAGTAGTTAGGCCTCACTGCATACTTTAAGGACAGGTGTTAGGTCACCTGGGCTCACTTTCACTCGTAGATGAAACTCTGGAACAATACAAATGTGTCCCACTCAGCATCTAATAATCTCTCTCTTTCATTATTCTAACATGGCAATATCATCAGACATCAGTATGGTAACTAAACAATTAGTTAACGTTCTCAATTTGGTTGGTACCCCCTTCTGGATAAATAACTTTCAAACCACCGTTTGACATTTTCCTTGATAAAGGAAACATTTTACATTAATACTATCAAGTCATGTACAATCACGGTGACTTGCTGAAGAAGACGGCCAGTGATCTTCCTGGTCTTATGTCATAACACAACATTTTTCTTTTCATCATAAATATTTAATTTTCTTTTCTCCCCATATGGCCGAAAGCCTGGCTGGCTTTTCTATACCAGGTTAATACAGTTCCTAACAACGCTGTGACACAACACAGAGTTTAATGTTAGCTTCCCTCCAGATAAATGTTTCCCCTTTTAGGTTCATACAGAGTCGATAATGCATACATGATACAAATGACAATATAAATGTTAATATAAAGATTTCAATATTTACCGCATCAAAGAAATCTACACACTAAACAGTTGTTGAATATTGCGATACAGATAGCTGCTATGCAGAATTAGCAACCAAGACAGTACTCTTGCCTTGTCTCTAACAACAACGTCTTTAGTGTAAGAAATTTTTCATCTAGTGGCCCCCTATACCCAATACTAATTGGTTTTATACAACCCTTAGTCTATTACACTACAGCCAACCAGAGGCGGTTAGTGAATAGCGTTCCTTTTCAAATAAAACTGACCTTAAATATTCAAATTAAGGACTCCTTCCCCTTTACCCCACCTACGGGCAAAACTGAGCAAGTCCATCTGTCTATCTGTCTTCTGTCCAACTTCTTTATTTCTTAATAGTTTTAAATTCTTATACATACTTATTAATCCTGCTGTTATCTATTCACAGTCAGTACATATTTATTCTTTTATGTCTTTCTAAGGCCTGGTATCGTTTTTATTTCCTACAACGCTTCAATTAAAACATTTTCTCTCCTATTCCCTTTCGTACGGCATTTTCAAAAACCAATAGGACGTTAACCTTAATTTTTCCTTTTATTTTAAACTACCTTATCGGACGTTAACCTTACGGCGCCACGTCACATTGCGTGTGTGTGTATATATATATCGTCTGCTAAAACCAGCGTGTGAATATATGTCCAGAACGCGGGTCGAGAAAAATTCAAACGCCATTCATGGTATCGCATTTCTGGCACAAGAAAATATTTAAATCTCAAAGCCAACGCTAGCAAAAGTGTATAATGTTAAACCGCGGCAAATCGTTTAGGCCCTTACTTCGGTATGCAAATTGAACGTGCTGTGGAATTAAGCGTTTTACTTGCTTAATCTGATGTCTTCTCTTTCTTCTCGTCTTGACCATCCTCTCTCTTCTCCAGCTCTTCCTTCCAGACTTGCAGGTTGGATTGGAGAAAACAAAAAGGATGTTCATCATCAAATGCTTACATGTTCCTTCCAGATGACATGCGATGACATCGTCCATAAGGAGTATGAAGAGGTAAGGTGATAGGATATCACCTTGTCTTACACCAGTGGTGGTCCTGAACTCTTCTGACTTATGGTTTGCTGTCCTCACATAATTTCTGCAAGACTTGTAAATACTGTTAAAATCACGGTGCGAATATTTCCATTTTGATGACAACATTCTTATAATCGGTGGTGAATTTACTGTCATGGGGGTCCTAGTCACTGACATATCTCTGGGTCCCTAACCTACAAAAGAAAGAATAGCTATTCTGCAAGCTACTGTATATATATATATATATATATATATATATATATATATATATATATATAAATATATATACATATATAGATATATATATATATATATATCTATACATATATATATATATATATATATATAAATAACACATAAGGAAGGGAAACCCGAGGCCTGTAAACAGTAAATAAATATTAGACAAACATAAAGGTATGTTTTCAGGCACTCGTAAGAAATAAAGAAGTAGAAAACTAGACACCAGAAAAACAACAGACGGGAGTGGCTTACGCAGGACTCGAACCCAGGACCTTCCGTGCGACAACCCCGCCTAGCTATGCAAGCGAATCACACTATCCTCCCTGCCATCTAGGCATCGCCAAAAATGATGCTTCGATGACGGGTCATTAGTGCGACCCGCAACACATAACACCGGAAATTTACCATGGGATCATTTACCTCAACTTCTGTTGTTCATTTGTTGGGCATCTTGGATGCAGATGTTCAGCAGTCATACGGTCGTCATCAGTACCATTCCTAGAAAAAACTTTATCTAGTATCAAGATTTTTTAATTTTTTTTTTAACCAGCGGTACTTGGTTTTTCAGCCCTTCGGCCCAATGACATGTCATTGCGAGGATGGGGAGCCTGTGGACTTTCCTTCCAACCCAGAGGGTTTATCTCAGGAGCCGTTCAGGTTATTCAGTCAAAATCCCGGTCGATGACACTCCTTCAAATGCTCACGCCGGGCTGGAACCTTGAAAACCTGATCGCCAGCGCAATGTGGTAACCATTACACCAGCGCGGCTCCCGGTATCAAGATGCAAATAGCCTCAAGCTAACCACGGCTTTCTTTGAAAATATTCAAGTAGACGTCTGAGAGTGTACGAAGATAAGAAGAAGAAGAAGAAGCAGAAGAAGAGGTAGAAAAAGAAGAAGAAGATATACCTCATCCTGAGGAAAAGTAAGTAAGGAAAAAAAAAACTACAGCAATTAAATGGATAAGTCAAACATAGGAATCCTCAACTCAGTTATCAAGTCCCAATCTCTTGTTTTGGCCCTGAAACACGCAGAACCCGCAACATGAAAAGAAAAAAAAAAAAACCAAACCACTACCAACTGGAAACATACAGCCATTCATAAACTGGTACCTGGGTGGGACAGAAGGACTGAAATGGTATCCCAAGATCACTGACGCGGAACTGATGGAAATCAGTCAACCAATACCCTTTAACTCCCCTTCTGATGGAAAAGAAACAAAGTCTAGTGCAAAAAAAAAAAATATTGAGAACACGCTGACGCTGGATATGACATCTTTGGGAAAAAAAAAAAAGTGAGAACACGCTGACGCTGGATATGACATCTTTGAAAAAAAAAAAAAAAAAAACAACCAGATGATAGCATTAGAAGTCAGTTCCTCTTCTGAAATCACCAGGTTAAAAAAATAGAACGGGACCATTACAAAAATAATAAATAAATAAACAGATCCACACATTGAGACGAGAACGGGAGATAGAAATTAAAGGAATAAAGAGGCCATAGAAAGATCTGAAGGCAGCGCTCGTATATACCATGCATTATGCTGCAAGATCTGGCAAAGCGGAATTTGGCCCAAGGAATGGAAAAGATCAATTTACATACCTTTGCCAAAAAAGGGCAACCTGAAACTGTGCACAAACTACAGAAGTATAGCTCTTATAAGCCATGCCAGCAAAATACTTTTACAAATCATAATGAAAAGGATGCAACAAAAGCTAGAAACAGAAATAAACGAAGTACAGGCGGGTTTTCGACCAGGTAGAGGCACTAGAGATCATATATTCAACATGAGGATCATCATAGAAAAGTGTAAAGAATTCAACGTTGACCTACATACTTGTTTTATTGATTACACCAAAGCTTTCGATTGTGTACAACATCAGCAGTTATGGGCTATTATGAAAAATATGGGATTTCCAAACCACCTTATACAACTCATCGCACTGCTGTACCAAGAACAACAGGCAGCCGTAAGAATAGAGGGGGAAACATCAGAATGGTTTGAAGTACAGAAAGGAGTAAGACAAGGCTGTACCCTTTCCCCTTACCTGTTTAACATTTATGCCGAGAATATCATGAGAAACGTACGAGATGACCAAGAACACACAGAGTTTGACTCATTTAACATCGGCGGGTACCAGATCCCGGAAATCAGATATGCTGATGACACAGTCCTCCTATCGACCAACCCAGAAGGACTTGAACAAAAAACACAGCGAGGCCCAGAATCTATACCTAAACACCAAGAAGACCAAAGTATTGACAATAGACAAAGTAAAGACCAAACCAAAAATTGAAATTGATAACGAAGAACTGGAAAGTGTCAATGAATTCGAATACTTAGGATCAATCATTAACAGCTCTGGCGACTGTGCAGTAGAAATTAAAAGAAGACTTGCAATTGCTTCACATAAACTAATACAGATGAAAAACCTATGGCAAGGCACAAGCAAAGAAACAAAGTTACAACTGATCAGAGCATGTATATTCCCAGTAGCAACATACGGCTGCGAGACTTGGACACTCAATAAAACAGTTGCAAAAAAGATTACATCATTCGAAATGAAATGCTACAGAAGGATGTTGAGAATACCCTGGACAGAAAAAAAGACCAATAGAGAAATACTGCACTCACTAAACGTACAGGAACATTGGTTCCTATATACCATCGCAGCATGAGTCATGTGAAGTAAATCCTATAAAATGTACCGGAAATTGTAATGTGTTGCAGGAAATCTACCGAAGACACGGGCCATCACTAGGTTTCCACCTTACACGCTTTGTTCCACCAAGCCTTGATCTAGGTCATGTAGGTTGAACCAATTTATTACCTGGCATATAACCTTATTCAAATTCCGATATCCGGTTTCCCGTACCTTTCACCTTCCCATTCCTGGAGTAACGTACAACAGCTCTTCCTTATGTTCAGGAAACCTTTCTAATGTTAATTTATATTTCTCAAAAAAAAAAAAAAAAAAAAAAAAAAACAGCGGTCAGCCTTCTCTCTGACGCTTCAATCATTCAATCTTTACCTATACATAATTTATTCTCTACTAAAAGATCTTATATATTTTGACATGCGCCATAATGTAACCAACCGATGGACCTTGTGTCTAGGTTGAACTGGCGTGCCTCTCCAAAACGAGGCAAAACTTCATTTACAAAAATAAATTCTTTACCTTTCAGTTCCTTGTGGAGTATCAGCCTTCAAGAATGACACTTCAAGCCTTTCAGTCCTGTGCCATCCGTTCTAGATCTTTTCATGTCTTCTTTATCCATTACATGTATGTTTCAGTTTGGTTTTAGACGGAACAGCGGAACAAGAGGGGCAATATTTTGCCTAAGAATATTAGCAGAAAAATATACAGAGGTCCAAAAAAGAATGTACATGTGCTTCATTGACTATAAGAAGGCTTTTGACAGTCCATCATGAGAAAATAATTGAATGCCTCGAAGACATAGGTATTGATGGAAAAGATATAAGAATACTCAGTAGCCTTTATTGGGAGCAAACTGCCACAGTAAGATCTGGAAGGAATTATTCACCATACATAGACATAAAAAGAGGTGTCAGACAAGGTTGTGTGCTGTCCCCCTGCCTATTTAATCTATACACCCAAAAAATGTTCAAACAAATACAGGAAATACCAGGACTGAACATCAGTGGAAGGTCAATAAACAACCTTAGATATGCAGATGATACCGTGTTGTTAGCTGAAAGCGAACAGGAGTTACAAGAACTAGTGAAGCAAGTGAACAGTATAAGTCAAGAATATGGACTCGACATTAATATTGAGAAAACAAAAACTATGATAATTAGCAAAACAGACGATAAACCCACATTAAAGATAAGCGTAAATGGGAAAATCCTGGAACAAGTCAAGAGCTACGTATATCTTAGTCATATAATAACAGAAGATGGCAGATGTGAAACAGAAATCAAGAAGAGAATAGGAATGGCCAAAGCTACATTCAACAAGATGAAACATATACTGACATCTAAACAGTTATTTCACAAATTAAAACTGAGAATCATAAAGTGTTATATATATTCTGCATTTCTGTATGGTGCAGAAACATGGGCGATGAATAAGCATTTGGAAGAAAGAATTGAAGCTCTTGAAATGTGGATATATAGAAGAATGGGGCGTATCTCATGGAAAGAGAAGAAAACAAATAAGGAGGTCCTAGAAAAACAAGGTACGAAAAGAGAACTAATGAGGGAGATCAAAGTTCGGCAGCTAAAATACTTTGGCCACATATAAAGGCATAACACCTTGAAGAAGACCATAATAGAAGGGAGAGTTGAAGGCAGACGTGCAAGGGGAAGACAGCGCTATAAGTGGGAAGATAACATCAAGAGTCTATCAGAGTGCACCACCAAGACAAGAGACAGAAGACGTTGGAGATCCATTACAGCCAACCTTCGTTGTGGAGATGGCAGCTGATGATGATGATATGTTTCAATATTACTTAACATTTTTTTGCCCTCCTTTATTTATCTTACCCTTGGGTGGTTCCAGGACAAGGATTACGTTGTACTGCTATCAACTGATACTCTCAATGTTTGTCCTATACAACACCATGTTCTTCTTCTCACAACTTGTTCCACTGGGGTGTACATAAGTGATTTTGTCAAACCATTTTAATTCTATTCTGCGTTAACAACCTTTTATAAATGTCTATCTTTCTGGATGCCATTTATGTTGGTGTCCATGTTTCACAGCCATAGAACAGGACTGATTTGACATTTGAGTTATTATTATTTGTGTGTTTGACCTCTTTTCCTTTGATTTTCAAATATTTCCCAATGCAATGAAAGCTCTTCTTGTCTTTTGTTTTCTTATTTTAATGTAATTTTTGATTCACATACATTTGCCTGTAAATCTAATATTAGAGATTTAGAAGAAATTCGTTTTACATGGGTAGGCACTGCTTTCATTGAGGTATTATGATGTGAAGTCACTATACATCAGCGTTATTATTACCCTCAGCTCCTCAGTGAGAATATACGTTCAACAAGCTGAGATCGTTCTGACCTGTGCCATCAGCTTCCTTTCATGACTTCCTTACCCCTTTTATTTCTGCTCCCAGCTCTCTTATCGGTGTATTTTACAGTCTCTCTCTCTCTCTCTCTCTCTCTCTCTCTCTCTCTCTCTCTCTCTCTCTCTCTCTCTCTCTCTCTCTCTCTCTCTCTCTCTCTCTCTCTCTCTCTCTCTTACCCTGGAAATTTCAAAGCAAAAACTGTCTCGTAATTCTGTCAACATTTTTCCTCAATATGTGTCATATTCATCACCAACGTGTTCTTATCTCTATCTCTACGGGTACCTGTCTGGTTCTTGTCACCAGTTCCATATTTTCGATCATGTCGTAATATTTTCAATCCTTATATTCCACGCAAGCACTCATTTATAAAAGTGTGTAACTTATTTATTGTTATTTTTTGTTATTGTCCATGTTTCGGGGCCATACAATAAGACTTCCTGGACAATGGAGTTCAATATTGAAATTACATATAGATAGTATATATAGCAATAGTAGGTAACCTAACAGCTGTGGTGATCTACTTTGGAAACACTGAGCTGTGTAAAAAAACATACCTTGATAAAAAAAAACATTTATGATTTCAGTTTTCAGAGCATCTGCAATTTGGAATAGATTATAGCCCATATGAAATTTGAATCTGCCGCACGAGCTCCGTCCTTCAATCCAATGAACAGAACAGTGAACAATTAAAACTAAATATTTTACCGAATGTTAACTTTGCTTCAAATAAGAATCTTCAACTCAAATGTGAAGTCAGTCCTATTGTATGGCTCAGAGACATGGAGAACAACAAAGACAACAACCAAAAAGCTACAGACTTTCATAAATGGGTGCTTGCGTAGAATAGAGGGATTAAAATGGTATGACAAGGTTACCAAGGTGGAACTGATGACAAGAACTAGACAAGTGCCAGTGGAACAAGAAATGAGAAGAAGACGATGGCGATGGATAGGACACACACTGAGGAAACCTGTTGATAGCATTACAAGGCAGTCCTTGTTCTGGAACCCCCAGGGCAAGAGAGGCAGAGAAAGACCAAGAAGTACATGGAGAAGAGAGTTGGAAACAGAGGTGAAAATGATGAGGAGAACATGGAAAGAACTTGAGATGATGGCACGTGACAGGAGGACTTGGCATGTGTTTGTTGAAGGCCTATGCTCCTTTGGGAGTGGAGGGTTATGAATGAATAACTTTGCTTCAAGGAAAAGTTCGCTTTATATCTTATACAGTTCATAAATAAAGTGAATTAAAGTAGACTAACTTGCGGGTTTTCACTGGGTATTTTGTGAATGTATCTGTACACGTAGGGACATCGCGCTTTTAAGTGTCGGTGACAGAGGGCTTAGTCAGAAATATACCTAGGTTCAAAATTCTTTCTTTTTCCCTTTCATCGTTTAGAGATCTACCAAATGATGCCTTAAGATTACCGGTAGATAACAATCTCGGCCGGCTGCCGACCACTTGTGTCCAGTAAACAGCAGGAAACAAAAAGATACACACGAGAAGAAGGGAGGATATTGAATGTGTTGAAAATTCTTCACGAAATAAAAACAGGAAACAGCATGGATAAAGTGGCCCAGCAAAGAAAAAAGAAAAAAAGGGTAAATAAACAGAACATTCTCATAGAATATAAATCTATGCCTCATCATGGCCTCCTACACGACAGAAGGATCCTCACTCAGCTTATTACTGTGTCGTCACTACATAAATAATAAAGAAGACAAGGCATACAAAGGGGTATCCATTTTTGTTTTCTCAAGAGGTGAAGTAAAAAGAGTTCTGCAGCTGTCTAAACAATCACCGGTTCCATATTAACACACTTACGCCTTTGGAAACTTCCCCTATCTTAACCTTGGGCTTGCTAAATTAATTAGGAGAATCTGCAAGTTTAGAGATTGCCTGAAGGGGTTTTCTCCTGCGTTAATCTGTAGTTGTTTACATTTTTAAAGCAAGCAGTTTGAGTTTTCGCCTACGAAGTTCCCTCGGGTCTCTGGGAGAGATAAAGAATAGACCGATTCCTCGCTCAGGCAAAATATTTAGTTTTAATTTTCCACTGTTGATTGGTGAAGGAAGGGGATCACGCGGCTAGTCTGTTGATTGGATTGAAGGAAGGAGATCGCGCGGCTAGTCTGTTGATTAGATTGAAGGAAGGAGATCGCGCGGCTAGTCTGTTGATTGGATTGAAGGAAGGAGATCGCGCGGCTAGTCTGTTGATTGGATTGAAGGAAGGAGATCGCGCGGCTAGTCTGTTGATTGGATTGAAGGAAGGAGATCGCGCGGCTAGTCTGTAGATTGGATTGAAGGACGGTGATCGCGCGGCAGGTAAGTCTCATGTGGGTAGCACCTATTCCAAAGTAGACTCCCTCAGATGTGAACGAAGAACAGGAAGAAGAAGAAGGATGGTTCTATGTTCGAATTCCCGGTAAGCCTATCCCTTCTGCTATTTTTCTGGTATCTAGTTTTCTAGGTCATTTTAACGAGTGCCTGGACTTACATAAGCCAGCTCCAAACCTCAGAAATGGGGTATCTGAAGAAGGTGGTTGAAGTAACAAGAAGAGACATGGTCCACAACCAGACGATACGCCATGGAATGAAAACTCAGCCCCTGCAGACCCAATGGAACAGTCCCAATTGTGATGGTTTGGTCATGTCTGCAGAATGGGAGAAGGTCGGCTAGCAAGACAAATATGGGAAATTAATATTAGACAAACATAGAACCCTGGGTAAGCCACTCACGTCTGTTGTTTTTCTGTTGTCCAAGTGTTCTACTTCTTTATTTCTTACGAGTGCCTGAAAACATACCTTTATGTTTGTCTAATATTAATTTACTGTTTACAGGCCTCGGGTTTCCCTTCCTTATGTGTTACAAATATGGGAAACCAAGACCCAGGGATCCAGACTTCCAGGACGACACAGACTTCGCTGGGAGGACAACATTAGACAATCTCTGAAGGACAGAGGACTAGATTGAAACCAGGCCAGGAGGAAGATAGCCGACAGGATAATATGGCGCTCTCTGTGGCAAACCTCTACACCCCAGTATAGAAGAGGAATGACTAAGTAAGTATTTACTGTTCACAGGCCTCGGGTTTCCCCTTTGTTTGTTTCTACGTTCATACATTCAGGTAGCCAAGCTTTGTTTGTTTCTACGTTCAAACATTCAGGTAGCCAAGCTTTGTTTGTTTCTACGTTCATACATTCAGGTAGCCAAGCTTTGTTTGTTTCTACGTTCATACATTCAGGTAGCCAAGCTTTGTTTGTTTCTACGTTCATACATTCAGGTAGCCAAGCTTTGTTTGTTTCTACGTTCATACATTCAGGTAGCCAAGCTTTGTTTGTTTCTACTTTCATACATTCAGGTAGCCAAGCTTTGTTTGTTTCTACGTTCATACATTCAGGTAGCCAAGCTTTGTTTGTTTCTACGTTCATACATTCAGGTAGCCAAGCTTTGTTTGTTTCTACGTTCATACATTCAGGTAGCCAAGCTTTGTTTGTTTCTACGTTCATACATTCAGGTAGCCAAGCTTTGTTTGTTTCTACGTTCATACATTCAGGTAGCCAAGCTTTGTTTCTACGTTCTTACATTCAGGTAGCCAAGCTTTGTTTGTTTCTACGTTCATACATTCATGTAGCCAAGCTTTGTTTTGTTGTTTTTTAAAGCAGATATTGTGTCTATTTTCCCCCACCTTCCTGGATAAACACTGAGATTTCATGTAAATAATGTGCATGTACTAATGCAAATTTAAAAAAAAAGAATCTAACACTGACAATGATTTGCTCGTGGCTGTCGGCAAATTATGTCCTAGACATACTGGGATCTAGCAGGGTCAAATATTTTCTGGGTACATTATTAGGTTATAATTTACTAAGGATGGGATGTGGGTGGAGAAGATGGACTGATTTGGTCAGGGAAACATTTGAAAATGAGAGAGAAGAGAGAGAGAGAGAGAGAGAAAGAGAGAGAGAGAGAGAGAGAGAGAGAGAGAGAGAGGTAAGAAATGGAAAATGAGAGAAGATACATATTTTAATTCAACTCTATAAAAATAGTTTGTAATTGTTTTGCAAATGAAAGTGGAATAAAACCAAAAAAGAAAACAAGCAGAATCGGATGAAAAAAATCACAACAGTCTGCCCAACGTGAAAGTCTAATGAATCCACATAATTGACTAGACCGCTAGAAAGATACAGTTGAAGAAGTTTAAAACAAATAGTAACGGTTGGTTCAAGTCATGGATAAATGAAAACATCAATATATCAGGAAGAAAACATGTCAGTTATAAATAAACAAACTGCAGTGGCGTCTCCATGCTTCGTTAAAAAAAAAAAAAGGGGGGGGGGGGGAAAGAAGGAGACACATAAATGAAAAAGCAAACGGTTACCTCTGGAGCTGCGTGCAAGAAAAATGTAGTTAGTGGGAGATAAAGTTTATACGTAGTAGTTATGACAACAAACTGGCAGGTTGTCAACATGACATCCGAACATACTATAATTGGTGGGTGTGGGATGGACGGGCGTGCGGACAGAACAGGCAGGCAGATATATATATATATATATATATATATATATATATATATATATATATATATATATATATATATATATATATATATATATATATATACACACCGACCGATCGACCGACCGACAGACAGACAGACAGACAGACAGACAGACAGACAGACAGACAGACAGACAGACAGACAGATAGATAGATAGATAGATAGATAGATAGATAGATAGATAGATAGATAGATAGATAGATAGATAGATAGATAGATAGATAGATAGACTAAAGGCAGGAGGGAGAAAGATCTCATCTGCTGGGAAAACAGCATGAAAAAGCCAAGTATTGTTTAGACCAAACATTAACACTGCATATGCAGCACAACAGCTCACAGTTAGGAGATGGACAAAAGTGTCATCAGCGGTTTGGACAACAGGGAGCCGAACAGTGTTAAATGCTCGCGGTTCTATCATAATAAAAACCCATTCTGCCACCAATCTGAGATCAATTATCAAGGTATGCTGATCAATCAAACATTGATTACATGATTCTATTCAATTCTTGTTTGTTCTCAGCCTGCCAATTCTTTTGGTTTTTGGTTATAAGAACTGTCTTCATTGCATACGGACAACTCCATGAATGCTCCGATCTCCTCCCTTATATCGCAAAAGGAGGATCTCAGCACAGTGCACGAACTCCGTAGCACCGGCGAGAATCCCAATGTGTGTATATAGGGATCACACATTCTATAAATATTTTTGTGATGGGTAGGTTTCTAATTTTTAAATTTTGCTAGGGCAGCGGCATTACAGCCTACTCTTTATGATTTCCAACTGCCGTGGGATTTTTAACGTGCGCAACTTGCACCCAGGATCTCCTATTTTTTCGCCCTTATCCAATAAGGCTCAGCATCCGATATCACTACCCAGGAGAACAGGGGGAGAGTATGACATCATTAGGACCACTGGTTTAAAAAAAATTGCCATAAATTATATTCCCTCAACTGGGAATCGAACCCGGTACTTCTAGAATTCGAGGCGGACACCATACCTCTTAGCCACTCCGACCCCGATGCCAGTTCTAATATGATGTTCCTCCTCATGTGTTTCCAAGCTTTTAGTCTTTCGCTTTCCTCAATTTTTCTAACTCACTGCCAGACGAATGATGTTAGTGGCCACTTTCCTCAGTGTATGGTGCTATATAAATTATTAAGTGTCATCCTGTATGTCCAACGAGTACCTGTTTATTACCTTTATTTATTTACATACTTATTTATTTGCTGTTTACAGGGCTCAGGTTTCCTCCATTATTTATCCACATTTTTTTTTTTTTAACGTACGACCGCTATTATTCGAGGCGAAATCTCAGGTTAGTTTATCTAGCCTGAGACTGATTTTTACGTGAGTATCCTATTTTCCCTGTACGCTGACAGGTGTCCTCTCGCCATTCGGGCAGATACTCGCCGTCTTCGGAGGTACCCATTAGAGCTGGGTCGGCTCAGGAGCCGTTCAGGTTATTCCAGTCCCTGGTCGACGATACATCTTAAAATGTTCTCGCCAGGGCTCGAATTAATCCAGTCCAAATCCCGGTCGACGACACCACTTCAAATGTCCTCGCCCGGGTTTGAACCCGATCACCCGATCGGCAGCGCAGTGTGGTAACCATTACACCAGCGCGGCTCCTATTCAAATTAATAACCACTCTTCCACTCGAACTCTCATACTTACGCAGGGAAAACCACCAGAGTATATACATTAATGCATAACGAGATAATTTACGCAAGAACGAACTGTTAACGTAAAATAAATATACATACAAGGGGATTGACATAAGTCTTGGGCCTGACCATGAAAGACATGTCATGGAGAGCTGAAATTTTGTACAGTGTTTATTCCTTTTCAATATAGCCACCGTCTGAATTGACACACTTCTGCCATCTCTGCTTGACCTTGAAAAGACCTTGTGAGTAGAACACCCTATTTTTCAAACTAAACCAGTCATCACATGCCAGTATAACCTCTTCATCGCTGTCAAAATGATTTCGTTTAGCTGTTTTTTAAGATTTGGGAATAGAAAAAAGTCTGATGGAGCCAAATCTGGAGAATATGGTGGGTGTGGAAAAATTTAAATATTCAAACCGTTGGCTGTTAGCTGCACAAGCCGTGCTTTGTGAGAGGGCGCGTTGTCTTGAAGCAAAGGAAGATTTTGAGTGCGCGTTATCTTTCGTTTCCTGGTCACAACCTTTCTTAGTTTTGTGAGAAGATCTGCATAGTACTGTCCATTAACTGTGCTGCCCCGAGGCAGATAATCTTTCAAAAGGACACCTTTGCCGTCCCAAAAAAACAGTCAGCATCACTTTTCCTGCAGATTTCTGCGCCCTCGGCTTGACAGGTGTTGGGGAGCCCGGGGTTTTCCATTGCATGCTGGCAATTTTGGATTCGGGGTCATAATGGTGTACCCAAGTCTCATCTACTGTCACCATGGTCTCCAAAAAATGTTTTGACTGACACTTTTTGAGCAACTGTTGACAGCAATTTACCCTCGTTTGCTTCTGTTCACGTGTCAACTGTCGCGAAACCCAGCGTGCACACACTTTTCTCATGTTCAGTCTGTTGTGTAAAATTCTATAAACTGTTCTTTCATTTAGTTTTACTCTACTAGCTATCTCCACAATTGTCATTTTTCGATCCTGGTCAATGACTTTCTTCACTCTTGTTGCATTTTCATCGTTGCACTCTGAGGCTGGTCTACCAGATCTTGGCAGATCAGCAACATTTGAGCGGCAACACTTAAACTGTTGACACCAGTTTTTTTACCGAAGTATATGAAGAACAAGAATCACGAAACACTGGTTCCATCTCCCTGTGTATTTCTGTAGGTGTTTTTCCCTGAAACATCAGAAATTTTATCACAGCTCTGGCCTCCTTCTTTTCCATTGTTTTGTCAAATCTTTGGAGCAGCAGATCCGGTCAATAGGGTACATTGCGCCGTGCACAGTAGCGGGAAAACCAATTGAAGAAACAAACACGTACTTCACACATTCAGTGCAAATATGATGAACTTTAAATGTGCCAAGTTTCATCTTCCTCCTATAACTCCTTCATGGTCAGGCCCAAGACTTATGTCAATCCCCTTGTATATGCGCAGATACATATGTAAACACACATACATTCAGACCATGACACAGGAAGAAAAGGAGAACAACAATGAGCTGATCCCTGGGAGAAATTAATTTCATATGTTAAGCACATATACATATATATTCTGGCGCAAATCAAGCGGATTCAAATTCACTCACAATTTCTGTTAGGGAGCTGCGGTAGCATAGTGGTTAGTGCACTGGCTTCCTAGCTCAGTGGTCTATGGTTCGATCCCCAGATGAGGTGGAATTTTTTAGGCCGCAAACGGCTCCTGGGTCGACCCATCCCCAACTGAGTAACAGAGCAGCTTCTGGGATGGTTAAGGCGGCCGGCGTGAAGCTGACCACATCACCCCTAGTGTGCCGATGGTCAAGAAAATATGGGCCTAACACCATATTCCCAATATGCCTCAATGAGCGTGTAACGGGATCCTTTACCTCCCTTTTCTGTTATGCGATTCTTGTGCTATTAGCAGTGCTGCGTTTTCGAACGGGTCAAGGCGAGCCACGTGACCCAGGTCGGCACATTTTCTGCGACAGCAAATTTCAAGATCGAAACAAGCTTCTCAAACTACAAGCAAGCATGTTACAAAATGTTAAGCTGACAAATCTTTGCCTTCATAACGACGAGTTAAAAGGCGATTATGCTTAGGCGACTATAACTGCAACAATTGCAAGAACTAAGTGTTAGAGTTGCATTCAACTGTTTGGTCACCAGTTGTTTGATCGTGCTTTACGCGAATAGAAGTTGCACTGTCAATAAGGTTTGCTGATTTAATAGTGATCATCTTTTGGTCGGGCTTACAAGTGGCCGACAAATTCAACGACGAACATCATGATAATAATATGATCATAAGAATTGATCAACTGGCAAGTAAAACTCTGGAACCAGTGGCTGGACATCAATGACGACACATTTTATTTGTGGACGAATAACAGAAGATCATCAATATGGCATGTCAGATAAAGTACATCAATTACAATTGTCAATGTCCAATTTGACAGACCTCAATGACTGACTACCGAAGTCCCAAAGGACGTTAGGAGTATTATAATAAATATTTCTTGTACGTTTCTTATTCGACTTTTCTAAATATTCAATAATGCCGGATATCTTCACTGGAAGGTTCATCAGTGTAATAATACAATAGTTATTCCAGTAGCGGACCTGGTCTCACTAGCGGCAGGCCATGCCGAAGCCCTACCACGATCTTGCAGGAGATTCATAACTGGAGATGTTAGATACTGGATACAAACGAAACGAGCCAGAATTGGCAATGGCTAACACTTCATATAGGAAGGTAGCATCATAAACACAACATGAAGTCTTCCCACGACATGTGGTAAAGACTTTCAATCAACTATGCTGGAAAACAACCGTCTTCGATCACCAGCTATTTTCATCTCCCAGCGTCAGCGCTGTTAGGCGACAATCAATACCGATCGCACCAAGTTGTGCTCTTTAATGCAACAATTGATACGTAATTAATTAAACATATATTTACTCAGATGCGCACACATAATGCATCTAACACAGATAGACTGGCATCTAGCTATGTTAAGTCTTGCACACTTAACCCCTATGCGAAAAACGACTTAACACTAAATGTAGTAAAGTAACTCCGTGTAACACCCCGCTAAAATTTCCCCGATTCAAAAAATCTAGTAACGTAAATTCACAACCTATAAACCACTACTACTATATTTGAAAAATTGCCAAGGGCAAGGTCAAACTTACAGCTAAAAAAATGGACAAAATAATTTGAATTTTCCACTATTACAGTTAAAAATCTATAAATAAATTCCATGCTTGACCTTGGTCTCAAGGCCATCGTCAAATCAAACCGCAAACATTTAAAATAAAGAATTTGAATTTTCTAACGCCAAGCGTAAAAATACCACTCCCCTTTCCCCAAACACACACGCACACGCTCGACCCTTCCCAATATTTATGAATAAATTATCTGGCTTTAGAAAATTATTTTATTAATATTTTAGTTCAGTGAACAGAGCACTATAAATTAGAAAAAAATTACCAAGATGAAAACGGGGATAAATGGGTAAAGGAAACCTATATAGGAAGATAGAGGACAGTTGTCCTTTTAATAATCACTTTCAATATTAAAAATTGACCCATTAATAACAAAGATATTGCATAAATAAAAATTGAGACAGACGAACAAACACACTTATCAACTGCTCAATTTGGTTGCGTGAGAAAAGTTAGAAATTTCTTGACACGCGTTCTGATTGGTTAAGGCGTAGGGTAGCTTGGGGCAATAAAATTAACATTTCGCTGGCAACAACCGCCATTTGAAATTAAAACTATCTAAAGCTGACATCAGCGGGAGAGCCTGTGTGACCAAAGCTTTCACCGTCTGGATACTTAAAGCAGTGGTAGAACCCATTAACTGCCAAAGTCAAGCTTATTATATGTGATATTCTTGTTTGAGGGTAAGGCACAATAAGTATTTGTATTGATTTAATTAACATGCAGGCCACAATTTGTGTTACGATAGCCAAAATAGGAATGCAGTCTTTCAGAGGAAAGAAAGGCATAAAATATTTGCTAGTGGCTTACAAATTTTGCGCATGCCAATGCAGTAACCCAGAAGGGATATTGGCTTTTGCAGTGCCATAAATGTTTAAATATTATGTAAAATCATGTAGAGAATGTTAGAAAGAATTTATCCACAGGTTTCAGTGCTAGAGTAAGCACACCCTATCTATTGTATGAACGAAAAACCCTGTATAAGATGTTGTAAGGGAATCATTAAAGGGTCACAGGCTGGGTATGTACACCCCTGTCTATTATATGGAAGCGACACCTTGGAGGAAGAGCATCAGGGCTTTGTACTATCACTGAAGAAGAATGATTACACAGCAGTGATGTTAAACAATGAAAAATAAAGACTGGTGTAATGATCAGCACACATAGCTGATCAAGGTGAGTTGTTACAGTGGCTATGTGTGGAAGTATTATAGATGAGAGTTATATGGGAGGGAATGTTCCTCTCATTTCAGGTTATATGTCAGAATACTTATTGGTGGCAGGAAACCTGGTGAGGGACGAAAATCCTTGGAGTGATCGCTCAGCATTCAAGTTGTAGCTAGCCCCACACCTTCGACCCGGAGCCCCACATTTGTTGATTCTGAGGACCTATGGGCCAACTGTTTTCTTCAATCCATGCCAGTTAAGTCCTTTAGAAAAGGCACTGACAAATTATTGATATCATAAAGTTCCACCATAATAACCATAATAATAATCTAATCACCTTGAAGTGATGAACCCAACAGTCTTTCCAACATATTAACAGTGATCAGTATAAGCCGGTAAACAGAACAGTGGGTGGATTTCTTCCGGATTTTCTTTTGTATAAACAAGAGACATGGACAGAGTTCCAATTTATTTATTTTAGATAGTGTAAATAAAAATTTATTGAGTTTGACAATCTGTAAAGTGCAATTTTTGCTATCTTGCAATATAATACATTTATATACTTATTATGTTCGCAAATATTTTGTAAACAAAGTATTTCCTTTTTAAGTGCTTAAGGAGAAGTCATTTTTGAGTTACTTCCCTTGAAATGAGTTCCGTCATCTTCGATCGGACTCCGCGGACGAATTTAGGCCTACTGCGATTTATTCTTTGGCTGGGTAGGAATAGATTGTTCTTGCTTCAGTATATCTATGGCCTGAATTTATACGTAGTGTTTGTATGAGTAGGACGAGTCTGTCTTATATATGAATATCTTTACATTTCTAAGTCGAACTATGTTGGTTGTCGCTAGAAAAGGTCAAAGGCTATGCAGCGGAAGTATCGCTAGCAAGGGGTGTGATTCATGGCTGTCATCCTGTCGGGATGTCGAATTTTGTTGTAGCCGGCCTATCGCCGAAAAAGTGATCTATAAGTAAATGGGGAAAAAGTGATAGTCATTTAGACATGTTGTATGTACTTTACCCCAGTGTTTATTCTCTTTGCCAAGGAATGGCAAAGTTATATTTCGCATAGAAAGGTAAAACCACAATTTATTATGAACTTGGGCTTCGCCATCGTTGTCGATAAGCAGATGCACAGTGGTACTTTTGAAAAGAATATTTATTCAAAGGAAGATGACATTCCTATGTATCAGCACTAGATTATATGATATTATTCAATTACCTCTATGATAGAAGCTATGAAGAAATGAGGACATTTAACGAATGACCAATTTTGGTCTGTATCCAATAGTGAGTGAAGCTCACGAGAGAAGCACAGCCATGTTGAAATCCATATACTTTGTATTTATCGAGTGAGAAAAAGGGATGCCTGTACTATCGCTCGATGAACCAAGAGATCACTGCTACATGTGAGAACCCATGTCTGGGATTCCTATATCTTTATGGAAAATATATATATTGAACTTTACGTGAAGGGATATTCGCTAGACGAGATTAGGTCTAGGAGCCTTCCTATATATTGGTTATGGTCTGACGTGCCCAGTCAGTAAAGCCAGATGATTTACATGATGGAACTCTGAATGCTTATTTACGAATGCTCCATTATGATATTTGCCAAGCATGAATGCTAACTTAAGATGATATTCCTGTGATCAACATTATGCTGTCTATGTCGACATTTGTTCCTGTAACCATACACGTACTGTCCAAGTGTGCGTCTCATTAAATGTTATAAAAAGACCACCGTAGTTCCAGTACTTCTTGAATTCGAACAGTGTGAGTATGAGTGATGTACTACCAACTTGTCAACTCTATCGAATCATTCTACCATTCGCGTTCTGACATTCATATACACACTCATTGTCTACACTCACATTCTTGTCGGAGCCTCATCACGTTCCAGGACAAGATGACCTGTATGACCAAAACTGTGCTGGGTTTAATGAGTTGACAATCGTTACACTTTACTACACCAGTCCCAACATCTACATTTATCAACTGGTGGACATTCACGTCATTTAACAAATAAAGCGTGATTCAACAACTAGTAGCCAGTATGAGTTAACGACTACAGAGTTTAACACAATCCCTGTCCCAAAAATTGAGGTACAGGGAAATTAAATTGTAAAATAATTACCTAAACTTTAACAAAAGTCTTACTCACTTTAATATTATTGAGTTACAGTTCTATTTACATTTTATTTCGTCCTTATATTAAATACATTACCCTAGACACACTCAGCCACACAACATCACAGAGCCTATTTTACACAGATTGAGATCTGAGAGGTGGCGGATAGGGACTCTGAGAATCATCATCATCAATAATTAGACTCAGGGAACTTACACAGCTTGACCTCACTCTGTTTACCCTTAATTAATAACACCAGTAACCTCATTTACCACACTAAATCAAACACGTAACGAGTAAATGGCGAGAAAAAGAATGCAAAATAAATTGCTATATTACGGAGAAAGTACGAACAACCCGCATGTAAGTGAACGAAGTAATAGCTTCTTAAACAAATATGTGATCGAATAGAGAATATCTGCAGCTTACCAGATCATCATCATCAGCTACCATTTCCGCAACGAAGGTCAGCTGTAATGGATCTACAACGTCTTCTGTCTCTTGTCTTAATAGTGCACTCTGATAGACTCTTTCCTGTCCATCTCTTGATGTTATCTTCCCACTTATAGCGCTGTCTTCCTCTTGCAAGTTTGCCTTCAACTTTTCTTTCTATTGTGGTCTTCTGCCAGGTCTTTTATATGGCCAAAATATTTTAGCTGCCTAATTTTAATCTCCTTATTAATTCTCTTTTACTTACCATTATCAAGCGCCAAAATATAACCAGCGGTCTTTGCGTATGAGATGAATGGTTCGCGCCCCGCTGAAGCGAGGGAAAACTAAATTTAAAAAAAAGTTAGAACTTACCAGATCGCTCGGTGTTGTAAGATCTCTCTCTCTCTCTCTCTCTCTCTCTCTCTCTCTCTCTCTCTCTCTCTCTCTCTCTCTCTCTCTCTCTCTCTCTCTCTCTCTCTCTCTCTCTCTCTCTCTCTCTCTCTCTCTCTCTCTCTCTCTCTCTCTCTCTCTCTCTCTCTATGAACGTGTGTGCATAAATGTTTATGTGTGCACAATTTTAACTTCGTGCATGTTTTAAAACTCAAGTAAATCTTACTTTAAAAAAATATATTAACAAAAAAAGCTGGTCTGATACTAGTTGCAGTACCAACATACGCCCTGCATATAATTATTCTGATGCTTACAGTAATGTTAATGATAAAAACGAGGATACAGTTTGTCAGAAGCTCTGTTATTCAGTTGTCAGTTTTTTTTTTTTAAATACTATCCCACCTTGTGCACATTATTTAGTGTTTTTGCAAGTTGCGTTTGATGTCCACTTAGAGATATAGTGATGATGATGATGACGGTGTTGGTGGTTTGCTGATTAGGATCAGTCGGTGATGTTTGCAAATGCGCTATCTGATTATTTCTGATTTTGATTAGAGCAGAGTGGTTAGAGCGTTTGCATTTTGAGGAAAAGGGACCGGATTCAAAACCAGGTTGCGTTACTTTCAAGTCTTTCTAACTGTAAAAGTGGATGCATTACTCTGCTCGTGAGTTAAGGAAGGCAAATGGTAGCGGCGAGGAAGGGAACGCTTAACCCCACCTCACAAAGACAAAGCTAAAACCCAGTATATGTGAAGTTTCTAACACTTCGCTCCTACGGTAGTAGCTGCTGTAGGATTACCTTCATCTTTTACGTATAAACTCTTCATTCCCCTATTGTGTCTCATAACATATACAAATTAGTTGATAAAGGTTCCTCTTAGACTTTTATATTATAGAGTGACACCCCCTTGTAATGTTTGTCTTGGCATGTATCGTAGGCGAGTATCGACATTACAAGGGGATGTCAGTCTATAATATAAGAGTCTAAAGAGAATCTTTACCAATAAGTAAACCGTTCTTGTCCTTTGAGCTTGATTTCAAAATACAGATCGTCCGATTGGCCGAGTGGTTGCAAAGGTGCTAAGTCCGAAACCACAGTACCGTTACGCTCCAGTCTACTCTGCTGTAAATGGGTAGCTGCTCTTGAGTTATGGAAGGAAAAGGCAGCGAGAAAGGGAAACTTGTCACCGCACCTCTCGGTGCTGCGCTTAGTAAAGGGAAATCTTTAACACTTCACTCCCTTAAGGCAGTATCTGCTATGGGACTATCTTTTACCCAAATACAAACGAAGGTGATAAGGTGATGATAAAAGTGATGACGACGACGATGAGAATTATAATGATGGTGGTAGTGGTGATTACGATGAGACCAAATCAATTTAAAAAAAGACAACTGCTTACCAATTAGAGCCTGACGATAACTCTGGCCGTCTATCCAGACTGATTTAAAGCCACCAACTTGATATGTAATCCACACGAAAGATGTCAAGTAATCCAGGCAATGAAACTTTGGCCCCGATGGACTAATTCAAAAAATCAATAAAATACTGTCTACAGAATGTCACCGCAAGGTCTTCTGTGTGGCTTCTGTTACTCCTTTACTCTATACAGTCTATTACGACAAAGTAAACCACACGACCAGGAAGAGCTGAATTGTGTGAGAATAGCTGTATCAAAGAAACAAATTTTCGAATTAAACTTACCACCAGACTGTAATATGCAGTCGTAAACTGTATCCTTACCTTACACATTTTAACAAAAAGATGACAAAAATATCTTTTTATATTTGGACTTGCTTTCCCCAGTATAACCGACGGACCTTGTCTTGGTTTAACGGCGCGTGCCTCGTCTAGACGAGGCAAAATTCCTATTTAAAAAAAAAAAAAAAAACATATCTTCACCAGAGACGGTGTTAGGGCAGGGCGACCGGCTCTAAGGACAAGAGCGCACCGGAGCGAGCGAGATAAAACAGGACCTTTTCGTTAAAAAAAAAGTCGACTTTCCTCAGCTGTGACACCATTTGTCCAGGGACGCAATGTAACTCTTTTATAAGATAACAATAAATCAAAGTGTGACATATGTTTAACATTCTATTTTCAGTTGTAATCGTGTTTTTTGTTTTGTCATGAATAACTAACTAACTGATCTGCCTGTTTATTTACGAATTTCCCGCACAGTTTAACTAACTCTTGCGTGTAGAGGTGTGGGAGGGGGGCACATGTCAAACCGCTCATCCTAGACGTTGACTACTCTTTGGAGTATAAGCCTCTAACAATTCATGTCAAGTCTTCTTGTACTGTGCCGTCCGCTTAATGCCCTTGCATGTGTTCTTTACCAATGTCAGTTACCGTCTCGCTGAGTTATTTGTCGCCCCTCTACCTCTTCTTACCCTGTGGGTTCCAGAACAAGTACCAACTTGTAAAGCTATCACAGTTTAAAATATATATATATATATATAAATATGAATCCTTTCCAACACCAGCGTTTTCTTCTCAGTGTTTGTTCCACTGGTTCCTGTCTGGTTCATTTATCCACTTCCATAGATTAATCCACCTAATCCACCCAGCATCATTTTCATTTTAGATGAGGTTGGCAGCCTCGTGCACAACCTCATATTAGTCGCCTTGTACGACATGCCTGATGCAGCAGCGAATCCTATTCTTTGTCTCATACAGAGACCCCCCCCCGGGAATTACACGGGGGCACCCACTAACAATCATCTCGGTATAATTAAACATTTTGTAATTAGATGAAGCTCACATAGCGTGTTAATAGAAGTCAATTATCCATGTGGATATATTCGGTATCGAATGTACCTCACCGTGAAAGTGCAACGGACCACAGGTGGAAATATGCGTCTCTTATCGCATAAATAGATGTATACAACTTCTCCTTGGACGAGACGTCGGTATTGTCATCTATCGATTTACTCAATTTTCAGCGATGAAGCAGAAAGGTCTTTCCTGTTAAAACAGAAAGATCTTCATTCATGAAGCAGAAAAATTTCCGCGGTTGAAGCAGAAATATCTTCCCCGAAGAAACAGAAAAATCTCTCCTGATGAAACAGAAAAATCTCTCCTGATGAAGCATAAATATCTTCCTTGATGAAGCAGAAAAATCTCCGATGATGAAACAGAAATATCGCCCCTGATGAAGCATAAGTATTTTCCCCGATGAAACAGAGAAATCTCCCCCGATGAAGCAGAAAAATCGCTGATGAAACAGAATAATCTCTCATGATGAAAGAGAAATATTTCTCTTGATGACGCATAAATATCTTCCCTGGATGAAACAGAAAAATCTCCTCCGATGAAGCGGAAAAATCTCTCTAGATGAAAGAGAAAAATCTCTCCTGAAAAAAGATCAAAATTTCGCCTGCTGAAGCAGTAAAATTTCCCCTGATCAAATAGGAAAATCTCTCATGATAAAGCTGAAAAATCCCCCCTCCCCTCCCCCCCCCCCCCCCCCCCCCCCCCCCCCCCCCCCCCCCCCAATGAAACAGAAAAATCTCCCCTGATGACGAACACATAACTTCCCAAAGATGAAGCGCGCGATCTCCCCCAATGATACAAACATAACCTCTTGTAATGAAGGGGTTGTATTAATGTTCATTGATAACTCACTTTAATATCTCTTCTGATGATATGCACCTAGTTTCGTTTGATTCCAACTGAAAGTTTGATTTTATGTATGATTATAGATGAGGAAGACAGTACAGATCCTTTTTATTTTGTGAGTTTTCGTTCTTCTTAACTTTACCCCTTTAGCTCTGTACCCCCTCTGTCAGCCAACGATCCTGTAAATCCATCTCTCTGTACAAAAGATAAAACACAAAATAAATAGATTAGAGCAGCGGTTCTCAACTTATTTTGCTCATGGCCACCTTCTGAGCCTCAGTTACCCCTGTGCCCCCTCACCCCATATTCATTAGCTGGAATAAGTGTACTTCACCATCTTACTGTGGCTCCCTAGAAATATAGCACGACCCACAGTTTTAGAACATCAACCATTTCTTTCAAGCGTACACTTTGGTACAGGGGTTGACAGAAAGTACAATCATTGACACAGTTACTGAATTGTGAAACGTTGTTGTTGGGACGTTACGTATTGATTACGGCGTTACTTTTCCTCAGTTCTGATTTATCTTTTGTTGTGCAGGATTGCCCCCACATATGAGTAACATAGAAAACGCATATGGCCGAAACCGGTACTAGCCCGGGACAAGGCTCTGTGAAGACGACGGCAATCTTTCGGATATTATGGCTCAAAAGCAATTGAAATCTTTAAGCGTTTCAATTTTCAGGTTTGGAATGTTTGTTTGTTTTTGGAAAGGGGGTAGGGGTGGAGAAAGATAGAGTGTGAGAGAGAGAGAGAGAGAGAGAGAGAGAGAGAGAGAGAGAGAGAGAGAGAGAGAGAGAGAGAGTCGTTTTGTGCAACGTTTGATTTCCTACAGTTCATCTTCAGCCATAAGGATATCTCACTGGGACATAACTAAGGGTAAAGCTGTGCATATTCCTTGACATTTTACAATGAAAAAGAGAATCACTGTTATCTCCTAAAATGTTAACCACTGCGCATAAATGAAAGAAACCTGAATCATTTGAATAGTAAACAAATAAAGGTAATTAACAAGAACTCGTTGGACACCAGACAAGAAATATAATTGATAGGTTTACTGGGAATCGAACTGAGGTTCATCCAAACGGCAACGTCGCGTTTTTGTAAAAGTAAATCGTGAAGGGACGCACAGCCAATTTTACACCCCTCCGTTTTTTAGCTGGGGCCGAAAAACAATGTCTCCGTGCCGTTAGCTACGAAATCTGGTTGGTCATTTAATCTCGAGTTCTGCCCCCGCGTTATTCATTACAGAAATACCACATTCCTGACATACCTGGTCAGATCGGGTCTGGGTCGCTTTAGATAAGCCGTCAAAGACTGACAGTATCGAGTTGAGGAGAAACAAAATCGACCCCATTTCTGAAGTACACCAGGAAGTCTAATACAATCTTCAATAAGTAACCGCAGCTTAGAAGTAAAAATTACTCTTGACTTAAAGAATCGAACACAATATTCAAAATAAAGTCACTTTCTACGATTACAACAACTTGGTTAGCACTTCCAGAAGCAGAACACACCCACAAGTAAAGAATTCGTTTTGACAAAGCTTATCACATTTAAAAATACAAATTCGAAATAAAATAAAAAGACACTTTACTATAATCGTAAAAATTGTACCAAAATATTTGTTGTTGTTGTTGTAAAGATGACATTTAAAACAGATAAGCATCATTGTTAAACCGTGACTTCCTGTTTATTTTCTTCCTTTTTATTCAGGCGCTGCGTCGATTGACTGTTATAAGAGTTTATGTCTTGTCACAACTTAGTGCTGTTTATGAATTCTGTTTTCAGCTGTCTTTCAAGCCTTGCTGTTAAAAGTGTCATTTTTTCTTTCGTCCTCAGTCTCCTGTACTTTTAGTTTTGCCTGCTGTCACCATGCACTCTATGTTTCCTTGTCTCACAACATACCAAACACAGCCCCCCCCCCCCCCCCTTTTTTTTCTGGTGTGTGTAACAAACTTTCTTTGCACACTGACCTCTTTCGTGGTAATATTAAGAATCTGTTAATCTTGGGTAAATCCAGTCACAAGAAAGAACGGAGGCTCTTGAATTGTGGATATATAGAAGAAATGGGACGCATCTCACGGAAAGAGAAGACTACAAATATAAAATTCCAAGAAACGCTAGGCATTACTAGAGTGAGATCGAAGTCAGCCATATTAAATATGTTGGTCATACAAAAAGACAAAAACATCTTGCTGAAAACAATAATGGAAGAAAGAGTTGAAGGCAACATTTGAAGACAGCGCTACAAGTAGGAAGACAGCGCTACAAGTAGGAAGACACGCTACAAGTAGGAAGACAGCATCAAGACATGGACAGGAAAGAGTCTATCAGAGTGTATCATCAAAACACGAGGCAGAAGTTAGTGGAGATCCATTACAACCGACCTTCGGTGTGAAGGTGGCGGTTAATCTGATCATAGCTACCCATATAATTCTTAACACGCTTTTGTAAAACCATATGTCTGTAGCCTCCACTTACACCGCGACTCTGGGAAAGTTAAGGCGGCCGGTGCATTTCTGACTACATCACCCCTAGTGTGCCGTATGGTCAAGACAATTCTTCTTCTTCTTGCGATCGCATCTTTGATGATTACACCGTCAGACGAGTTCTCATGATGAATTCGACTGTTGTTTGAAGTTCCTCTTTAACTCCGTATAGCTTTGAGTTTAGTGTTGATCAAGACAATAAGGGCCTAACACTAAATTCCCAATATGCCTCAATAGGTGTGTAACCTCCAATTACATCCGGTCAGACAACAATAGCGTACAACAGGTGGAGGGAGACCGGCAAAAACATGGAGAAGTTAATTGAAGACTGACTAGAAAGGGATAAAGAGACGTGGCAAGGCTTTGAACGGGTGGTATAGGACAGAAAGGCTTCGCATGAATGTGTTGAAGGTTTGTGCTCCTTAGGGGGCCTAAGGAGTAATGATGATGAGATAATGTTGTTGTTTGCGTTCGCTCAGCCAACTCTCAGAACTCTAGCCATTTTGAGCGGTAATTACGTTGTGTCGTAGTTTACAGCTATGCTGCGATATCTGCGCCTTTCGGCCCGACACATCCGATTTCAGCAAGCACTTTTTACGGGTTTGCTTCCCTGCCACCTTACGCCTATATAGTATGCTATACCTCATGTCCATACAATAGTTCAGTGAGGTGACTGCACCAGTGAGCGACATCGGAGACGTAACTGTGCCTCAGATCTGGGAGGCCCCCGCTTCCGGGAACACCACACACAGCCAATTGAGGCAACGGTCGCCGTGGGGGAGATGATGAGATAATAACACTAAGCCTCCATTCTGTCGTGTGATACTGCAAGAAAAAGCTTTTGGGAGGCATCATCATTATCACGGGCCGTGATTAGTAATGTTGAAGATCAACTCCCTCCACAACTATCTGCTTTGACGCATTCCAGTACTTCAGATACTGCTATTCCAGTTATCTTAAACTGTTACCGTACATAAATAATACATAAAGGTATGTTTCAGGCACTGGTGAGAAATAAAGAAGAAGGAGAGATTAGACAACAGAAAAACAACAGAAGTGATGGGCTTACCGGGAATCGAAACACTGACCTTCCGAATGACACCACCGCCTAGCTACGAAATCGTTACTATCCTCTCTGCCAACAGGCCCCAATCGTCTACTTCCTTATTTCTCACGAGTGCCTGAAACATACCTTTGTGTATTATTTATTTACTGTTTACAGGCCTCGGGTTTCCCCTCCTTATTTGATTAAACTGTCACAGCACAACCTCACGATGTCCGTTCTTGCTTCTCTTGCCATCGTTACTTCAACCACAACATTACTAAAAACAGATGTAAAGGGGTTGGAACAAACTAACAACTACGACTGTTGACGGCAGCATTACAAAGCAGTACTTGCTCTTAAATCCCCAGGGACAGAAGTAGGGGGACATCGAAAATCAAATGAAAAAGAGAACAGGAGACACACAACAAAACATGGAATGACGCTGAACGGATGGCACAGGATAGGAATACTTGGCATGCATTTGCTTCTTCTTCTTCTTGCGATCGCATCTTTGATGATTACACCGTCAGACGAGTTCTCATGATGAATTCGACTGTTGTTTGAAGTTCCTCTTTAACTCCATATAGCTTTGAGTTTAGTGTTGAGTCATTGGGCCAGTATATCTTTCTTAACTGGTTATACAGAGGACAGTCCTGTAGAACATGCTCAGCAGTTTGTTCGTTTAATCCACATGTGCACAGTGGTGAAGCAGACAATCGTAGCTTGTGCATGTGTTTATTCAGTTTGTTATGCCCTGTCCTGAGTCGAAAAATAGGTGTCTGTCCCTGCCGGTCGAGAGTGTGATAGTCGTCTTTGGGTTGGTTCTGTTCTCTTCTGATAGTCTGGATAGCTCTCTTTTTCTCAAAGTATGTGACTTCATTATCTTCTTGTTCACATTCTCCTCCCTTTTTTGCAAGTTTATCTGCCTTTTCATTTCCGGGTACACCACAATGAGATGGTACCCACTGAAGTATGGTTCTCTTTTTGGCAGCTACCTTGTTTAGTTCATTTCTCAGATGCGGGAGTTTACCACCCTTGAGAGCTTGCAGGACAGACAGTGCATCTGTGAGGATGACTACCTGGTGGCAGTCAGAGTTGGTGTTATAAATCATATTTGCAGCTTGCTCTAGAGCTTGAACCTCAGCTGTATAGTTGGAACAGAATTTACCAGTGGGAATGTGCCTAGTCTCATAGTGGTTGTCAGGATATGAGATAAAAGATACCGGCACCTCCATTCCTAACAGCATTAGTTGCTGATCCATCTGTATAGGCATGTATCCATGATTGATCGGGATAGCTTTCTTGGATCATACTCAATGTAGCAGTTCGTTTTTGCAGATCATTATACTCACATCCACTTGTGAGACCACTGACTGTTGTATTAATTTGGAGGGCACTGCTGGCCTGCTCCCATGGTACAGGGTATAGGGTGGGCTTCAGTGGTGTTGTCTTCATGGATAGGTCTTCTTGATGCTGTCTTATAAGTCTTTTCCCCCGATGCACAAAGCTGCTACGCTTTAGACGTCCCAATGCCAGATCATCTAGTCTTGCCTTCATTGGGTGCATTGGCATACTGTTGTACTTTTCCATCTGGATCATGGTTTTTGTGTCTCTTCTATGGGACAATGTCTGTAATCCAGCAACCTTCTGCATCTCTGTTATTGGTGTAGTTTTCATGGCTCCTGTAATGAGCCTGAGAGCTTGATTTTGCACCTTGTCCAAAGACTGCAGATGTGAGTTAGCAGCTGATGACCATGCTGCTGAGCTAAACTCTAAGTGTGGTCTTATTACTCCATTATAAATCTTCTTTAGATTTCGTTCATTTGCTCCCCAGTTGGTACCTGCTAATTTTCTGAGTATGCCTAGTCGTCTTCGGGCCTTTCCTTCTGCATTTTCAATATGCTTATTCCATGTAAGCCTTTGGTCAAATGTCACCCAAAGATAGGTGGGGTAGCTTTCTTCCTTGATCACGGTTGTCCCTAGGTGTATGTTAGCTGATTTGTCCTTGGGGGCGAGGGAGAACAGTGTTGTGGAGGTTTTGTCTGTGTTTATTGTGATAAGCCATTTCTCTGCCCATGACACTAGCATGTCTGCTGCCCGCTGCATTCTATAATTTGCTGTGGTGACATTTTCATCAGCGCACCAGAGTACTAGGTCATCTGCATATAAGGCAGCTTTAACTCCTGCAGGGAGATCTTTCACCAGGTCATTGATGTAAACAAGGAAGAGTGTTGGGGAAATTACTCCTCCTTGAGGTACCCCCTGATGGAGCAACACTTTTCTGCTCTGCAGACCGTCAAGAGTGACTCTAGTTCTCCTGTTATGCAAGTATGACTGGATCCATTTCATCATGTTGCCTTGGATTCCACTTCTCCTAAGTTTTGCAATGAGGCCATCTTTCCACACCTTGTCAAAGGCCTGCTTGAAGTCGACCCAGATCGTTAGGACCTTTTTCTTCTCCTGGAAAGCATCTTCTATTGCTTGAGACAAGTAAGTAACTTGGTCTTCTATACTGTAGCATTCTCTAAATCCAGCTTGTTCCGGCACCAGGATCTGCTCAGACTCTAAATACCATTTCAATCTGTGGTTGACTATTCGCTCCATAGTCTTCCCAACACAGCTTGTGAGACTGATTGGCCGGTAACTTGCAGCCTCGGTTTTACATTTCCCTTTCTTTAGTATGGGTATTGTGATGGCTTCTCTCCATACTTGGGGTACCGTTCCTTTCAACCAGCTGTGGTTGAATATCTCAAGCAGTTTTGTCTTTGCTGCTGAGCTCAGATTTACTAGCATTTCGTTGCTGATTTTGTCTGGGCCGGGTGACTTTTGAAACTTAAGCTTGGAAATAGCCTTCTGTAGTTCTCCTAGTGTGATGGGTTCCCTCATTGGGGCAGGAGTATCTGTCTGTCCCATGGTTGCCAGTATTTCTTTTCTTATCTCTCTCTGATGGTCTATGTTAATGGGTAAGTTGCTTTCTGAACTGTATCTACTAGCAAACAAGTCTGCAGCTTGTTTTCCTCTGAAAAGTTTGCCACCTTCATCCAATGTGATAGTCTGCCTTGGTGAGGAATGCTCTTCATTTAGAGACTTGACTAATCTCCAAAGTTTCCTGCCGTCTTTCTCAAGGTTCAGCGATGCCGTTTTAGTTCTCCAGCTTTTCCGCTTTTCTTCTAGCTTTGTTCTCTGAAACTCTGCTACAGCCTTTTTCCATTTGTTGTGAGTTTCAAGTGAAGGCTGAGACTCTGCGTCCTTTCTAGCCTTGTCCATAGCTTCCTGACGTTCTTGGAGTGTGCTGGACCAGTATGGTATGTAGTTACGCCGGCATCCTTTGGGAATGGTTTCTTTTGCAGCTTGTAGTATGCATCTGTTGAAGTCTTTTACCACTTCATTAATGTCTCTGTTCTGTACCTTGAGGGTAGACAGCAGCGTGTTCACCTGATGCCTGAATAAACCCCAGTTGGCTTTTTTGTAGTTCCATCTTGTAATGGCTGGGCCTGTACTGAGAGTTGCACTCTGGACAGTAAGAAAGATTGGGCGATGGTCGCTTCCCCCTAGTTGGTCTCCTACTTCTCTACTAATAGATCCAGCTATATCTGGTGTGGAGAAGGCAAGATCTGGTGTTGAGGTTGTGTGCCATCCTCTGGAGTAGAAGGTAGGAGTATCTGTGGCATTATTGACTAGGATTAGGGAGTGATCATCTTGCCAAGTTTCAACCTCTTCACCTCTGTGATCCAGATGGTTATAGCCCCAGCTCTGGGAGTGGCTATTAAAGTCTCCAACTGCTATAAAGTTGGTGGCTGGTACCTGTATAGAGCTGAGACTCAGGGGTTTGTTGTTCGGACAGTAATAGTTCAGGAGTTCTATTTCCATCTTGTCTACCTTTATCTGCAGCAGCTGATATTCTGCTCCATCCATGAAGGTTTTCCTTTCGTGTGCAGGAATGTTATTCCTTACAAGAGTAAGTACTCCTCCTTTTCGTCTATCTTGTCTGTCGGATCTGAAGCATTGATATCCCCTTATTTTAAAGGTTTGATCTGCTTTCAAGTGAGTCTCTTGGATACAGCAAACACTGACTTGCTTCTCATACAAGATGTTTTCCAGCTCTGTCTTTTTGCTGTATCCAGCCTGCTTGCTGTTCACTCCCTCTGCATTCCAGTGCATCATGACAAGTGGCACTCTGGGTTTCTCTTTTTCTGTTTTGTTTTGGTCAGTAGTTCTCCTCCGCCGTCTGTTGACTCCACAAGACGGTCTAGAGGGTCCTCCAGTAGCTGAGGGTGGGCTCTGTCGAGGCTCAGAGCCCGGCACTGCACCTGCCTGGTGGAGCTCCACAGGGCGAGCACCAGAACGAGATTTATTTGACGGTGTACTCTCTATAGAAAAAAAAAAGCGAGTTGCATGATACTGTGGTTTCCGGTGCGCCTTCTGGCCCAGTATCTACGACTTTAGCACCTGTTCAACGGGAGAGTGGGCTCATCCCTAATCTGTTTATGTTCCCAGTAGTAGACTATTCGCAAGCAGCCTGGGGGTGTCACTGCTCTGCGCGGACCTTGTTTACCGAGGCGGCGTCCGAGCTCGTATGGTGAAAATATGGTTGCGTTATCTTCAAAATAGCCCTGTCTTTCCCGTGGCTTTTCTGCCATCCTGCAACTTTGAGTTAGGGAGTTCTGAGCTCCAGTCTCTTTCCCAGGCATTTTATCCTGGCCTGGCACGCATACAGAGGACCCCACTTCTGGTTCTAAGTTAGCAGTTGGGGATAGGTGGGGTAGCACACTGTGCATTCCCCGTCATCCAGGGGGCTCTCCAACTATGCAGAGCTTGCACAATGCTGTGCTCTGGTTCTGGGCTCTCCCAAGGAATCCTCACGTCCTGCACAGAGCCACTTCCCGATACCCACCACCTGCCAACCCTCCATTGTAGAAATCTCCTGCATGCGGCCATCCAGTCAAGAGCCAGTATTAAGTCTGGTGCCCAAGTGATCCCCCCAAGCTCAGTGTGCAATGCTGGGTTCTCATCATGCTGCAACACAGGAGGGATTGTGATGCTCAGCCATCTCTCTCAATTCTGCACCGATAAGTGACATCGGGGACTTAACTTTGCCTCAGTACTGGGAGGCCCCGTTTCCGGGTACACCACACACAGCCAATTGAGGCAACGGTCGCCATGGGCGTGATAGACGACAAACAGTGAAGAATGAGGCAAGAAAGCATTTAACCCATGAAGTGGGGGTGGATTGGTGCAGACCAGAGCATGTACCACTCGCCGGTGGGTTCTGCATCTACACCTATAGGGTTCCACCCACTCCTCAGCCCATTTAGTCTGGCCCCTCACCCAGGACCTGTCCGGCTTGGGTGACCCTGCCAGGAGTAAAACTCCCGCCGGCATAGCTCCCGGGATCATTGAGGCGCTCAAGCTCTCCAACCACGGCAAGGTAGGCTTACATGTGGAGAGATGCATTTGCTAAAGAAGCAGCTGAAAGATAATGACGACGATTAATGAAAAAAATCCTTAACGGGAAAAAAACGAGCTCACTCGAAAGCAAATGCTGAACCTTTTCTCCTGAAACATCTTGTAATTAGAAACTCTGTCAGCGACAAAGACAACTCGAATTCATTTAAGCTCAGATTAAGAAAACTTTATCCACGTAATCATTTAATCTGTACCGCAACTGAAGTGATGTGGCGGTTGGAAGAAAAAAATTCACACTTGCAGGACTACTTTCTACACTGTATAATCTAATAAATGAATTACATAGCTAGAACTAATGTAATCTTACACAATAGTTACAAACGCATCACTTAGTTAACTTAGTCATGTAAGAGATCATATATAAACATGTCAAGAACCTATTAATTCTTAACATAATAACGAATACACTAACTATAAACCTGCAACGTAGCCAGGGCTGGCAATAGGGCGGGGTGATCGCCCTGAGCGCGTAAGGGCAAGGGTGCGCAGAAGCGAGTGAGAACAAAAAATATTTTTCTTTTCAAAATAAGAAGCTTGACCTTTCTTCAGCTGGTGACACGATTCGCCCAGGCCAAAGAAAGTAACCTTTTAATAGACAACGCTAAAACCAAAATGTGACAGATTTTATCATTTTGTTTGTAGCTGTTACGGCGTTTCTTTGTTTTATAAGTAGTAAATATTTTAAATTATCTGCAACTTTTATTCACGAATATTACTTAATTTTTTTTTTCAGTAGTTTAATTAACGTTCACGGCTAAAGTGTGAGTATGAGGGGGTGGGGGAAGAGAAGAGATGAAGGGCGGGGCACACTCCCAAACTACTCGCCCCTGAGCACCAATTGCTCTTAGTCCGGCCCAACTCGTAATACTCACTATGTACATTTTAGTCATATAACAAGGTCAAGGTAGTCCCATATCAGATACGGCCGTAGGGGAGTGAAATGTTAGAGACTTCACAATATTAGGTACAGTTTTTTTATGAGGTGGGGTAACCAGTCCCCTTCCTCGCTGCCTTTTGCATTCCCTAACTCAACAGCAGTGCCTGGTACCAATTTACATCTGGGTAGACTGGAGCGTGGCGCTACCAGATTTTGAACCCGGAACCCGGTAACTTCTTCACGAGAGGACAATAATCTAACCGCTTAGCCAAGCGGACGCTCATATCATCTAATTCACTATATATTATATCATCTAATTCACTATATATTACATCATTTAATTCACTATATATTACATCATCTAATTCAATATATATTACATCATCTAATTAACTATATATTACATCATCTAATTCACTATATATTACGCTAAATATTACACACATAAAGGTATGTTTCAGGCACTCGTGACAAATTAAGAAGTAGATGTATATAATATACTAACTGCAAACCTACACTAACTTTAATTCTCAGTCACATAACAGAAAACATAATCTACAAACCTATGATGTGTGTCTTCTTCTTCTTCAGTCCTTAGCCACCGACCGTCAAAGCAGTCAGTGGCCATTACGCCTAGTGGCGTCTTAGGGCAACAGCAGATAGGTTTTCTTTGCCATTGTTTCCCATCACGCCTATTGGCGTCTTTAGGGCAATGGCAAATCAATCCATCTGCTGTTGTTTCCGTAATCGAAGTGACTGGCAAACGGGTGATCAGTATGATGTGTGTATCTATATAAAATACAATTTTTATTCACACAATAAAATAATAGCAAACAAATTAAGTAAGCATACATGTTGATATAACGTGGACTTCAATCATCTAACAATCGAACTTAACAACAAGAACAAAAATCAACAAGTGATAACTCCACTAACACAGTAATCAGTTCACCTTGAATGTTCTGACGGACTAACCTTTTCAATATCCAACGATTCATTCAACGTTCTATTCCTCGCATCCTAAACACAACACCAATCCTAAAACTCAACGAGGCTTGCGCGAGACTGTGACAAGCAGCCCCTTTACGGAGGGCTATGGATTGCGGACTAAACTGAGCCTAGCCTTGCGCACGTAGTTGAATAAAGGTGGTTAAAAATGGTGAGACGCTTGGATAGGAAAACTTGGGCCACTAGCGAAATGGGAGCCCCTTTAACACAGTCTTAAATTCCGCGAAGATGGCTTTTATGAAAAGGTTGACACTGTGTCTTGCATATTTGTGCGAAAAGTAACTGCAGTAATTAGTAAATTTACTAGTGACTGTACAGGACTGATCTATATGCTGTATAAATGGTCTCCACTTAAGCATAACTGTGAATGAAACCTAGGCATAGGTGAACGAGAACAACGTTATGTTTGTCAAGCTGTCTAAACGACTTTTGTTCTTGTCCATTTGTAAAACTGATGTGCTTACTGTGGTATTTTATCTCTATTATTACATCAACTTTCCTGCGGTACTCATTACCTTAATGCGATTGGTCGACTAGTTCGACTTTAGTTTACAGTGTGTGTGTTTTTTTCCAGTTATTTTTTATCGTATTTGTGTTTGTCTTGCACTGCGGTTATGTCATGACAAACAAGTTCACATGTTTGTTTGTCTCCCTCTTCAAAGCTACAGCAGGGATTGCGTCTATAGTTAATCTGGGTCGTTCCTCGGTCCAAAATTCCATAGTTACGTAGGGCGGTCGTGGTAATGATCATTGCTCACAAAGCAATATTGGTGCCTAGTTGGCTGTGTGGTTAGTCACGATTCACTCCCGTAGCGAGGCGGTGTTGCCGTTCGGAAAGTTCTGGGTTCGAGTCCCCGGTAAATCTATCACTTCTGTTATTTTTCTGTTGTCTAATCTTCTACTTCTTCTTACTTACGAGCGCCTCCAACATACCAATTAATTTGTATCATCTTTGTCCTTCTTAAGGAACATGCCACCGCTGCAGCTTATCCCCTTGAGGGAATCCTGCATCGAAGCATTCACGTGAAATTCCTGTGCTATTTTCAGTAGCAATTCGCTTTAAATAATGGGGTTTTCCAGCCCCATGCAAAACATCCTATACGACTTGCCTGAGGATACAGTAGTCCAATTCTTTATCTATCTCATCTGAGACCCCCGAGATCAACACGGGGTAAAACCGTTTACGTTCTATTTCCTCACAGGCAGACGAAAAAAAAAAAACAAAAAAACACCACGGTATTGTAATTCTAAAGCAGTGATTATCTCAGCGTTCCCTTACGAAAAGTATTTGACTAATGCCCCTATAAGTGTCTTATTACACAGGATATATCCTATTGTAGGGATTTCCCGCGCGTAATTTTCGTACAACAGTTATGCACTGTATGTACAGTAACCAGGGAACAATTCATGGTATTTGCTATCTTTGTGTTGGAAATGATAAATATGGATCGTTGACTGGTTCATTCGTAAACACTTTTAGTGCCTGTGGCATGTAAAACCGTTGGTTGATTCATGGCGAATAGTAAGAAGAACAAATAAAGGGGGACAAAAACTAGTTATATGGACCATTGGTTTTACTGTTACCAAATGCACTAAAAACAAAGTTGTATTCAAGTTTTTTCTATCAGGTCTCAGGTGTCTTAGGACAAGTCCCAAGTCGAGTCGCAAGACCTTAATAGTCGCTTTCGAGTCCGAAGTTAAGTTTCATTTAAAAAAAAAAAAAAAAAAAACAACCTAAAAAACACAACCTAAAACTGTTTACAGCCACAATAGCATCTATTCGGAAAAAACACACATAAAATAAAACATTAAAAAAAAACACATTAAAAAACACATGTAAAAACAAAAACAAAAACACACACACATTTAAAAAACATAAAAAACACACATTTAAAACATTTTAAAACGCATTAAAACACATTAAAAACACATTAAAACACAGTGAAACACATTAAAACACATTAAAACATAAAAAAACACCAAAACATTTTAAAAACACATTAAAACACATTTAAAAACATTTAAAAAAACATTAAAACACATTAAAGAAAACACATTTAAAACACATTAAAAACATAAACTAAACACACCAAAACATTTTAAAAACATTAAAAATACATCTGACAACACATTTAAAAACACATTAAAACACATTAAAACATTAAAAAACATTTAAAAACACATTTAAAACACATTAAAACATTAAAAACACATTTAAAAACACATTTAAAAAACAAATACATATTTATAAGGTAAAAGTAGTCCCATAGCCGATACTGCAGTAGGGGAGTGAAGTGTTAGAGACTTCACAATACTTGGTCCAGTATCGAGAGCTGGGGTGACCAGTTCCCTTCCTCGCTGCCTTTACCTTCCCTAACTCAAGAGAAGAGCCACGTATCCATTACAGCTGGGTAGACTGGGGTGTGACTATACTAGGTTTCGAACCCGGTAGCTTTGCCACGAGAAGCAAGCACTCTAACCACTCTGCCAATAAATATTACACACACATAAAGGTATGTTTTCAGGCACTCGTGAATAATAAAGAAGTAGAAAACTAGACAACAGACGCAAGTGGCTTTCCGGGGAATCGAACCCAGGACCTTCAGCGCGGCACCCCCGCCTAGCTATGGAAGCGAATCACACTATCCTCCCTGCCAGCTAAGCACCACAAAAATTTATGCTTCGATGACAGGGGTTATTAGTGCGACCAGCAACACTTAACACCGGAAATTTACCTAGCGCAATCCAGCCTATTAATGATGCAATCACTTCTGTTGGTCCCCTATTATACAGTACAGGTCAGATTACGCAAGACAAAGACCATAATACTGTGTCTAGTAAATGATAGAAGACTAAGAACAGTAAGTACAGGACAGAGGGTATGTTTTGGTATTGTATAAACGTTTTAAACACATAACGAAGGGAAACCCGAGGCACGTAAACAGTAAATAAATATTACACACACATCAAGGTATGTTTTCAGGCGTTAGTGAATAGCCAATCGACGCTCTAAATAGAATATAACAACATCATAATATACATTCCGGCGTGATGTTGACCACATCACCCCTAGTGTGCCGATGGTCAAGAAAATATGGGCCTAACACCATATTCCCAATATGCCTCAATGGGCGTGTAACGGGATCCTTTACCTTCCCTCCTTTACCTATAATATACATTAATATAATCGACTTGAAATCAGAGCCGCCAACGTTTAAGCTGTTGTCTTTCGATGACAACATAGAGCGTTATAACAATAACAATAGAATACATAACTTGGCAGAAGACAGAGAAGGAGGAGGATGAGAAGAAGAAGAGGAGGGGAGAACAGAAGAGGAGGATAAGAAGACGAAGAAGAAGAAGAAAAAGAGGAGGAGAAAAGAAGAAGAAGAGGAGACGAAGAAATAGAAGCAGAAGCAAGAGCAGAAGAGAAAGGAGAAGACGACGAAGAAAGGAAGGAGAAGAGAAAGGAGAAGACGACGAAGAAAGGAAGGACAAAAAGAGAAATGAGAAGACAACGGCGAAAAGAATGAGAAGAAGATGAAGAAAAAGACAACGATGAAAAGGAGAAGAAGAAGATGATGAATTTCGTTTGTTAAGATCAGACTGAGTCTGCACCAGGTTACAGGTCAAATAAATGAAGAAATATTTGCCACCGCTGCTTTGAAATATCGATTTCAAATAGTTGAGGTTTCGTGCCCAGAGTTATACAGACACATTACGTCATTTCTTCCTTTGACTGGCCTTTGACATGAATGATATTTAGACCAGGGAACACTTTATTTATAACACATAAAGAAGTTTTACATATTTAGCTTGCCAAGATGTACTTCTTCTTTTTTCAATGAGGCTGCGGTCTACCAAACACGCTTTTTCATCGTGGCCACTTTTAGTTTTTCAACTGCAAATAATAAAATAACTCCACCTGTCTGTCTGTCTGTCTGTCCGTCCGCCCGCCCGTCCGCCCGCCCGTCTGTCTATCTACTTACCCATCCTATCTATCTATCTATCTATCTATCTATCTATCTATCTATCTATCTATCTATCTATCTATCTATCTATCTATCTATCTATATGTCGGCCAGGCGGTCTGTCGGTCAGTCTATGTGAGTCTGTGTGTGTGCGCACGCAGGGAAAAATTTATTACATTAATGAGTACGGTACAATTACAAATTCAATAAACATGTAATATTTAATTATTGGTATTGTAACAGAAGTAATAACACAGACTTAAAATGATGATGATTTGAACTATAACGCTTCAACCAGGTCTTCAGACTTCGGCACGAATAAAACTATACCTTCAGAAACAAATGATTTCATTAACAAATTATAAAAAACAAAAACAAAAAACTTTTATATATCAGGCGATCCAACAAACATCTCTCAGCGGTACACCGGTGAAACACGATAGACGTCTTGCACACCCCCCCGCCCCCCCCCCCCCCCCCCCCCCCCCATTTGCTTTAGTCTTTGCCATAAACGACTTTTCATTTTGTACCCACACCACAAGAATCACCATACGTGTTAGCTTAGGTTGAAAAAAAAAACAGTAAGGATATTACATCAATTATGGCAACAAATATTTATAGCACTCGCAATCACGTGATCGCAAAGAAAGAAAGAAAAACCAAAAAAAAAAAAAAACAGCAAGCTATGCATGTTCTCATTTTTAAATATTTATATCATCACTTGTTCCTATTGGATGTACGTCGGAGTGGCTAAGAGGTATTGCGTCCGTCTCTAATTTTAAAGGTACCGGGTTCGTTTCCAGTACAGAGAATATAATTGATAACATTGTTTTTCAGAACCAGTGGTTTCTAATAATGTCATTCTCCCTCCTGATCTCCTTGGTAGTGAGATCGGATGCCTGGCTTTCTCAGACAAGGGCGAAAAAATAGGAAGTTGCGAACGTTAAAATTCCCTCGGCAGTTCGAAATCGTAAAGAGTAAGCCATACGATCGCTGCTCTGGCAAAATTTAAAAATTAGGAAACGTACCAAGCACAAAAATGTTAACAGAATGTGTGATTCCTGTACATACACATAGGATGCTATCGCCGGTGCTATGGAGTTAGTGCACTGTGCTGAGATCCTCATTGTATGATCTAAGAGAGGAGATCGGAGCACTGATGGAGTTGTCAGTTTGCAATGAAGACGGTTCTTAAAGCCAAAACCAAAATCAAACCATTCTATTGGATTCACACGAAACACAAGTCAAACCATTCTATTGGATACACACGAAACACAGGTCAAACCATTCTATTGGATACATACGAAGCACAGGTCAAACCATTGTATTGGATACACACGAAACACAGGTCAAACCATTCTATTGGATACACGAAACACAGGTCAAACCATTCTATTGGATACACACGAAACACAGGTCAAACCATTCTATTGGCTACACACGAAACACAGGTCAAACCATTCTATTGGATACACACGAAGCACAGGTCAAACCATTCTATTGGATACACACGAAGCACAGGTCAAACCATTCTATTGGATACACACGAAACACAGGTCAAACCATTCTATTGGATACACACGAAACACAGGTCAAACCATTCTATTGGATACACACGAAGCACAGGTCAAACCATTCTATTGGATACACACGAAACACACGTCAAACCATTCTATTGGATACACGAAACACAGGTCAAACCATTCTATTGGATACACGAAACATAGGTCGAACCATTCTATTGGATACACACGAAACACAGGTCAAACCATTCTATTGGATACACACGAAGCACAGGTCAAACCATTCTATTGGATACACACGAATCACAGGTCAAACCATTCTATTGGATACACACGAAACACAGGTCAAATCATTCTATTGGATACACACGAAACACAGGTCAAACCATTCTATTGGATACACACGAAGCACAGATCAAACCAAAGAGCAATTACTGCCACGTGACAAGTAAGTTCTTGTTGACTCCCAGAAACATAATAAAATTAAATTTAAAATTGACCAATAAACAGACGCCACAAGAAACAGCAGAAATTGTTGCCCGCTATGAAATCATGTGTTGAACAAACTGGATCTCACGCTGAGTTGTGATGTTTCTGTGACAGAGCACTTTATTTAATAAACTGGCAGTTAATTCACTTTATTTTAACGTTTGTTCATTGTCACGAAATACGTTCGTTCTATTTTGTTTGGGTCTTCACTACTCTCCGGCAGTGTTATCTACCACTCCTTTTACGTGCTTATTCAGCCAGTTTTCATTGTTTACGCTTTCATGGTTCAAGGTGTTCTTATCATATCTTGTCTTACTTTGTCACTCCCTTACTACAGTTGACATTAAACAATCCGGCAACCTCCGGACCTGAGGAGTGCCGGATTGTTGAAAATGCAGGATTTTGTATGGTTATATCTATTGTTATATATTTAACAGAAAATAACTACCCGTACAGTCCTTTAAAGAAATAAAATTAAATTAATGGGGCTATACAGCAGCAAATAAATGATAAAATGAGAAGGAATGAGCAGGAATGCCTGTTAAAACGTGCAAGCAAAACCCAACAGCTGCATCAAAACATAAACGGCTCCAGAAAACAGTGGCGCGCCAACGCGGTAAATTAAAACATGCGCTCCGAAATCCATGTCGGAAATCTGAAGGAACCGGATTATCGATGGCCGGATTTTTGAATGTCAACTGTATTACTATTGGCTGAGCGCTTGACCTGTTTTGAAACAACAATGACTTATGTTTGTGCAGAGTGAAGTTATCTGTTTACGTTACGTAACATTATCCGGTCCCCAGTAAGGTGTCTGAAGTAGCGGGGCGGGTTAAGGTTGCCATATCGCAAGCCAGGTTGGCAGTAGACACGGATGACAAAAGATTACATGAGCACAAGATGGCATAGGGTGAAACCCAGACGTTGTGTCCGCGAAGGTATAGAACAAACGTTTGATACTAGGACGAACGAACGAACGAAATCTTTATTTCATCAGGGTAAAGAAATAGGCATAATTGCCTTTTTACATTTCTGCCCTGCAATACAATTTTCAATGTTTTACAAATTAAAATTAAAATATTAATAACTTCAGTGACAATTAATCAATATTATCATCACATTTAGTAACTGAGCACACACAAGTACATTTACTCATAGTCATTCACGCACGTAGAGAAGAGAGAGGGATAGAGATAGATAGATAGATAGATAGATAGATAGAGAGAGAGAGAGAGAGAGAGAGAGAGAGAGAGAGAGAGAGAGAGAGAGAGAGAGAGAGAGAGATCAAACACTAAAGCTACTTAATATAACAATTACAAGAAAATAATATTTTGGAAGATATTATCATCGACAGATCTGCGAAGTAGTGAGTTTGTAAACATGAAAAATACCAAAGGAAGTAGCAAGACCTTATATGGTAATGGAATTTGAAGATCACACGTAAAGGGCAATATCTTATGAAGTCTTGCAATAATGTTCTACATGCGAGATGAGGGTAGTGGGTGAACCTCTACCATAATCAGACACTTATTTTAATTGGTCTGGTACTAGAGATGCTAAGGTAGACTGCTCATGATTGAACTTCTCTAAGTAGCAGCCTGGGTGAGTAGGCGAAAATCTCGCTTATATTCTACAGCGTAAGAATACTTCCCTGACTTCCAATTTCATCCAGAAGAAATCACAGACAACCAGGAACGCGCAATATTAGGACCCAAAAATAGGACAGAACATATGACTGGACGTGAATTCTAAGATTAGAAGAGAGTAACCCCAGAGACATCACTTTGCGCCTTAAGTTCTAGGATCCAACTTCAAGTGCACTCAGTTAGACACCTAACTCACCTGAAAGGTACGGCATCTTAAACAGTTGCCCGACAATATTTGGACGATTCTGTGCAAAAAGTCTGTGCTTGCCCGATATCGAGGAAAGTTGTAATATGTACATTTTATCATTTTATATTAACATTTTGACATGTATAATCTGCTTGTGGATGTACAGTGGAATTTGAGGCTGGCAACCTCATGACTGCAAATAACTTGAAACATGAACCGCCACTGCAAGAGACAAGTATTGTTGTACTTGGAAAACGCCCGGCTTGGTCATAGAAAGAACTCGTTTAATACCTAATCCGCTGTTGAAACAACACGAGTGTCATCATCTTGGGACACAATAGTACGTCGCCACAAACGACTCATGACACGCACAGGAATGTTTGTTGCCAGATGGCAGACCGTGAGAGCAGCATACTGATTACTTAGCGAGATAATGAATAAAGAGACATAATAATTGTGACAGATGATTTCTGCGTTGGGCGGTCAATCCTAAACCACGGTTTGTCTAGCAAACGAACACGCAGCACGGAGTGAAAAGTTGGTAGCTAGAGCCCACCCATTTTTAGCCAGTGACATGCACTGTAAGGGCACGCGAGTATGTCAATGCCGCTGGACAAGAGGGAGGCCAAGCTATTGGATTAGGGGGCGTGGTCATAGTTGGACTTTAATAATGCAGTGTTTTTAAGGAATTTGCAAAGGGAAAATGAGTCCTGCAGAAGTCTGAGTCTACACATTACGTGTTTGGCGTCTAATCGGAAAGAAGCTAGCAAAGTGTAGCAGAATTCACAAGATAGGACATCATACACTTCCTAAGTCACAAGGAAGCCTCGCCCACGTTTGTAAACGGTGGTGGCGAAACATGTTATTAACTTGTTTATCCAGTGCTCACAAGTTGATTCTATATACCTATATCAAGTTCAACTCACTCAGCATCTTACCGCCTGAATCAATTTAAAGCAGGCACAAGCTGATTCTCTCTCTCTCACACACACACACACACATATATATATATATATATATATATATATATATATATATATATATATATATATATATATATATATATATATATATATATATATATATATATATATATCATCATCATGTGACATATTCTTTCCAGAACGTTGTCTCCATTACAGCTGCTCTGAACGCATCATATATATATATATATATATATATATATATATATATATATATATATATATATATATATATATATATATATATATATATTGTTCTCTCGATTCATGGAATACGCTTCTGAGTGAGTTATATATATATATATATATATATATATATATATATATATATATATATATATATATATATATATATATACATATATATATATATATATATATATATATATATATATATATATATACACAGTAGAACTCCATTTATCCGAACCCCAATTATCCGAACATCCAATTATCCGAACACTTTGTCCAGAAAAAAAAACCAGGCGCCACCAGTCACGTTAGACTACATTTCTTAATCTTTTGATGCGGCAAGCTTCACATGTGTGCGAACAATTTGTAGAGGATGGGATGGGCTAATGGTCGGTCGCTTACATACAGGAAGTCAGTTAGATCATTATATAATAAAGTCAGTTAATATCTGGTTTACCAATCCTGTGTACGTGTGCGTTCTAGGCAGAACACTGGCTAAACAGACAGTTCAACTTAAAATAATTGTCTCTGCTACTACAGCAGAATAATTTTGGTGTACAAGTATTTCTCTGTGCGATATGGCATCTTCCAGTAAGCCTAAAGCATATAAAAGGAACCGCAATGTTTTGTCAATTGAAACGAAAACAGAAATTATCAAGAGACTAGGAAAAGGTGAAACTGTGTCTTCACTTGCCAGGATTTTCAATGTTGGGAAAGCTACCGTCTCTGACATCAAAAGTAACAAGGATAAAATTATGAGTTTTGCATCGAAACTGGATAGTGAAAATGGGTCGAAGAAAAGTAAAACCATGAGAAATGCGAAAGATTTGAAATTGGAAGAGGCTTTGTATATATGGTTTGTGCAAAGAAGAAGCAAATGGGAACCTATCTCTGGCTCTCTATTGTGTGAAAAGGCACTTCAGTTCAACAATCAACTTGACGGTCCTCCTGACTTTAAGGCTAGCCAGGAATGGTTAAGAAACTTTAAATCTCATCATGGCATACGAGAATTGGAGAATTGGAGATCCAAGGGGAATCTTTATCTAGCGATGCAACTGCTGCTGAAAATTTTAAAGAAACACTCTTGGCTTTTTTGGAAGAAGAAGGTTATTCACTCGATGATGTGTATAATGCCGATGAGACTGGCTTATACTGGAAATCAATGCCTCAAAAATCACTTGCATCTCAGCGCGAAGCAGCTGCCCCTGGGTTTAAAAAGTGCAAAGAGAGAGTAACAATTTTGGTAGCCGCGAATGCCAGTGGAAGTCATCGTTTACCGGTGCTAACGATCGGCAAAGTAAAAAAACCACGTTGTTTAAAGAATGTGACATGTCTCCCATTGTGCTACAAAGCACAAAAGAGTGCTTGGATGAATAGTGAAATATTTCTTGATTGGTATACAAATCAGTTCATCCAAAATGTGAAGAGGTTGAGAGAACAAGAAAAGAAAACTGGAAAAGTAATTCTTCTGCTGGACAATGCACCATCTCATCCAGAGACGGATACATTGAATGCAGTTGATGCAAATTTTAAAGTAATTTTTCTGCCTCCCAATGTAACAGCACTGATTCAACCAATGGATCAGGGTGTTATAGCAAAGCTTAAAAAGATGTACAAGAAGGAAAACCTGCGTCGTTTATTGTTGGCTGAAGATGAAGAAAGTGTGGTGGCGTTTTCCAAAAAGCTTAATCTCAAAGACTGCTGCTATATGTTAGCTGATGCTTGGACCACCCTGTCACAAGATAATCTCAACAAGGCTTGGAATAGATTGATTGGGAAAAAAAGAGGAAATGAAACTACTGCAGTGGACACAAATGATGATTGTATAAATGAAGTTGTGGAACTGTTTCAAGCAATGCCCGGATTTTCGGACTGTGACAAAGATGATGCACACACGTGGCTAGAAGATGATACTGATTCTGGTTTTCAGTTTTTGAATGACGAAGAAATTTTGTCTTTTGTGCAAGAAGAAAACCAAATACATGTAGTGA
>JAMPIV010002765.1:0-45000 GCA_024509875.1 Oreohelix idahoensis | reverse complement strand
ACCGTTTCAACTAGAGGTCAGTACACGTGCGACTTGACTGAGGTCCTACGGCATATTAAAATTGTAGGCATTTTCATAATATTTCATATTAATCGGTTGCAAGACTTATCTCAGAAGCTGCGAACCATAGTGGCTTGACAATAATATCGTGGCGGCTGATCTCCAATAAAATAGCCACGGAATAATATCTTGACAGTCTCCACTGCTTGGGAGCATATATAACAAACGTCCTCTCACTTCGACAGACAAACGAGAAAGGCCCAGAAAATTAACGGTAAACCTACACAAGCAGACGATGCTTACGTCACTTGGTTACCAATACGTCATATCGTTAGTAAATGTTGCGTCGTTCAATAATAGTGTTTTATTGTATAAAAATAGCTAATGCATACAGCTGTATCTCCGAAAATAATGGGCATACGCCCGTGTGCAAAAGCATCACGTAACAATCCCATAGGCCATCCCCAGCGACAACTATTGTTGTGGTTGCACCAGTATACAGTTACAACAGTTACGCAGAATACCTTGATTGTGTCCAGAGTCCGCGGTATATGATATTCTTATTTTAAACTGTCTGTGGAGATTGCATACTACAATAAAAGAAAATGAAGAACTATTCACAAACGTCTGTGCTTCAAATCAACTGGATATTGGATTAGGGGGATGTATGTTTCCACATAAAATCATGTATAAAACATAATGGATCTCACCACATCATAGAAACAGAAAATCAGACTGATCATATATGCATAAACAAGAAGTTTAGATCAAACACAAAACTTCCACAAAATCGGATCCAACGCCCAAACCTGGAAAAAAAAAATAGAAAAGATGAACATAACAAAGATCTGCGCACAAAAGGTCGATTGCCTTTAATTAATGTTTATATCTGTATCCTGCTCCTCTCTATCTCTCTCTCTCTCAGTCTCTCTCTCTCTCTCTCTCTGTCCCTCTCGCTCATTCCAACTTCCACTTTTTTTTTATGATTCACCTCGCTGAGCTTATATTTTCTTATATTGTTCATCTTTTTACAGCCTCATTACGTTCGGATGGTTTTACCTCGTAGGTTCGACTTCCCGGTAAACCTATCATTTCACTTACTTTTCTGTTGTCTGGTTTTCTACTTCTTTATATCTCCCAAGTTCCTGCAACATACTCTGTGTTTATTATTTACCTACTTCTCGCTCGTTTATTTTCCTCGCTGATAAGATAAGTCTAAGAAGTACACGACGCAGGCGAGAGGAGATCACTCACTGGCAACGCAAACATATTTTGAATGAACGCTGTTACCACGTATTTTGAATAATGCTACGTTACCTATTTCTGTTAGCATTCAAATGTTGATATAACCAAACGGCGCGTTAATTATTTTCCCCACACACACACTTTCACTACTGCCATATTCTGTTCTTGACGTTCCACGCCAGCTAGATCATGTGATCACCAGGTCACAACCTTTTGTCCTAAAACGTTTTTTTATCAGTGATTTTTTTTCAGTGTCGTAATGATAAACTAAGCGTCCGATATACACAGTGGTTAGAGCGCTGGTCTCTCGCGGCAAAGGCGATTCACAGTATCTACCAAGCTAGAAATGGGTACTTGACTTTGCATTTGAGTTGGGGAAGGAAAAGGCTGCGAGGAAGGGAACTCTCGATGCTGGACCTAGTATAGTCAAGTCTCTAAGACTTCACTCCCCTTTGGCAGTATCTGATATGGGATTACTTTTACCTTCTTTTTTAAAAAAATGATAAACTGTCCCTAATCTTCTCTCTTTGTTGTTCTCTCTATCATTATCCTTAAATCTTTCCTGTTGTCATAGTATACCCCAGCTTTCACACTGCATCCACGTGCGCTACCAGCAGTGGTTTCTGTAGTAATTTGTTTAACGTGTCCCATGCAGACTTAGTATAGTCAAGTCTATAACACTTCACTCCCATGCGGCAGTATATTCTATGGGGCTATCTTTTGTTTATGAGCTGTCGTATTTCGCATTCCCCCCCTCTCTCTCTCTCTCTCTCTCTCTCTCTCTCTCTCTCTCTCTCTCTCTCTCTCTCTCTCTCTCTCTCTCTCTCTTTTTCTCTCGCTCCATCCATCCATCCATCCATCCATCCATCTATCTATCTATCTATCTATCTATCTATCTATCTATCTATCTATCTATCTATCTATCTATCTATCTATCTATCTATCTATCTATCTATCTATCTATCTATCTATCTACCTACCTATCTAATCTATCTATCTATCTATCTATCTATCTATCTATCTATCTATCTATCTATCTATCTATCTATCTATCTATCTATCTATCTATCTATCTATCTATCTATCTATCTATCTATCTATCTATCTATCTATCTATCTATCTATCTAATCAACCAGAAAGTGTAAATTAAAGAAGGTGTGTATAAGCCAAATGTCCAAAGTCGGAGTGGCTAAGAGGTATGGCGTCCGCCTTGAATTCTAAAGAAACCGTGTTCGATTCTAGTAGAGGGAATATAATTTATGGACTTTTTTTTTCAGAACCAGTGATCCTAATGATGTCATACTCCCCCTGGTCTCCTGGGTAGTGAGATCGAATGCCTACCCTTCTCGGATAAGGGAGAAAAAATAAAAGGTCCGGTGTGCAAGTTGTGCACGTTAAAAAACCCACAGTAGTTGGAAATGATGAAGAGTAGGCTGTAAGGCCGCTGCCCTGGCAAAATCTAAAAATTAGAAACCTATCTACCACAAAGATAGTTATAGAATGTGTGTGTCCTATGTACACACATTAGAATGCTCGCCGGTGCTACGGAGTTCGTTCACTGTGCTGAGATCCTCCTGGTGTGATCTAAGAGAAGAGATCGGAGCACTGATGGAGTTGTCCGTGTGCAATGAAGATAGTCCTTAAAACCAAACCAAACCAAACCAAACCAAACCTATGTAAGTCTACCAAAAGAGTAGGTGAAAGCACTTTACCAACAGTCATCACCTTAGGCGGGTACTACATAAGTAAACTAAAACTTCTTTGTTTATAGTCTACTCGATGTTCAGGGATACAGACTGTTCCCTGGGAGGCTAAGGACCTTTAACTCTATGGTAGCACAGAATAAACAAAACGCGTGTTTGTCTTTCTTGTCTGCTGTGTTACATTATTACTGTTAACTACACGTAAATCAGCAATTCTCATAGATATTGTAGTAATATCCCTGAGATACGCTAACATATAATTACATATAGGTAAAGGTGGTCCTATATCAGATATTGCCGTAGTTGAGTGAGGTGTTAGAGACTTCACCATACTAGGTCCAGCATCGAGAAGTGGGGTGACCAGTTCCCTTCCTCGCTGCATTTTCCTTTCCTAACTCAAAGTCAGGTACCCATTTACAGCTGGGTAGACTGCAGCGTGTCGATACCGTGATCCGAAACCGGCACCTTTGCGCGAGAGACCAGCGCTTTAGCCACTCTGCCAATCGGACGCTCATGGAAGAACATATAAATAGATAGATAGATAGATAGATAGATAGATAGATAGAGATACATACATACAAATACACACACACACACATACACACATACACATACATACACACGCACATACACACATATATACATACATACGCACATACGCACATACTTACATACGCACATACACACATACACACATACATACACACACATACATACATACATACATACATACATACATACATACATACATACATACATACATACATACATACATACATACATACATACATACATACATACATACATACACACACACACACATACATACATACATACATACATACATACAGATCTACAGTACGTTGCATTACGTTACTCAATATATATTATACTTACTTACTTAGTCGTTCCTCTTCTATCCTCTGGCGTAGAAGTCAATATATATTATACAAAATAAAATATTATAACCTTGGTAAATTAGATACCGTAGTATGCATGACAAAACATATAAATTATATTAGATAACATACACACATTACACTGCTTAACATCATACTTTGAAGGTAAAAAAAAAACCCGTAAAGGTAGTCCTATAGCAAACATCGCCGTAGGGTAGTGAAGTGTTAGAGACTTCACCATACTAGGTCCAGCTTTATGAAGTGGGGGTGACCAGGTGTCTTCTTCGCTGCATTTGCCTTCCCGACAAGAGTAAATTCGAGTTCTCAATAACAGCTGGATATACTGTAGCGTGACGCTGCCAAGTTTCGTTATATAGGCCTACCTAGTTATACAGATACTTGTAGTTCCAATGGAAATTGTGTTCTTCTGGGCTGACACGGAACATTAGCATCTGGCAGATCAAATGTCTTACAGAAATATATCTTCTATTTCCTTGGAATTTATCGGTTATAATGTCACTACATATCAATGAAGAAAATAGCGTCCAAACAGACACTCTTCTTCCCCTAAGTCATGGTTTCTTAACTAGGGGTGCATGCAAGATCCAACTTCTGGTGGTGCGAGACATGCCACATATGTTAGACAGCGAATCATCACATTCACTATATGATACACAGAACTCAAACGTAAATTCTACAAAATGGAACAGCGACAACATGAATTAGATACCGAACCACAGTCACAGTTTGTAATTAACATTTTTCAAAACATACTTTTATCTCTTTTTCTTATTTATGATATATGCGACGAGCTGGAAGATAAAAGAGTGCCAGGCTTCTTAAGATGTTATAAAGGGGTGCGAGGCTTCTTAAGATGTTATAAAGGGGTGCGAGGCTTCTTAAGATGTTATAAAGGGGTGCGAGGCTTCTTAAGATGATGTTCGTAAGATGTCGTAAAGGGGTGCGAGACCTGTAAAAGGTTAAGAAACACTGACTCTAAGTAGTCCATATTTGGGGCTTGCGTTTTGTAGCAACATAACCATATGGGCTCACGTTTTGTAGCAGCATAACCATATGGGCTCACGTTTTGTAGCAACATAACCATACGGGCTCACGTTTTGTAGCTACATAACCATATGGATATGGCAGAGGTTATGAAAATAGATTTCATATATCTACATTTTTCTTCCACCTGGCTTTCACCGGGCTTCCTTATTAGTTATGCACGTTTTGTTAACGTAAAACCCTCCTACACTTAGATATCTGTCTCTTTCTTAATTTAGCCACGCCTATATTTTTTGTGTCTGTCTCTATTGTCTTATAGGCACTAGGAACGTTTACAATCAGACCGTTGTAATAGTGACAGGTAGACGGAACGCGTAGAGAGGGGACGGGGTGGTAGATTTGTAGAGAACCAAGGGCGACTATTCAAAAAGTCGAACTTTTGGCAAAGGGGGAGATACGCTAATGAAGTTAAGACGTATTTTCGGTAGACATTGGTCAGGGGGAAGTGATCTGAGAACAAGGGAAGATAATCACAGTTACCCGCCCTACCTCCGTTCGTTCAAAACGTGAGTAGATACGGTGAGAGTCGCCAGATCAAAAGAAGGTTTCGCTTGTTGCCAGAGTCTGCAAGCGGGAAAGGTGGCAATTTTAGCTTTGATTCGCAGATCGACCGAAGAAATACCCGAAATCTGGGCGAACGTGTCAAAACTAGCAAGTGCTAGTGAATTTCTACCATTTTAAGATATTTACCGCTTCCTTTAAAATCCATTATTCAGTACCCATAGATTTATTTCAGAACATCTAGCTTCGATTCTAGAACCATTTGTATTAATGGAGTTTCTTAGTTTTCGATGGAGATTGTTTTAATTTCTGTGTTTGCGTACTGGGTCACATACCCGAAACCTACCAGCGGCTTCCATATAAATCTGAGAAAACGGGTCTAAGCTTACGCCTAAACCTGAATCTGAGAATAACGGACTTAAGTCCAACAGTACAAAAGAACATTCTGATATAAATATTGGGTCTTCAAGGTGGACCTGTCTGTCCGCTTGTTTACACCCAGAAAGAGACAGAGTACCAACCCAAAGAATATTAAGAATAAATTGTAACTGGACTTATAGCTATCCCGATTTCTTTTTCCAAATTTCATATACATTCAGCCCGTTGTGGCGACATAATCAAACATTGACATTTCCCGACTACCGACCACTTGTGTTGTGGCGAAGATTTATCCAGAACAGATTTACGTACCTGACATTCCGTTAAGTATTGAAAATTTCAAGCTAATGACACTGTGAACACTAGAACGCGTGAATATTTATCTATCTGGACAAATTGAGGTGAAACGAACAGATTCAATAAAATAGTAACAAAGCAAGCGTTTTCCCCAAATCAGAGGATTCAATCAGTAAATTGGGGAAAACTGGGGCTTGTTTTGCCAAATAAAACCAACACTGGATCTGTGGCGCTTACTCAGGAGTTCTGTTCCAGACATGTTAATCAACAAATTAGGTAAGCACGATTGAAAGGTGGCCACTTGTCTGTCAGAGCGAGCGGAAGAAGGAATTAATAATTCTTATATTGTATAACCATTATACTCACTTTGTTTATGCCTTTCTTTTCGTTTCTAATACTGTTCATTTTTAGAATAGAATAACGTAGAAACACTGTTCTTTACAGTATAGTAAAATCCTAGACCCTAGTGCTATTCTTTTAACCTTTTGGGGGTTAATTAACTTCTTTGTTTGTGGGATTTTGTCTCTACAGAGGGAGGTACTCTTAATGGGCCTTCTTCTTTATTTGAGTCTGTAACCTATGATTTTTTATTTTATTTTTGTTATATCTTATAATAACTGTTGTGAAGTTTCTTTTTTATGATAAATAAACATTGACATAAAACTTATTACCAGTGTCGGTCAGCTCGTTCCAATATCCATACTCCATTACTATAGTTTTCACGTTTGTGCGTGTAACTGTCGTCACTTATCTGTGTGTGTGTATGTGAGTGGTGGATATATATATATATATATATATATATATATATATATATATATATATATATATATATATATATATATATATATATATATATATATATAGAAAGGGAACTGTCTGAACAATTAATTTTAGTCGTAACCGATAGGCTGGACTAGAGTAGCTTCTCAAATCCAGGGACAGACTCTACCTTTTTTTCACCAACTCACTAGTGAAAATCTACCTGTTTAACTTATCACGCACTGAGTCATCACCTTTGTCAGTTCTATTCAGACGGGACCTAACATTGTTCTTAATCACTTATCGGAAATTTACGACAATGGGCTCACGTTTTGTAGCTACATAACCATATGGGCTCACGTTTTGCAGCAACATAACCATATGGGCTCACGTTTTGTAGCAACATAACCATATGGGCTCACGTTTTGTAGCAACATAACCATATGGGCTCACGTTTTGTAGCAACATGACCATAAGGGCTCACGTTTTATAGTAACATAACCATATTCCTTCTCTGAATCTAAGTGTGTGTGGCGACATGCCTACTGCAGACAAGCTGTGCTGAAATTCTGGAAAGTACCATACCGATTAACATCATCTTCTTTGCCTGCTAAGTCAATACTGATGTTTTTTTTTTGTTTTTTTCTCAATAAAATTTTGCCTCGTTTTAGCGAGGCGCGTCCCGCTCAACCTAGCCGGTTATATTAGGGCGCATGTCCAAATATAAAAGACCTTTAGGCCTGGAGAATTAGTTGTGTTAGTTATGAATACTCATGAAGACATTTTATTCGCCAGATAGATTTCTTAAACAATTTTCGTTCGGATCTTTTTCTTCAGTACTCTTCAGCTTCATAAAGAACACAACAAAGGCTCGGCAGGTCACTCTTTCACGTGCCATCAGCTCAAAGTCTTTCCATGTGTTCATCATCAATGTCAGTTCTCTTATCTACGTACTTTTCCGTTTACACTTGCTTCTTTTACCCTGGGAATTCAGAAACAAGGCCTGTCTTGTAATGATATCAGTACGGGAGCCGCGCTGATGTAATGGTTACCACATTGCGCTGGCGATCAGGTGTTCATGGTTCAAGCCCGGGCGTTGGCATTAGAAGAAGTGTCATCGACCGGGATCCTCATCGAGGCCAGCTCCTTGACGTGGAGATGGGGCTCAAGTACAGCCATCAGCGGCTGAAAAACCAAGACTGGCCAGGCCCTCCTAGACTCGAGCAAGACCACAGTCTGCCCTAGCAAGTCAAGGTGCTGAAGACGGAGGCAACCAGCCAAGAGGCACACCACAGCAATCAGGATGCCACGCACACACGCAATGGAAATATGTCTATATCTACAAAACGTTATGGCACTCGCCCTGTGACGGACACCCAGGCAGACGCAGTGCCGGGCCCTCTGCCTCAAAAGGGCCCAACCCCTACTACTGGGAGTCCTTCTCAATTGCCCCGTGGAGCCAGGAGGCATGAGAATAGAGCTACTGGCCAAGCAAAGCAAAGACCACTTAAAATAATGCACTGGAATGCTGAAGGCGTCAACAGTAAAAAAGATGGCTACAGCAATGAAGAGCAAGTAAATTTATGCTGCTTGCAAGAAACCCACCTCAACAAAGACATAGCCTTCAAAATCAGAGGCTACCAGTGCTACCAATCCGACTGAATAGACAGGCGAAAGGGTGGAATACTGACACTCGTGAGGAATAACATCAGTGCATGTCACCTTGAAACATATATGGAGGGGGCGGAATACCAGATGCTTCATCTCAGGACAGAAAGTACAGAATTCCACCTGCTCAACTACTACTGTCCGAATGACCGCCCACTGGCACTAGACACAATCCCAGCAAAAGAAAGACTGATTGTGTGCGGAGACTTCAACAGCCACTCACAGAGCTGGGGCTATGATCACATGGACAGGAGAGGTGATGAGCTTGAAAACTGGCAGGATGACAATGGGCTTATCCTGATTAACCAGCCAATCGACCCACCAACCTTCTACTCGAGATCATGGCACACTACCTCTACACCAGACCTGGCATTCCACTCACCAGGCCTGGAATGGAACACCACACGTGTTGTAGGGAAACAGCTTGGAGGCAGCGACCACCGGCCAGTCTTCCTAATTGTGGAATATGAACTTGTCAAGGAGAGCAGCACTCTCTCTAGGTGGAACTACAAGAAGGCAGACTGGACAATGTACCAGCACCGTACCAGTATACTGGCTAGAGATCTGACTGTAGACAAAGACATCAATAAGCTAGTCGATGAAAACAGCAGATGCATATTACAGGCTGCTCGTGAAACAATACCTAGAGGGGCTCGTAAGCACTACAAACCATATTGGAATAGTGAACTAGAGCAACTGCACAACGACGTGGAAACATCTTGAAAGCAGGCAGAGACCAGTCCATGCCAAGAACACCACAATAACCACCAGCAAGCTGAGGCCAAATTCCAAAGGGCCAAGTTGCAGGCCAGGCGGAGAAGCTGGAAGGAGAAAACAGAGTCCTTGAACTTCGAAAGAGATACAAGGAAACTGTGGAAGCTGATAAAACAACTTAACGATGAGGGTACAGGGAGAAACTCAAAGATTGCACTGTACAAAGATGGAAACATCCTCATGGGAAAACAGGCAGCTGATCACTTTGCAGACTCCTTTGCTAAAGACAACAACATCGAAGTAAGCACAGAGAAGCAACAGGAGACTCGTGAGAAACAACAATACGCAAGATGAGATGGGACCATACCTGAAGTTATGGAGGCGCCAATCACATTCAGAGAACTGGAGCTTGCAATATCCAAATTGAAAATGAGAAAGTCGCCAGGAGTTGATGGAGTGTCCAATGAAATGATTAAGAACTTGGGAACCGCAGCAAAAACAAAGCTGCTCCAGATCTTCAATATCTGTTGGAACTCATGCAGAGTTCCACAGACCTGGAGGGAAGCAATCATGATACCACTCCTAAAACCAGGAAAAGACAGTTTCACTGCCTCCAGCTACAGACCAATCAGCCTTACAAGCTGTCTCTGCAAAACTATGGAACGCATCATCAACCTCAGGCTACAGTGGTACCTTGAAAGTGAAAACCTTCTTGTACCACAGCAGGCGGGCTTTAGCCAGTGTTACTCTACCGAAGATCAGGCAACTTACCTTTCCCAAGAGATTGAGGATGCGTTCCAAGATAAGAAACTGGTACTAGAAGCATGGATAGATCTAAGGAAAGCATTTGACAAGGTTTGGAAAGAAGGGCTTCTGAAGAAACTGAGAAACTGTACAGTGAATGGTAGGATGTACAAATGGGTGAAAGCATATTTGCATAACAGAAGAGCCCGAGTGCAACTAGATGGCCTCAAGAGTAAGAAAATTCTACTGCGTCATGGCGTCCCTCAGGGAGGGGTTCTGTCCCCCACACATTTCCTAGTCTACATCAACGACCTGGTTGCTGAACTACCACATGGAATTAAAGTGGCAATGTACGCTGATGACCTGGTAATATGGTGCTCAGATAAGCTTGCAACAGTGGCCACCAAAATGCTACAAAGAGCTATAGATGCCTTAACCTCGTGGGCAAATAGATGGTCTGTCAGCACCAACACAGACAAGTGCAGCACTACGCTCTTCACCCTCTCTCCCAAACAAAAAGCTGGTGTCATCAAGATAAATGAAGAGCTCCTGAGAGAAGATAAAGAACCCACCTATCTCGGAGTTACATTCGATGATAGGCTGACATGGAAGCAGCACATCAACAAGGCAGCAATAAAGGCCAGGAGGAAGTTAGCCATACTGAGAAAACTAAGTGGAACCACATGGGGAGCCAGCGGGAAAATACTTAGTAAAGTTTACCAGCAGGGCATACGACCACACCTGGAATATAGGTCAGCTGCGTGGTGTCCAGCATCAAACACCACATTACAAGAGCTAGATAACATGCAAAACCAGGCGCTTTGGTTATCACGGGGGCAATGAAATCAACGCCTATAGTGGAGATCGAGAAAATGGGGAGGATACAAGCACTGCGAGAACGCAGAGACACGAAAGTGCTAACACGGGCAGAAAAGTTCCTCTGTGAACCCTTTGGAGAGAAGAGCCAGGACTACCAATACACATCCAGACAAAAGTGAAAGGAATATTCGACAGGGATGAACAGAACAGCGTGCAACGTAGGACAGTCACTCTCAGTTTCTTGGATGATGAATACCCAGGGGACATCTGGGTCCGAGTATACACGGATGGGTCAGCACAGAATGCAGTCAAGAATGGAGGAGCAGGAGTGTACATAGAATACCCAAACAACACTAGGGATACGGTCAGAGTACCAACGGGGAAATTCTATAACAACTATGATGCAGAAATCCAGGCAATCAAGGTGGCAACTGAGAAACTGTTGAACACCAATCTCGGTCCACAGCCTGTGGTATTCCTGACAGATGCAAGATCAGCACTCCAAGCACTTCAGTCCAGAAAATTGCCAGGTATACAAGCCCTACTTTCTGAACTGTGCAGCCAGTGCAGGGTCGCCATGCAATGGATACCGTCTCATTGTGGAAAACCAGGAAACGAGAGAGCAGACCGACTGGCTAAAGAAGGTGCTGCAGACGAGCAACCGGATGTACCAGTTACGTACCATCAGAAGAAAAAGATGATCAAATCAATCAGAAAGCCACCAACACAACGCAGGATGACTACCAAGCTATGAACAGATCAGAACAAATTGTCATTCTGCGCATCAGAACAGGACACAACCGACTCCGCAGCCACATGTATACAAAATTTAAGATTGGCAATTCAGCCATATGTACATGTGGACAGGCACCGCAGACTGCGGAGCACGTACTTCAAGATTGCCCCGAATATGATATATTGAGGCAAACCCACTGGCCCAGAGAAACAACACTGGAAGCAAAACTATACGGACCTCTGTATGAACTACAAAAGACAGTGAAGTTTATACAAGAAACAACATTGCAGATATAGATAATACATTTCAAGCGAACGAAAGAAGAAGAAATCGACCGGGATTTTGACTGAATGACCTGAACGGCTCCCGAGATAAACCCTCTGTGGATGGGAAGGCGCGAAGCTCCTGACCGGGTTGGAAGGACAGTCCACAGGCTCCCCAGCCTAGCAATGACATGTCATTGGGCCGAAGGGCTGAAAGCCCAAGTGCCGCTGGTTAAGAACCAAAAAAAAAAATATGATAGCAGTAGGTCTTCTACTCATCTCTTCAAATCTAATAAGTCTTCATTTTGAACACACAGAATAGTTCCCATCTCATGGCAAAAAAAAAAATAAAAATAAAATAAAAACCGAACAGCCACCAGAATGGCCCCTATTGATATGTACCAGACTGATATATTGCTTCGTCCTGGTTAAAAGCTTGGAGATCTATATTGTCTCGCCGCACCAAAGGAGTAACGTGGAAAAAATAACGAATAAAAAGTGTATCAATTACCAGCCAGAGTAATGAGCTATAAATCTGAGCTGTTAAAAATGTTGTGATCAGATTGCGTTGTTACTCTGTTGTTGTCTATCTGACTGTCTGTCTGCCTGTCCGGCCGTTCACTTGCCCGTCCTTCCAGTTAGCTGTCTGTCTACCTATCTATCTCTCTGTGTTTGTCTATTTACCTGTCTATATATATATATATATCTTTAGACAGACAGACAGACAGACAAACAGACAGACAGACATACAGACAGAGACATACATACAGACAGACAGGCATGCAGGCAGGCAGGTAGACAGGCTGGCAGACAGACAGACAGATAGATAGATAGATAGATAGATAGATAGATAGATAGATAGATAGATAGATAGATAGATAGATAGATAGATAGATAGATAGATAGATAGATAGATAGATAGATAGATAGATAGACAGATAGATAGATAGATAGATAGATAGCAAGTATGGAAGGAGATCATCGGTAAGTTACTATAAATAATTAACACTATTAGGACTATGCATTATCATTTGTTATCAGTCCATCTATTCATAATGATATTAATCATTATGTTAAACCGAACATCGGCGGGTTCCTGATTTTGACAGTACATGAGCTGTTGTCAAATGTATCTGATTATAAACACATCATTTACATAACTCACGCGTACTCGCACCCCATAACCCATCATCTTTCGTTTGTTAAAAATTTCCTCCTCTACAAAATGCGTGCACTCCTACCATACACTCGGACGTATTCTCGCACACACGGGAAGCTCACCAACTGTTTTTCAATTTAAAGTTTCAAGAAAGGTTTGTAAAATAAGACAATAATAACTATTCTAGTTTTTAAAACAAAAACATGAAAACATATTATTTGTTTTAAGTTTGTTTGTTTGTTGTTTGGGCCTTTGTTTTCTAAGATTATTTAGATACTAAATGACAGGCGTGTGCCAGCAGCCGCGGTGATTCCAGCTCCAATACCGTACATTAAAGTTGATGCAGTTTTTAAATACGATTTTTTTATAGGGCTAGCAACTCAATCATGTAAAATGGATTGCCATAGAAACAAGCATTGTAAGTAGTACGTATACGTTTTGTGAATGCTTCATGGAGACAAAGCTGCTATCTTGACTCCATTCTCCGTAAGGAACGCGGGAATCAGTGCAGACTCTCTAAGAACAATTATAGTGCTGGCCCATTCTCCGCTACGAACTACAAGGAGAAAGAAGAAGGAGAACTAATGACAGGGACAAAGATTTACAAGACATGAACTTTAACAGATGGCACAGGATAAGTGGAGTTTGTGGGTTTTTGTTGAGGACATATGCACCACGAGAAGCTGAAAGTGTACTGGTGATGATAACAAGTGTACTGGTGATGATAACAAGTGTACTGGTGATGATAACAAGTGTACTGGTGATGATAACAAGTGTACTGGTGATGATAACAAGTTTACTGGTGATGATAACAAGTGTACTGGTGATGATAACAAGTGTACTGGTTGTGGTAAAGTGGGAGGTTATAAATATTTATAGGGGACTTAGTGTACTGACTGAGATCAGCTGTGAAGGTATCTGTATCTAATAAGTGTGGTGTATTACAAATGACCTTACTTGCTACCACATTTATACCTCAGTCAGAATTATTCTGGAATATTGTGATGACTACGTTAAATGTCTAGGGTTATGAAAATGATAAAGTGTAAGTCACAACAACAACAGACAGATAAACAATTTAATTTATTCCACAACACTTACAACACTGTGACACTCACACACATATAACACTCTATAAGACTATCTTAAATGAGTCAAGTGTTTAAGTTTAAAAATATATGTATTAATTATTTCAATAATGGGTATCCTGATTCAACTACACAGTGAACCAGGAATCACAATCAAATGTAATTACAAGTATTATGTACACAGTTTATATATATGAACTTTGTATTGACATAGTTTATTATTATTCTATGTGTGTAATTTGTGCAGTAGTAATATGAGGTAATACTGGTTTTGTTCAAGCTTGGTTGTTGTTTTTCATCATGACTTCAAGTGTTTGATTATCGGGGAAATAGTATTGGGAAAAGTTCACAGTTCCTGTCTTACTTACTTACTTACTTAGTCGTTCCCCTTCTACCGTGAGGTGTAGAGGTTTGGAAGAGAGAGCGCCAGACCATTCTATCAGCTGTCTTCTTCCTGGCCTGGTTCCATTCTAGTCCTCGGTCCTTCAAAGATTGTCTAATGTTGTCCTCCCAGCGAACTCTGGGTCGTCCTGGAGGTCTGGATCCCTGGCTCTTTGTTTCCCATGCTTGTCGTGGTAGCCGATCTTCTCCCATTCTGCAGACATGGCCAAACCATCTTAGTTGGGACTGTTCTATTTGGGTCTGCAGCGGATGGGATTTCAGGCCTTGACGGATCGTCTGGTTGCGGACCATGTCTCTTCTTGTTACTTCAACCACTTTCCTCAGATACCTCATTTCTGAGGTTTGGATCTGGCTTTTGTGGGTTGTAGTCATTGCCCACGACTCGCATCCATATGTCAAAACTGGGACATAGGTGGAGCGGTATACAGCCATCTTCGTTTTCTTACCAACCTCTTTCTTGCTGAGGAATCCACGATTTATGGCCTGAAAAAGTCTCCCAGCCGCTGCTTTTCGAGTGGCCAACTCTTCTTTGATGCCTCCCTTTCGGTCGATAATAGCTCCGAGATATTTAAAGTGGTCGACCTGCTCCAGGACCTGTTCTCCCAACTTAATCTGATGTTTTCTTTCTTCTCGTGATATCACCATGGATTTTGTTTTAGAGCTGCTTATGACCATCCCTCTCTTCTCCAGCTCTTCCTTCCAAGACTTGCAGGTTGGATTGGAGATGTGCCTCTGATTTAGCAATCAGGGCAACATCATCAGCAAATGCCAGCTCCGAAATATAGACCTGTCTCATCTTCCAGTACCCCACTAAATACTTTCTTGTTCTCTCCTTACATGCCTTGATGACATCGTCCATGAGGAGTATGAAAAAGATAAGGTGACAGGATATCACCTTGTCTTACACCAGTGGTGGTCCTGAACTCTTCTGACTTATGGTTTGCTGTCCTCACATAATTTCTGCAAGACTTGTAGAAGCTCTGTATAGCATGAATCAGAGGTGCTGGAATATTCTTCCTTGCCAAACAGTCCCAAAGTTTGCTCCAGGGGACTCTGTCAAACGCCTTTTCCAGATCTATGAAACAAAGATGGATCTCACTCTTATACTCAAGGGCCTTTTCACTCAGCTGTCTGAGTGTGAAGATTAGGTCTTGAGTACTTCGGTTTGCTCGGAATCCGCACTGGACCTCATCCAATTGTGGCTCAGCTAGGCGTCGGAGTCTCTGCTCTAGGATTCTAGAGTAGATTTTACCAGGGACACTGAGAAGGGATATGACTCTATGGTTTCCACATTGTCGATTGTCACCCTTTTTGAAAATTGGTGTTATGATGGCAATCTCCCAATCCTTTGGTATGGTCTTTTTGCACCATGCTGCCTGTAGGACCTTTAAGAGTAATAGGTCGCCTGATGCTCCCATGTACTTAACCATTTCTGGTGTTATACCATCATGCCCTGCTGCTTTGCCCATCTTGATTTTCTCTAGTGCTGCCCTTAGTTCTTCCATCTTTATGTCATCTTCACCATCATTGGTTTTCTCTTCTGTGCTAGTGGTTATCATTTCTGTTGCTTCACCATGCTCACCATCCAGGAGTTCTGAGAAATATTCTTTCCATCTTTCCATTACTTCCTTCGGGGCAGTAAGCAATTTGCCTTGCTTGTCCTTTATAAATTTGAGAGGGCATTGTTTTTCCTTCCTCATGTTCTTTAGGGTCTTATAGAACAATTTCTGGTTTTCTTGTGCATCTTTTTCTAGCTTTTCTCCAAATTCTTCCCAGGACTTCTGTTTTGCTGCTAGCACTTTGTTCTTTGCTTCTGTTCTGAGTATCACATATTCTCTATATTTTTCCATTTGTCCTGTTGTGTTTTTAGCTCCTAAGTATTGTTTCCATGCCATTTTCTTCTCTCTTATTTTCTCTTTGACTTCCTCTGTCCACCAAGGTGTCCTCTTTCTCTGGTTCCCAAGTCGGACTTCACCGCATGCTTCTGCAGCAGCTGTCTTTATGATATCCTTGAATTTATTCCAGAGGGTTTACAAGTCATCAGGTCGTTCTTCTGTGTTGCTCACTGCTGTAGCAATAAGCCCCTGATATCTGGTCTTAATTTCTGGCTCTCTCAGCTTGTAGGTCCTAATGCTCATTTCTCCTGCTCGTTTACTTGGTTTCTTGCGTGAGGTTGGCAGTTCCTAGGCTAAGCAACTCTTTCAGTTGTTCGTTTGATTGTTAGCAGGTAGTGATCACTTCCAATCTCTGGCCCCCTCCAGACTCTTGAGTCAAGTGTTTAAGTTTAAAAATATATGTATTAATTATTTCAATAATGGGTATCCTGATTCAACTACAAAGTGAACCAGGAATCACAATCAAATGTAATTACAAGTATTATGTACACAGTTTATATATATGAACTTTGTATTGACATATTATTATTATTATTCTATGTGTGTAATTTGTGCAGTAGTAATATGAGGTAATACTGGTTTTGTTCAAGCTTGGTTGTTGTTTTTCATCATGATTTCAAGTGTTTGATTATCGGGGAAATAGTATTGGGAAAAGTTCACAGTTCCTGTCATTTGAACCAATTAATTGTCCCTCTGTGTTTACTAAAATGTCAATTTTTGAGGGGGCACATAATGTTGAGCTACTCTGGCCACAGAAGCTTATCTTTCGTGATGGCGGCAGGAAAAGACTCCTCTGCTCGATCGCTTCACTGTGTTCTGTAGACACCTCACTGGTCGCTATCTGGACCAAGGAGTATGCTGTCAGCCTCTGGATTCAGCAAAACTCAGACCAGGTGCTGCTTCAATAACTAGGACCACAGTCCCACAATTCATGGAAATAATACACAGATACGTTGACTGGCGATGAATAATGGCACAAATTCCGATCTGCCTCTGTCCCAGACTTTTATTTAGAAAAATATGATCTGGATCTCAACGCACTGTTTCTTAGTAAGTTTATTTTAAAGTGTGGCACTGAACTGACGCTCTTAATTGCCTATATTGGCGGGTCTAACCAATCGGGCCATGTTTACACAGCTTTTCAAAAAAAGTACCCCTACTCACGTTTCCCTAACAACAAAAAATTAGTATTTGTAGCCCGACTAATCGTGTTTAGCCTTACATTTACTTCTATCCAATCAAATAGGATTTTACATGGTGGCCCATTTCCCGTAAAATTAGTGGTTTCAAAACATGCCACTGTGCGATTATTATTTGGTGTTGTCTGACACCCTCACTATTTCCTTTTGGCTATAATTTGTTAATTCCTAGACTGTTTAATAATAATAATAAATTCTTTAAGCACCAAACACGGCGCATAAGGCAGAAACCAGTGCTCTCCAGGTTGTTCGTTGTGACGCCACTCCTCTTAGCTCTTGCACATTATTTAGGCCCAACGTTCTTCCTTCTCTTATTATTGTTCTTCTGAGTGTTTCTTTTGGTCTTCCTTTTTTCCTCTTACCCTCAGGAACCCAAGTGAGCGCATGTAGTGGTGTTCTGTTGTTTTGCATTCGTAGGACATGACCGACTGTTTGCGTAACACTTAACATATTCTTTGTCAGCAAGTCCTAAGGAACCCAAATATATAAGTTTAATGGGGCTAAGTGGCGGCGTTCAAAATATGTATTTTCTTCTAGGATAGTCGTGCTGTTACCACCTCCTCACTTCCAAACTTTTAGGGTGTCTGCTGTACTGTCAGGCTTTCAAACGTAAACCAGTATAATGTCATGTTTCCTAATAAGCGTTTATCAGGTTTTTAAACCTAACTCTCGTATGGGTAGTGTTTTTTTTATCACGGTCTATTTGAAAAAAAGTTAGTGCTTCTGGCCTTTCGCGCGGGGAGGGTATTAATTTTGTATCGCGAGCCGCGTGTTAGTGTCGCATGCGTTCCTGCTTTCAGCCCTCCCTCTCTCTCTATCCTAAGTTCATCTGTCTTTCCGTTTATGTTAACGTAGTGTAATTAATGTTAGTATTAATTTAGGTCATTAATCAGCTTGCGTATCTCAAGGTTTTCTTAGAAATGCAGTACACGTTTTATTGTGTTGTGGAAACGCGTGTATGCTGCTATAGGCTTTACTATCAACGTGGAAACGTTACAATTTGCAGACGATGTAGAAAACAAGGGGGATTTTTGTACGCCATTGTGACAGCACTGTACTTTTACCATTTCTCTTTTCTTTTATTGAATTTATTTGTTAGGCTTTACATTTACCTTTTAATTTATATATGTGGATTTAGAATGTTTCACGACACTGGTGATGATAACAAGTGGACTGATGATTATAAAAAGTGTACTGATGGTGATAAACAGTGTTCTGATGATGATAAAAAGTGTTCTGATGATGATAAAAAAGTGTATTGATGATGATAAAAAGTGTGCTGATGATGATAACAAGTGTACTGATGATAAAAAGTGTACTGATGGTGATAAAAAGTGTACTGAAGATGATAAAACATGTACTGACGATGAACAAATGTGTACTGATGATGATAACAAGTGTACTGATGATGATAAAAGAGTACTTATGATGATAAAACGTGTACTGATGGCGATAAAAAGTGTTCTGATGATGATAAAAAGTGTACTGATGATAATAAAAAGTGTTCTGATGATGATAAAAAGTGTACTGATGATGATAAAAAGTGTACTGATGATGATAAAAAGTGTTCTGTTGATGATACTTCGGTAAACGAGAAAACAAACAGGGTGTTTTAGTCAGCACAACTAGTATTCCACATTACCAGTCTGTAGAAGATTCAAGGCACATTAAAAACACTGAAGGACCGACCAGAATCAATTTCGAATTTGCTGAATAGATTTACAGAGACTGGCTCCGCATTGAAAAAAACTGTGAACGGGGGCGCCAGGAATACAGGGACCGTCGTAGTTTCCTTCCTTTCTTTTTGCCCAACTTAATTAATGGGACCATGTCTAAATTCCGTATCCATGTCTAAATTGAAATTCTACAGGGGCCGCCAAAAGTAGTGTAGGGAGGGATTTCAATTTAGTGTGAGGAACACAACACTTACCAGCAAGGTTTTCAAGAACGTGTAACATGAATATGTGGTTTAAAAAAAGGGTAAAGATAGTCCCATAGCAGATACTACCGTAGGGGAGTGAAGTGTTAGAGACTTTACTATACTAGGTACAGCATCGAGAGGTAGGTGATCAGTTCCCTTCCTTGCTGCCTTTTCCTTCCCTTACTCCAGAGCAAAGAAAGTGGGCTTCATCCTTCTAACGTGAGTAATTAGCTTCCTTTGCGCTCTGCCCTCTTTCAGGACATCCCCATTACTCTTTTTAGCTGCCCATGTTGTTTTTGTTTTTGTAAAACCACATCTCTGTGGCATCCAGATCTTTTCCTGCTTGTTTACTTATTGTCCACGACTGGCTGTATATAACCAGTTCGCTTGAACCAAAATTGAACCAAAATACAAGAAAATAGTAGGACAGTATGGATTAGGGACAAGAAATGATAGAGGAGACAGACTTATCCAGTTCTGTGAAGAAAACCAGCTGGTCATATGTAACACCTTTTTTGAACATCACCCAAGGAAATTATACACATGGAAAAGCCCAGGAGATGTAACACGTAATCAAATCGACTATATCATGATAAAACATAGATTTAAGAACAGTGTCACAAGTGCAAAGACACATCCTGGCGCCGACATAAATTCAGATCACAATCCAGTTGTCATCAAAGTAAATATAAAGCTGAAAAGAGCAGGAAACAGAAGACAGGAGGAACCCCAGATAGAAATATCAGCGCTGAAACAACCAGATATAAAACAGAAATATTTAATCGAAGTCAAAAATAAATACCAACAGTTATTGACAGAAAGCATGGAGCAGTATAGAAGAGAAAACCCAGAAGAAAAAGCAACCGCAAAATGGAATGCTTAAAAACAAGCATACAATCAGCAAATGCAAATTTACCTAAAAAGGAGTCTAAGAAAAATCAAATTTGGATGACAGATGACATCTTGAATAAAATGGCAGAAAGAAAGAAAGCAAAAAATACTCCAGAATATAAAACAATAGACAATGACATACGTACTATGTGTAGAGAAGCAAAAGAACGGTGGATAGAAACAAAATGTAAGGAAATAGAAGACTTGGAAGCGAAGCACATGACAAGAGATATGCATGAAGAAATAAAGAAATTATCAAATCGGTCGCGGTTTGCACAAGGAGGAAGCTGTATCAAGAACAAAAATGGTGTAATATTACTTGATGAGAAAGACATATCAAACAGATGGGCAGAATACGTAAAAGAACTATTCGAGGACAACAGAGGTAAAAAAAAAACCATCACCAGATTCTAATGAAGGCCCACACATTCTCAGATCAGAAGTAGAGAATGCCATTCATATGATACAAAAAGGAAGATCAGCAGGCATGGATAACATAAACATTGAAATGATAGAAGCTCTGGAGAGCTTTGGTATAGATACAATCACATAAATATGCAATGATATATACAATACAGGATATTTACCACACGACATGAAGACATCAGTTTTTTATAACATTGCCCAAAAAACCAAATGCAACAGAATGTTCAGACTTCAGAACAATCAGCCTGATGAGTCATGCAATTAAGATACTGCTCAAAATCATACAGGAAAGAATAAAAAGTAAAGTAGACAGCGAAATCCAAGAAGAACAGTTTGGTTTTAGACGGAACAGTGGAACAAGAGAGGCAATATTTTGCCTAAGAAGATTAGCAGAAAAATATACAGAGGTCCAAAAAAGTATGTATATGTGCTTCATTGACTATAAGAAGGCTTTTGACAGAATCCATCATGAGAAAATAATTGAATGCCTCAAAGACATAGGTATTGATGGAAAAGATATAAGAATACTCAGTAACCTTTATTGGGAGCAAACTGCCACAGTAAGATCGGGAAGGAATTATTCACCATACATAGACATAAAAAGAGGTGTCAGACAAGGTTGTGTGCTGTCCCCCTGCCTATTTAATTTATACACCGAAAAAATTTTCAAACAGATACAGGAAATACCAGGACTGAACATCAGTGGAAGATCAATAAACAACCTTAGATATGCAGATGATACCGTGTTGTTAGCTGAAAGCGAACAGGAGTTACAAGAACTAGTGAAGCAAGTGAACAGTATAAGTCATGAATATGGACTCGACATTAATATTGAGAAAACTAAAACTATGATAATTAGCAAAACAGACGATAAACCCACATTAAAGATAAGCGTAAATGGGAAAATCCTGGAACAAGTCAAGAGCTACGTATATCTTGGTCATATAATAACAGAAGATGGCAGATGTGAAACAGAAATCAAGAAGAGAATAGGAATGGCCAAAGCTACATTCAACAACATGAAACATATACTGACATCCAAACAGTTATCTCATAAATTAAAACTGAGAATCATAAAGTGTTATATATATTCTGCATTTCTGTATGGTGCAGAAACATGGACGATGAATAAGCATTTGGAAGAAAGAATTGAGGCTCTTGAAATGTGGATATATAGAAGAATGGGGCGTATCTCATGGAAAGAGATGAAAACAAATAAGGAGGTCCTAGAAAATCTAGGTATGAAAAGAGAACTAATGAGAGAGGTCAAAGTTCGGCAGCTAAAATACTTTGGCCACATAAAAAGGCATAACACCTTGCAGAAGACCATAACAGAAGGGAGAGTTGAAGGTAAACGTGCAAGGGGAAGACAGCGCTATAAGTGGGAAGATAACATCAAGAGATGGACGGGAAAGAGTCTATCAGAGTGTACCACCAAGACAAGAGACAGAAGACGTTGGAGATCCATTACAGCCAACCTCCGTTGTGGAGATGGCAACTGATGATGATGATGATGATGAACCAAAATTATGCTGAAACCTACAGGGATTTAGAAATACAACCACTTGCGACAAGAAATACGATTATATCTTCCTAAAGGGAAAGACCAGGAGGCAAATATGAATAATGACATACAATGAGGAAGAGAAAAAAAAACAGCAGGAGCAGAGAGGTAATACTGCATGCAATGAGCAAGAAACCGACAGCGCAGGGACAGGCATGATCGACAACTAAACAGATTGGTGATTCCACCTAAAGAACATGCAACTCTGGGCAAGCTCCATAAATGAAATAATGAACTAATTATGGGAGATCGGGGAGTATGAGGCAGCGAAATGTCACTGGCTAGAAAACAGTCAATATTCCCAGAATGGCCATTGTTATGAAGGAAAAGTTTCTTCCGCAGAAAAAAGCACGAGGGACTTTTTTTTCGAAACAAATGAAAGTAACTGATTATTCCATGAATAAACAATATTTGGGAAAATCATGGAAAATCAACAAAATAATTTCATATCTTTGTTCTGAACCGTGGGAAACGCCGAACAGGGAAGCTGACATTAAAATTATTGTAAAGCAGGGGAAATAATTACATCCCATGAGATTGCGCGTGAGATTGAACACTTCAATCCAAGTACAGACAAACAATCCGAATTTTATTTAGCTTGGCCGCTAGTAAGTATGAATATTTTTCATTGCAAATTATGCTTAGTACTTATGTGTATTGTTAATATAAAAGTCCATGAGGCAGTAAGCGCACCCACAATTATGTCCCGTTATTTGTTACCGGTTACTCGTAAACAGAAATTAAATACGTAAAAACAAGGTTAAGCAGATATTGCTAAAACTGGTCAAGTTTCAGGTGATGTGACCTAAAGCCGATAAATGTTTAAATTTAATCTAAGTCTCTTCTACTTTTGCCGTCGATGAGATCCCACGAGATGCATTTTACATTCTTGTGCGCATTGCATTACAGTGGCCAAAATAACCGTTGATCATTTACTTCTAAGATGCTCAACAAGTGAGGAGCAGAGAAAGCTCAAATTGCTACCACCATTTTCGTTCCTGGTAAAACTCGACGGAAATACCAGTAGCCTCAAGCTGACCACTGCTTTATTTGAACATATTCAAGTTGACTTCTGAAAGTGAGCGAAGAAGACAACCAGTTTTTCTTTTTTTCAGGATATCGCTAATATGCGCCATCTATTCATTTTTGTCTTGTATGTTTCTGTCACAGGGTTAACCCGAAGGTTAACCAAAGAGAGTTCTCGTTGTGGTGCCGGCGTTGTCAATGGCTCAGATTTGCCTGGCAACCGGTTGAAGGTAGGCAGCAGGAGTGGGAGAAGGTGAATGTAAGACTTGGGGATAAGTTCCCAGCAGATAGTCTCAGTGATTCTGGATCTCGTGACACTGTCACTCCTACCACTTTTTCCCCCCTCTCTATTATAATGCTAGCGAGCCCCCACCCCCTCTATTACACTGAGTGAACAGAAGAGGAAGAAAGGAAGAACTGTATGTCTCTCTCGCACACTTTCTTTCCTTCTCTATATATGTAATTAACGTGTGTTGGTAATGGAAACACAACTACAACATTTATTGAATTACTTAAAGGTAACGCAACATCCAATTACAATAATACAAATGCAATAAGAACTAACATTAACTATACCTGGAAAAGAAGATAATAGTTAACGCAAAACTACACAAATGAATCTTAAGTCTATACTACGTGATGATGATGATGAATTCAATCTAATCCTAAATACTAACAAAAAGGATATCTTGTTTCTTGGTCTCTGACGGACTGTCAATAAAACTCTGGGCATTTGTATACAAGGGACAAATTTTTGTCTGCATTCAATAACACTGGACGGTCCACTCAATTTCCGTCAGGGTCAGTGGCCTGTTCTTTTGTTCTTCACAATGCGAGTGTTGACAATGCCACGAGCGGCTGCGGTGGCTTATTCACAGGTTGTGTTGAACGCAATGTTAAGCGGTGGAGACTTCGTCTGGCATGCAGATGTCCTTTTGTGGTGATGATATGGTTCTCATGTGGTGCTGATATGAATATGTTATATATTTGTATATGTTGGCGCATCAGTGTTGCTTGGCGAGTCTGTGCATTACCACAGGTAATTTAGGATCTCAATACTTTTTGTAGGCACTTGTTGTAAAAGATCGTCCGTATGCTCATGCAACTTCTGATCAATAATTCACGTGGACAGCTCTTTGTAATTCATCCATTATTATATGTAATTTCTGATTACTTTTCTGTGTGGGTGGTTGATAGTAGGTAGTATCCTTCGCCGCCTGGCAAATTTCTTCCTAAAACCCCCGTTGTTTGTTGGTAGGTTTGTTGCCGTTAAATATCTGTGAGATACGTGTCGTCGCAGTATATCTGGTTGGCCCTACTGATTTTCTTGTCCCGTGATTTACTCCAGACAGGGTAGTAAGACGAAGGCTGAGTTATCTCAAGGGGTCCCTGTCTCTACCACTGCGATGGATAAAATGATAAAGCCTTATAAGTACCCCGTAACCTATGCTCCGCATGCAGTGTGTTCTTGTCTGTGAAATCTTATCATTATAATGAATGACTGCGCGGTGTTTACTGCACTGTTAACGGGTAATGTAAGGAGTAATAGAAAAGTGTCTAGTATTTACCTCGTTATAGTTACTGGAAACTGTGCAATCTTATAAATATAATAATTCTCTGCTCGGTGTTTATTGCACCCTGTACTTAATAATGTAAAATATAATATTAGAGTAAAACGTGACTAGTATTTACAGTGTTATGTTTATGGAAAATATGTATATAGATATCTGGAATTAAAATGGATGTATATTAATGATTTACAAACTATAGTACACTAACCTTGGTTTCCATATAAAGAAATCACTGACTTCATGTCCTGACTCTTCCTCGTGAAATATAGAAACAAGTAGGTCTGGCGGAATGCTATCTCTTTGCACTACTGAGAAACGGACTTCACGGGCTTATATCGTGTCCGAATGGCCGCTGGCTATTCCCGTGTTCGCTTCTGCTGTCAGGTGAAGTTTCGTTCGTCTTACTTCAGACAGACAACCAGTCTCCATTACCTGTAAAGTTTCTGTAATGTTTTGCTATGGTCGCTTTCGTGTTTTGCCTCGCCCAGACAATCCGTCTCCTGTCCGTCTGATGACTGTGCAGCATTTAATAGTCTTTCTATAATGACGTATTCTTTACTTCTTTCATGTTGATCTTCGCTCAGACTTTGGGTCTCCGTTAATCCAATATTACTATGCTTGTTCCATGAGGTCCGACTGACCACAATACTCACTGTACAGTTGCCTCGCCGCTCTATCTCTGGTCGTCCATTATATTCTATGACTAGGCAAAATAATATTTGTGTATGACTGCCGTTGTGTAAACACACTGAGTCGTATTCGCGACTACCTGGCTAGCTAATGTCTCGTTGTTGTGTAAACATTCCCTGCAAATTTTGTGGCTTTCCCAGGGCTTACACCGAGCGCTGTCTATTGTGAACAATGGGTATTCACCATTGAATGCTTTCTCATGCCTTGTAACCTTTATCGGCAATAGGTTTTAAGAATCTAAATGCAAAATTACTCGCCTCTCGCGACAGTTTCCTTGCCATAAAGACAGACAATCTACTGTTGTTCACCTGAGATGTTGCTGGCAGCTGTAATGGTAGGATATGGCTAGCTGTGTAAAAACATACTTAATGTACTTCAGAAATGAAAATACAAAGTTCCAATGTTTTCGCCCAGGGCTCGAATTAATCCAGTCCAAGTCCTGGTCGACGATACTTCATCAAATGTACTCACCCAGGCTTGAACCTCGATCACCCGATCGCCAGCGCAGCGTGGTAACCATTACACCAGCGCGGCTCCTTAATTACCATGTTTGAATGTCCGTTACTTTACTTCCACACACTTTCGTCGATCACTACCACGTTTCGCACAGTCTTACAAATATATTAGTTTTATTTTATTAACCCATTTGAATCGAAAATTATACCTAATTGTTCATTGTAATGAGGCACCCATATCATTCTGTTCTCTGTCTCTCTGTGTTTGTGAATAATGGTCTCCTTGCCACGTACTTCATAATTTCTTCCTTGCCATCCCGCCTTAAACAGCAAAACTGGCAGTTTGTTTCAGCCACTACATCTCACATTTTTTTTATCTTCTCTTACGCTGCTAACAATGATCGTGGCTAACATTGGCCATGCAAGTCATCGCTGTTGATAAGCAGTCAATGAAAACACACAGATCATGAAACAAATACAACTTTCTATGAATAATAGAAGATTCGACTTTTCAGAATAATACTGTATTGTAAATGAAATGTAATGTTGTAAGTTTTAAATATAACTATAACATTTCATAAGATTTTGAATGGAATGTAATTTAATTTTTACATACACTGTAACATATAATAAGCAGTATATCGTCCACTTTTCTGTCTGGAAGAAAGAAAAATACAGTGCTGGAAAGAAGTGGTTCTCAAATGCCATATTTCTAGGGGGCCATAGTAAGATGGTAACGTACCTCTTTCCTAGCTAACAGCGACTATGAAAAAAAAAGGGGGGGGGGGGGGGAAATCACAGAAGTAAATGAGGTTCAGAAGGGGGCCATGAGCAAAATAAAAAAGGTTAAGAATCCCTGCTGTAAAGCACCCAGCATGCCGCTTGCTTCGAATAGTAGCATTCACGCACCCTAAAGCATTGCAAAATTCTATACGCAAATATTGTATTTCGAAAACAGTGATATGATTAATTATTATTAATAACTAGTGTAAAAGCCCGTCATAAGACGGGAATTAAATTCAAAAGCACCAATACCTAACGGAAATTTTACTTATTCAAAAGTATTTTTTAAAAACCACTGTGCATCACCATAGTACACGAACTACGTAGCAGCAGCGAGGATACGTATGTATATACGGAATCACACATTCTATAAATATATTTTGTGCACACCGTCATTTGCACATTCTTCTTTGGTAAGTGTTACTTTTTTTCGGGAGAGTACATGTAAGGGAAAAAAATACAATTAATATCTAACTTTCAACCAAAGTTGCATCCCTTAGCGTTACACACTGACAGAAACCTATGCTTCTCGGGGAGATGAAGGATAAGAATGATAATGACGACGGTTATGATGATGATGATGATGATGATTATAGTTGTTGTTATTATTATTATAAACTATTGTGAACTAGTAGAAAGCTCAAATAGAAAAAACAAACAACAACAAACATCAAACATAACATTTTTTTAAAATGTAATCACGTTTGACTAAGTATATCCCTGGTGTGGCCGGGGAAAAAAAACACTAGTGGAAAATGTTGAAAATGCACATTTTTGCATTATAAAAGTCAAAGATCAGACATAAGACCATACTAATATTGACTAGACCTTAAATCTCGTTTGTTATGATCTAAAACATCTGTGACACTATTTCATCTCACAGCTGGTAACGCTGAAGGCGCTGCCTGAAATATATGGAATGGAGGTTTCCGAAATCGATTGACCCGAAACCCGAAATTCCGCATGGAAAGGCCAAATAATTTTTCTTGCTCCGTGAACTTTATTGACATTCTCTATGCATCTGTGACTGAAGATTCTTTCCGTTTTATCTCCCTAATTGTTTATCTTTTATTACTTAAAATTTTTTTTTTTTAAATATGAATAGTGTAAAGAAAGAATGAAAACTCAAAGTTGGAAAGCCAAATATAGAATGTACGAAAACGGTTCAAAGATATAGATTATATTTACATTCATGAGGTATGATAACATACAGGAATGAGAGGAGAAAACATATCACAAGGTCTTTTATATTTGAATATGCGCTGTTGTGTAACCGTGACGGACCCTATGTCTAGGTCCAACGGGGCGCTTCGCCAAAAGAAAGTAACATTTTATTTTATTTAAAGGAGAAGAAATAAAAAGAGAAAGCCATGTACCTAACTACAGATCTGAACCCAGGGCTGTGTTCGGCAACTTCATCTTGCTTTCAGGAAAGCAAAATTATGCGGTCATTAAGCACGTTTACGTGCCCTAAACATTGTTAGTGTTTTCATATGTACTTCCACGGTCACATACAGCCGGACTTTTTTAAAATCCACTGCTTGTCTCTGCAAGTTATGATTCATTCATCATTCTCCATTGCACTCATTACGGATCTTGTTGTATGACTGTACGTGGTTGCCTTGCAGGAAAGGTAAAGGTAAAGGAACCCGTTACACGCCCATTGAGGCATATTGGGAATATGGTGTTAGGCCCATATTATCTTGACCGTCGGCACACGAGGGGTGATGTGGTCGGCATCACGCCGGCCGCCTTAACCTTCCCAGAGTAGCTCTGGTACCCATTTGGGGCTGGGTCGACCCAGGAGCCGTTTGTGGCCTAAAAATTTTTCCGCCTCATCTGGGGATCGAACCATAGACCACTGCGCTAGGAAGCCAGTGCACTAACCACTATGCTACCGCGGCTCCTGCCTTGCAGGAAGCTCGCACCAAACATACACATGCTCGTGCAGTGGGGGGAGGGGGGTTTCTGTGGCAGTATGTTTTACCTCATGATGGAATGAAAAACAAAATTACAAAAACACACAAATAGTAATACTTCTTACAAAGAGAAAGGACAAGAAAAACATGCGTTGCGGCCACAAGGCCTTCATCAAGGACAGACAAACAAGAGACAGGAGGGAAAGAAAGTGAGGATTAAGTGGAGAATATGAAACTACAGAAATAAGAGAAAAATACTCCCTTATGTGTTGTCACATGTTGGAGCAAAGATCGCTGCCCCTAAACCAGAAAGCGGAAGTGGATGGTACATTAAAAGCAAAACATACAAAATAATGAAAACAAGGACTGGAAAACAGAGTGAGGGAAAAGTGTTATTAAATATATATATATATATATATATATATATATATATATATATATATATATATATATATATATATATATATATATATATATATATATATATATATATATATATATATATATATATATATATATATATTCGTATATTTAAAATTTTATTTTATTTTTTTTTCCATTACATTTTATTATTATTATTATTATATATATATATATATATATATATATATATATATATATATATATATATATATATATATATATATATATATATATATATATATATATATATATATATATATATATATATATATATATATATATATATATATATATATATATATATATATATATATATATATAATTATTTGCGGTAGCATAGTGGTTAGTGCACTGGCTTCCTAGCTCAGTGGTCTATGGTTCGAACCCCAGATGAGGTATAATTTTTTTAGGCCGCAAACGGCTCCTGTGTTGACCCAGCCCCAACTGGGTACCAGAGCAACTCTGGGAAGGTTAAGGCAGCCGGCGTGATGCCGACCACATCACCTCTAGTGTGCCGATGGTCAAGAAAATATGGGCCTAACACCATATTCCCCAATATGCCTCAATGGGCGTGTAACGGGATCCTTTGCCTTCTTTTATATATATATAGGAGAGAAGTCAAGGGTGATCGCAGTCATAGCAGAAAGTCATAATTACCTGATGATGTTGCTAGCCTCATGAACAACCTCATATCAGTCGCCGTGTACGACATGCCTGAAGGTGCAGTAGTTCTATGCCTTCTTTGTTTCTTTAGAAACCCCCCGGGAGCTACAATAGCCGCAGGTTAGGATTGCACTTTTATAACCTTTTCCTTCGTTGTTCTATTGCTACCATTATACGTTGTTGAAAGATTCAACCTTTCTCCTTAGCTTTTCAAGTACCGGTAGCCTTTGTACTGGTTAAAACGCTTCTCTTACTACAACAGCCACTCCATCGATCCATTTTTCCAGTCTTTCTCGTGTTATAAAATACTTCTCTAGCGAAGAAGACATGTTAAGTTGATTGGTCTACTTGCGACCAGATTAAGTATCCAGTCCGTTTTATTCCCATCCTCTGTATCTCTCCGAGCACAGCCTTTTCCATTTCATGCTAAGTCCAGTTGCGTAACTACAATATAGAATGGGAGGCCTCCGTCCCCCAGATTAAGTGGTTCTCTCCTTTTATAATGGGGTCAACAACTCTAAGAAATACACGGCAAATCTATATAACAAATGTAACTGCTTACTTCATCATCATTACCCTTTAGTTCCCCCAGGACTATAGACCATCAACAGTGTTGTGTCAGGTCTTCCTGTCCTGTGACTTCAGCTCAAGGTCTTTACAAATCTTCTTTACCCATTTCGTTTATATCAAAGGAACAAAGGAAGCTGAAAGCATATATATGAAGATCATGGTCGATTCCGACCACTATTTTTATCCCGAGCCACTAGGTCATGCAGTCCCCAGTACGTGCCCGGTCCACCTCGGGCGGTAGTTACGCCACTGGCCAAGTCCCCAATCAAATTCTTCCCATGCCTTCTTTATTCTTCTTATTTCATTCTTCTACAAGTTATACCAGCGGGTTTTTTTTTTTTCTTTATCTTTCGTTTATTTATTATTTCGCGTTAAGATTCCCGAACATGAAAAGCTATGTGGGGATATTAACTTATTTTTATTTTATTATTATTATTATATTCTTGTTGTTGACTGCAATATTAAAAAAAAAAAAATTCATATAAGCTACAAATTCTATTTTGATTAGTAATCATAGAATTATCCAGAACGAGGTATGGAATCGATTTAGGCCACGATGTACAAAGAATACATTATCGTTGGATAAAGGTAATGCCAGAGTTCATCGCCGTGCTTTCTGGCGGAAAGAAAAGCATTGATGACTGGAGCAATTACATACTCCTGTGGAAGAAACATTGACTTAACACCATCCGGCGCCTAATACACCCAGTGTGTTTTGACTCACAAGCTGAGCGCCACCCAAGGAATAACTCTAGGAAGCCGTCCGCGCCTACAGTAAGTCAGATTGGCTTAGCGTTTAGGGCGTTTTGCTGTCGGGGCACAGTTACCTTGTTCTGGCATGAAACCTGGTAGCATCCAGCTCCAGTTTACCCAGCTGTAAATGGGTTCCTGACGCATCTCTTGAGTTAAGGAAGTCAAAGACAGCGAAAAAGAGAACTTGTCAACCCACCTCATAAAAAAGCTGAGACCTAGTATGGTAAAGTCTTTAACACTTTATTCCCCTACAGCAGTATATGCTATAGGACTTCCTTTACCCACCAACAACCAGCTCTCGTATCAATGGCTCACGTTGTATTTGGTAAAACAGTTTAACTCGTACACCAACAACCAGCTCTCGTATCAATGGCTCACAACTTTACCAATAACTCAAATCAGATTAGCTGCCATGCTTATTATTCGCTTTATCATTCTAATTTGCCAAGTTTAACGAAGTTTCCTTTGACCTGACAATTTCTGTGTCTATACAAATGCGATTCCTCTCTCTGTTACTTTCTCCTAATAACAAAAAAAAAAAGTTAGTTGCTTATCCTTTACAGGACGTGGCAATTAACCCCAGCTTTTATTGGCTGTTTGTGATTTTTCTAGGCAATTTTTTTCATTCAGTAGTTTGCCATTGCTTTCTGAACGGTACGGCGCTTATACCATTGTTAAAAATCCACACAAAGCGATCTGCTACCAAACCGCCCGCAGCAGGTTTCGAACCTGGTATATCTGGATTATGAAACTGCGTTCATATCCATTAGGCCACAGACGCCGACCCTAATAACAACAAATCATAAACACACCACTTTCCTATACGCTCCTTACAGAGCATGTGATCATCACTGTAACTGGACCCTGTGACGAAATCAGTCGTGCACTTTTTATAACTCTCGGGAGGGAGTTTTATTTAACATTTCCCGTAACAATAAAATCGTAACAATAAAAGGTAATTACACCGGTCAGCGGGTGATACGTTTATCTCTTGAGTCGCCTAGCCACATTTGTTAGAGACACTCTTTATTGACACAATATGGTCTCGTACGAGTGATGAATAGAATGCCATATTGTCTAAGATATCCATCTGGCGGAGGCACGAAAACCCAGGCGATAATGAGATAATAGCTTCATCCGGGCCATCCCTGTGTAATTGTTACAGACACCCTGTCTGGGGGGACAATATTGGAAGGTAGCATCTGGACATCAAATTAGTTCACAGAATTGTTTGTGAGTTGGCGGAAGTATTACAGCATTATAAAAAGAGGTCACGCGTGTAGTGGTTTTTGATGTTATTGTATGATTGTTATGTTACTTAGTGGACTGGATGAGGTCAGCTGTGAAGGCTCCTGAGATAAAAGTTTCTGTGAGTTACAGAAGGCCCTTCTGCTACCACTTACGACCTCAAACAGACCTATTCTGCTATAATGAATGTTAGCTACGTTAAAAGTCTAGGGTACTGAAATGTAATGTGTAGGTAGTAAAATACACAGACACACACATGTAAATTCTAAGTCTAATAATAATACTAAACTCTATAATACACTGAAATAACACTGGCTGTTAAAGTTTACGTTTAAAAATTTTTTTTTAAGTTTAGAAGTCCTGAACCAATAGTTTCTTTTGGTCAGAACATATGAAATGATAGGTATTTATCAATGAAATGCATATATATATTGCATAATCAAATATAACTTTTGTACATAGGTATATTATTACAATGATTAATATTAATGGTATCTACACTGTCTTGGGAAAACTAGCACTGGATGTTTAGTTGGGGTGGTGTCATCATGCCCAATCTATGGTTACAAAGTTCATAGTCCTTGACATATCTTCTTCTTCGATCCTTAACCACCGACCGTCAAAGCAGTCAGTGGCCATCACGCCTAGTGGCGTCTTGTAGGGCAACAACAAATTGATTCCACTTTGCACGGTCGGTGGCCATCCTTCGTACAGTGCCCCAACTCTGGTTCATTCTTTGCATCTCAGCCTCCACAGTCCTCCGCCAAGTTGTTTTTGGTCGGCCTCTCCTTCGCTTTCCTTCAGGGGTCCAAAACATAGCTGTTCTTGTGATGGCATTGGGGTCTCTTCTGAGGACATGACTAACCCAGCTCCAGCGTCTGCCAGCTATGATGGTGTGCATGTCCTCTTGCTTGCTACGAGTAAGCAAATCTTGGTTGGTGATGGTATTCGGCCAAAAGATACTTACTTACTTACTTAGTCGTTCCCCTTCTACCGTGAGGTGTAGAGGTTTGGAAGAGAGAGCGCCAGACCATTCTATCAGCTGTCTTCTTCCTGGCCTGGTTCCATTCTAGTCCTCGGTCCTTCAAAGATTGTCTAATGTTGTCCTCCCAGCGGACTCTGGGTCGTCCTGGAGGTCTGGATCCCTGGCTCTTTGTTTCCCATGCTTGTCGTGGTAGCCGATCTTCTCCCATTCTGCAGACATGGCCAAACCATCTTAGTTGGGACTGTTCTATTTGGGTCTGCAGCGGATGGGATTTTAGGCCTTGACGGATCGTCTGGTTGCGGACCATGTCTCTTCTTGTTACTTCAACCACTTTCCTCAGATACTTCATTTCTGAGGTTTGGATCTGGCTTTTGTGGGGTTGTAGTCATTGCCCACGACTCGCATCCATATGTCAAGACTGGGACATAGGTGGAGCGGTATACAGCCATCTTCGTTTTCTTACCAACCTCTTTCTTGCTGAGGAATCCACGATATATGGCCTGAAAAAGTCTCCCAGCCGCTGCTTTTCGAGTGGCCAACTCTTCTTTGATGCCTCCCTTTCGGTCTATAATAGCTCCGAGATATTTAAAGTGGTCGACCTGCTCCAGGACCTGTTCTCCCAACTTAATCTGATGTTTTCTTTCTTCTCGTGATATCACCATGGATTTTGTTTTAGAGCTGCTTATGACCATCCCTCTCTTCGGCCAAAAGATGCGGTGAATTTTTCTTAGGCATGTTGTGTGAAAAGAGGACAATTTTGACATTTCCTTCTCTGTGACTCTCCAGCATTCCGCACCATAGAGAAGCACAGAAAGCACGCAACTCTGGTATAATCTTAATTTTGTGCTTGTGCTGTATTGGGAGGACTTCCAGATGTTATTTAGGCTAAAGAAGGCTGTTCTTGCCTTATTCATTCTGATGTTGATGTCTTTGCCTGCCCCACCGTCTGGTGTTACTATGCTTCCTAGGTATGTGAAGGTATCTGTCTGTACCAGTTGCTGATTCCTTACTGATATGGGCTCAGGGTTGCTCACATTGAGCGTCATGACCTCAGACTTCTTTAAATTGATGTTCAAGCCCACCTGCTGGCTAATTTTATTAAGTCTATCCGTTTTTTCCTGGATGTGTTGATGTGAATGTGCCAGCAGTGCAATGTCATCTGCATATTCCAGATCTTCCAATGTAGAAAATGTAGTCCATCTTATTCCTCTTGGACTGCCCTCTGTTGTCTGGCGCATCACCCAGTCTATGACTGTTAAAAATAGAGTGGTTGATAAGGGGCATCCCTGTCGTACTCCTGTCTTCACCTCGAAGGTTAGGTTGCTCTGCCCAACACTACACGTAAAGTTGGCATAGAGGCTTTTTATGATTGACACTATGCAGCTTGGAATTCCATAAGCCCTCAGTATTTTCCATAAACTGTCCCAATGTATGCTGTCAAAAGCCTTTTCAAAATCAACAAAATTTATGTAAAGCTGTCTTTGCCATTCTGAGCACTGCTCTATAATGTTCCTGAGAGTGAATATATGGTCTACACATCTTCTGTTCTTTCTAAATCCTGCTTGTTCTTTCCTCAGTTTGTAGTCTACTGCCTTTGAAATTCTCTGTATAATTATCCTGCCTAGTATTTTGCTGGGAACTGAGAGAAGAGTGATTCCTCTCCAATTATTGCAATCTGCAAGATCTCCCTTCTTGGGCAATTTGACAATTATTCCTTTCTTCCACTCTGATGGTGTTGTCCCCGTTTTCCACACTTGTGCAAATAGTGGTTCTAATAGTTCTGCTGCTAGCTCAGGGTCTGTCTTAAATAGCTCTGCATTTAAGTTATCATGGCCCGGAGCTTTACCGTTCTTTAACCCTTTGATTGCTGTGATGATTTCTTCTTTTCGTGGAATGTCTGTATTTACATCTAGATCGTTTTCAGCCTCAGGAACATTCAATTGTGTCTCTGGTATTTCCTTGTTCAGCGTTTCTCTGAAGTGCTCTGCCCATCTTGTTTCCTGTCCCTCTGCTGTCTTGATGAGATTTCCTTGCTTATCCCTTACTAATGTAACATTGTTTGCACCTTGTTTTCCGCTGATGAATTTAGTTATTTTGTATGGGGCCCACTTGGCAGCCATGTGGTTCGAAAGGTCTCCACAGCACAGTCTCTGTTCTTGCCACTTCAACACTGGCAACACCAGCCCCCGAAGCTGCTTCGACACTGGCAACACCAGCCCCAGAAGTGGGCTCAGTCTCCAAAAACCGTAGGGCATAGTCCCTCACCGACGTGAACGATGCTGTAGGCTCCTTGATGATCATTTCCTTTGCAAGCTTTCTTAGTAGATCATCTCCCAGGCAAGCAGTAAACTGGTCACGAAGAAAGGATGGCTCCAAAGGAGTGACGTTATTCTGCCTTTGTGCCCTTACAACACTTTCAAACACCTCGTGAATGCGATGGGAGAATTCCCAAAGAGACTCCCTTGCACCTTGCCGGGTAGAGTAGAACGCGGCCATTACTTCTGGGATGCTCCGACGCTCCCCATACACCCTAAGAATGGAATGATTCTGGGTCATCATCATCAGCCTGAATCCTCAGCTCCCTGCGGACACTTGGGGTCACACTGTCAAGAATAACATCTGCCTGGTCCTCTTTACTCATCATCCCTACTCTCCAGGCAGCTCTCACCTCTCTGACATATTCCTCGGCCGTAGGACCCGTGCGCTCCCCAAAGCACCGCACCCTCTTGTGAGTAGGTACCACGATGTACTGCAGTCGTTGTGGTTGACGATTTAGCCCTACTACAGGGTCATCCACCTCAGCCACATCTTCGTTATCAGTTCTACTAGCAGCGCGTGTGTTGCGTGCCGCCATCTTGTTGCTAGTAGAGTTGACTAGAAATCTTGACAAACTGGATGATCCCGTCCCTCGCCTTGCACTGAACTGGGTGTTCTATTGTTAAGTCTGCTGCTGAGAGGGTTGCAAGCAACCAATAATTGCAACCCCTGTCAAACGATCCTTTATAAATTTTCTTGGTGCACGGGTCTGGGCTATGTGACAGCGCCATCTTGAGGTCTGTCGTTCTAGGCGCTGGCCCCATCTGGTCAGTCATATTGTCTCTGTGGTTTAGTGCCTTTTGATCACGTTATCTTCAAGCAGATTTATTACAAGGCCATAATAAGCCTACGAATTAGTTGTGTTTTTGCTCTAGTTGTGTAAATCTGTGTTTTCATGCATTCTGGAGCAATAATCGCGTGTGTTATCTGTGTGGCGCAGATTAATCCGCGTAGCGCGCAGTAAATTGAGTTGTTAGGCCAGGGCTTATAAAAAGGGGTAGCAAGCGGCGAAACCGGTCTATGTTTGAGAGAGCCGCCCAGTGAGAACAGACTAAGAAGACACACAAGAGCCAAGCTGTAAATGCCTTGAGCACACAGTCTATGAACACTGACTGGGTGTTCGTTTGATTGTTTGTTGGATTGTTTGTTTGGTGTTCGGTTCTGTTCGGTAGAATTAAATGTTGATCTGCATAAGGCTTTGGGTTGCTTGAATTGTTAAGTCTGCTGCTGAGAGGGTTGCAAGCAACCAATAATTGCAACCCCTGTCAAACGATCCTTTATAAATTTTCTTGGTGCACGGGTCTTGGGTGTGAGGCATACCCCTAGCGCCCCTGTCACATTACCTTCACATCTTGTAATGCATGTCTCCATCTGCCGTTAACCATGATGTGGTCTATCTGGTTTCTGTCCCGACCATTTGGTGATTCCCATGTTAACTTGTTGTGACAGGGGCGCTAGGGGTACCTCACACCCAAGACCCGTGCACTAAGAAAATTTATAAAGGATCGTTTGACAGGGGTTGCAATTATTGGTTGCTTGCAACCCTCTCAGCAGCAGACTTAACAATTCAAGCAACCCAAAGCCTTAAGCAGATCAACATTTAATTCTACCGAACACCAAACAAACAATCCAACAAACAATCAAACGAACACCCAGTCAGTGTTCATAGACTGTCTGAAAAACAATAAATAAAACAATGTCTAAGTGAACATCAATAGCATGGATAATAACACTTACCATACAGAAAACATGCGCCCACCTGATATCATCAACTATCTCACACACTCATGCGTGTCGTCCAATGCGACTAGTATGGTGTTGTGCATGAGGCTGGCAATCGCACCGGGTAACATAGGTTGCTACCGAAACCACTACTGCAAGAGCATCTGAATGCTTCATGCTGAGGCAAACCACACCGGTGGCCCCATGCTCCCTCAGGAGCGGAGAAGAGAAATATACATCTGGTACGCCCACGTGCTCTCACAAACCATTGTTCACACAACAATAATAATCAACTGGACATAAAATAATATTCTTCAATACATGTACAACAAATAATCTCAATAATGAGAATTAACCACCACCTCACAACTGGTCTATCTCAATATTCGTTACTGCATTCTGAAGCATGTCGTATGTGACGACTCGTGCGGCTGGGAATCTCATCGCATGAAACACATTATTACAGGAACCACCACTGTAATAGCATAAAAATGCTTCTGTTGGCTTGTGGTGGACACCAGCCGCATTGGTGTTTCCATGCTCCACCAGGAGCAAACAGAGAAACACCTGTCTTAACAAAGGAGTGGCCTCGCGCTCTCCAGAAATCTAAATACATATTCTCACCTCACAGTAACCCATTAAATATACAGTAGAATTATCAATAAACGTGAAATACACTAAATTACTCTTACATAAAGAATACAATATAATTATTCTCGACTTAAGCCAAACTGGGACTAAATACACAACGTGTCGCTCGGCATAACATATTATAGGTTTACCACGCGGAGCGTGTTTAATCAGACTCGCTATCGCCGCCTTTTATCACCACGAGGCTACTATCTTGCGATCGTTAATCTTATCTAAATTTCCAGTGGAATAGCCTTTCTGAAGAATGAAATAATCGCTCTTAAACTCTCACATCTATCTACCTATCTGTCCCATTAAACATTAAAATAGCCACATCGATATAATTTCAGAATCCTAGAAAACTAATGCTAATTTAAATTAAAACTCACGTGCTCAAGGCATTTACAGCTTGGCTCTTGTGTGTCTTTGATGCGTGATGCCATATGATGATGGATGGTATCCGCATGTCTGGTTTTGTGTAGTGTGCAGATGTGTTCAGTCAAACAATGTTCATACAAAATAACAGGGCAATCCACATAGGACGTCAGTAAACTCACGACGTATAAAGTCAATGATGCTTGTAATAGCTAGACGTTTTTCTGTATCATTTATTGTGGACGCCACAGTGACAAAATGTATACGCGAATATGTAGGTACATCAGACAGTCATTATCACAGCAACAATGTCAATATAGCAATGGACGGTAGACAGCATCATAATAAAGGTGATTCACAGACATGTCAATACATTATAAGGCTGTAATGTAGTCGGGAAAATTCTCCATCCCTTTCTATCTTAGCCAGAAGGTAACCAGATGTATGAGATCAGTTCACTCTCCTTAATCTGACTTCAGCAAGACAGACACGTCTGCCGAAGTATAAATAATGTCCTCAAAAATATCCTCTAGTTAACAAAGGTTTTCCAAGCCTAGTTCATTTAACAAAGTAGCAAGTAATGGTCCTTGGGACATGCATCAACCGATGCAGTACAATACAGCGACATGTGAGCTGGGAAAACATCTCGTGACGACGACTTTCGAAGACAGGCTATGAATCGAAATCGCTCACGACCAAAAATCGATAGAGTTAATGGAAAGTCAATTTACCTTGCCTTCAGGAAATACACAGAAATATTATGCCTCCCGGCATGTGCAAATACACTAGAGGTATTATCTCGAATAAACGAAATATCCATAAGAGGACTTTCACATTCCTGACAGAACAAAAAATAGCGGAGATCCTCTTTCAGCGAGGCATCTTTCTCGCCATTCAAATCGCTCACTCCACTGGTGGGCGGAAATCGATCGACCAAGAAGCAAGACCAGTCATGCGCAGTCCAGCGCAAAATGACCACAGCTCAAAACTTAACTGCATTCAATACCAACGCGAGAAGACAAATGCTTACCGAGAAAAGTGAATATAAATTTCAAGCAGTTGTTGCCCTTGCGTTATAAAATAGATATTGTAATAAAACGATGTTGCGAGAATTTCTCACGCAACATATCACCACCTCCTCCCGATAAAAAAAATGTGGAACATATTTTTTTTTAAATATCAAAGAGCATGCGATAAGCGGCTCAAAACGCACGAATTATGCGCTGATAATTAATTAAATTGCCTAACATGAGGCTAAATATAGAGTGTCTGGTGAGGATATACCTGATGCGTGATGCCATATGATGATGGATGGTATCCGCATGTCTGGTTTTGTGTAGTGTGCAGATGTGTTCAGACAAACAATGTTCATACAAAATAACAGGGCAATCCACATAGGACGTCAGTAAACTCACGACGTATAAAGTCAATGATGCTTGTAACAGCTAGACGTTTTTCTGTATCATTTATTGTGGACGCCACAGTGACAAAATGTATACGCGAATATGTAGGTACATCAGACAGTCATTATCACAGCAACAATGTCAGTATAGCAATGGACGGTAGACAGCATCATAATAAAGATGATTCACAGACATGTCAATACATTATAAGGCTGTAATGTAGTCGGGAAAATTCTCCATCCCTTTCTATCTTAGCCAGAAGGTAACCAGATGTATGAGATCAGTTCACTCTCCTTAATCTGACTTCAGCAAGACAGACACGTCTGCCGAAGTATAAATAATGTCCTCAAAAATATCCTCTAGTTAACAAAGGTTTTCCAAGCCTAGTTCATTTAACAAAGTAGCAAGTAATGGTCCTTGGGACATGCATCAACCGATGCAGTACAATACAGCGACATGTGAGCTGGGAAAACATCTCGTGACGACGACTTTCGAAGACAGGCTATGAATCGAAATCGCTCACGACCAAAAATCGATAGAGTTAATGGAAAGTCAATTTACCTTGCCTTCAGGAAATACACAGAAATATTATGCCTCCCGGCATGTGCAAATACACTAGAGGTATTATCTCGAATAAACGAAATATCCATAAGAGGACTTTCACATTCCTGACAGAACAAAAAATAGCGGAGATCCTCTTTCAGCGAGGCATCTTTCTCGCCATTCAAATCGCTCACTCCACTGGTGGGCGGAAATCGATCGACCAAGAAGCAAGACCAGTCATGCGCAGTCCAGCGCAAAAATGACCACAGCTCAAAACTTAACTGCATTCAATACCAACGCGAGAAGACAAATGCTTACCGAGAAAAGTGACTATAAATTTCAAGCATTTGTTGCCCTTGCGTTATAAAATAGATATTGTAATAAAACGATGTTGCGAGAATTTATCACGCAACATATCACCACCTCCTCCCGATAAAAAAAAAATGTGGAACATATTTTTTTTTTTAAATATCAAAGAGCATGCGATAAGCGGCTCAAAACGCACGAATTATGCGCTGATAATTAATTAAATTGCCTAACATGAGGCTAAATATAGAGTGTCTGGTGAGGATATACCTCAACAGAAAAATAAATATGTCTCAAAAAATATTCAGATCGGGGAGGTGTCACCAACACACATCACGTTAGCATGTAAACACAATATACGTATGCAAGTTACCATAATCATCATTAAACAGCATACTCTAATATTGTCTTTAAAAATGGATGTACAAATCTGATAGGAAAATTTAAATTAGTACATTATTTGGCATGTAATGACATAAGTACATAGTAAAGTTAAACTACATGACGATCCAGGACATATGCTCTGGCATTCCGAGGGTAAGTACACAATCTAGAACTCGTCATGCTTGATACTAGTAAGGTAAGTCCTCAGCTCATCAATGACATTCTGAGAAAGTACAAGCATTATAATGCTAATTAATAACTAATATGCTTCATAAGGTACAATACATTATTAATAATTGTGGCTGTTTAGTAAACTAACGGCCCTTATATTAACCACTCAGTCCTCCTCTATCATCTTAAAAAACGAACAGAAGAAGATGATAACAAAGCACGATAGTGTGTACATATAAAGTGAGTACAGATGTGCTAATCTATTGTAGTAATATAGGTGTGTTATGACTCTGTAATATATAGGAATATAGGACAGAAGTATTAGTTGGAGTCATGTGGGCATCTAGACAAAATGTCAGCCATCACATTATCCGCACCACGGATAGCTCGTACCGTGAAGTGAAAAGGTTGAAGAGCTATAGCATATCGAGTGGATCTCGAACTCTTCAAATTCTTAGTCTGAATAGCTGTAAGAGCTTTCTGATCAGTCTCTAGAATGAAATGTGCGCCCAGGAGGAATCTTTGTAGTTTTAGAATTGACCAAACCATCGCTAACAACTCACGGTCTAAAACCGAGTAGTTCCTCTCTGCCGCATTTAGTTTTCTAGAAATGTACATAACAGGATGCAGAGTATTTGCATATTCTTGCATCAGTGCTGCTCCAATCCCAGTGGATGAAGCATCACTCCGAAGAACAAAAGTCCTATCAAGAGTAGGTAATCTTAAGATGGGAGGAGAAGAAAATATATTCTTGATTTGGTCTAGTGAAGATTGGCATTCTTCAGACCAACGGACCAGATTAGGCGAACCTTTCTTCAACAATGTTGAGAGAGGTGCCATGATCGAAGATAAATTTGGAATAAATCTCCCATAAAATTGAATTAAACCTAAGAGACTCCTAACTTGTTTCTTCGTTTTAGGAACAGAGATGTTCAGTATTTTGGAAGTATTGTGGTCTTCTGTCTTCAAGAGACCATGACCAACACGATGACCCAGGAAAGAGATTTCACCAAAACCAACAAAAGCTTTAGAAGGTTTTGCTGTCAAATTATTCTCACGTAGAGTGGACAGTAAGTCATATAACCCTAAATAGTGATCTTCCCAGGTATCACTGAAGAGACAGATGTCATCTAAGTATGCGATGACATCCGAACGATGTGACAGAATTCGACGCATCATGCGAACGAAAGTGGCAGGGGCGTTCATGAGACCAAAAGGCATAACATTCCATTGAAATAGACCCCTAGGTGTAGAAAAAGCAGTAAGAGGTTTGGCATGCTCTGCTAAAGGCACTTGCCAATAACCTTTAGACAAGTCAAGTTTAGTGAAGAATCTAGAATTAGAAAGTCTAATCAGTAGATCTTCTAACAAAGGCATCGGTTCAGCATCGAACTTTGTGACCTGATTCAATTTGCGATAATCAACGCAAATTCGTATGTTCTTATCCTTCTTCCGGACAATAACCATGGAAGAAGAATATGGTGAAGTCGATGGTTCAATTATATTTAATTGAATCATTTCATCCAATTCCTTTTCCACCTGCGACTGAAAGTGTATAGGAATAGGATACGGCCTAACCCTAATTGGATTATTGTCGGTAAGAATTATGTCATGTTCTATGACATCTGTGTGTCCAGGAATGTCAGTGAGAACATCCTGAAATGTTTGTAACATCGACAAGTCTCGTCGATGTTCGTCACCAGAAAGATTAGGAGAAACAGAAACGTTTTTCCAAGATTCCGTGGAATGTAATGGAACCACTGGAAGGGGAAGGTTGACATCAGAGAAGGTAGCTTCCTCATCCTGTATGACAGACAGGGATGAATAATGACCGTGAGGTGCAGGAGCATCATCCGTTGCCTGGAAAATAGGCAGCAAATAGTCCGGACGTTCGTGAAATTCCGAAAGCATGTTTATGTGGAAAGTTTTATGCTTTCCATCAATATCGACCACATAGTCAACATCGGAAACCCGAGAGACTATTGCATACGGACCTTTCCATGCAATAAGAAGTCTATTTTCCCTACTGGGGAGTAGGACGAATGCTTTGTCACCTGGACAAAGTTGTCGTAGACATCTATTCTTGTTAGCAAACTGCCTTGCCTTCTCTTTAGCAATTTCTGATGAAGCAGTTGCTAGCTTACATGCCTCAATGATCTTTTGTCTAAGAGCAATGACATACTCATATGAGGATTGAGTTTCATCGCTAATATCATCGGCAGTGATGAGATCGTGTAATAAAGACATAGGGCCGCGTGGACGCGCGCCAAAGACAAGTTCGAAGGGAGAAAATCCTGTGTGTTCATTAGGGACTTCTCTATAGGCAAAGAGAGCCGCGGGTAAAACCCTGTCCCAATCTTGAGGATGATCTTCAGTTATCTTACCAAGCAAAGTCTTGAGCGTTCTATTCAGACGCTCAACTAACCCATTAGACATAGGATGGTAGATACTACTGAGAGATCGTTCAATATGTAAGGTAGACATTACCTGTGACATAGTGTCAGATATGAGTTGAGTGCCATGGTCTGACAATATTTCTCTGGGGAACCCCAAGCGAGAAAATATCAACCAAAGAGCATCTGCGATATCTGTAGTAGATATGCTCTTAAGAGGAATAGCCTCTGGCCAACGTGTGCACATATCGACACATGTAAGGATAAACTGATGTCCTCTGGCCGACTTGACCTTAAAAGGGCCAATAATATCTATGGCCATTTTCTGGAACGGCCGAATAGGAATGTCAGCAGCCTGGATAGGCGCAGCATGTCGTGGTCCTCTAGATTTGACCTCCTGACATACCTTGCATGATCGGCAGTAAATACGAATGTCCTTATTGACAAAAGGCCAAAAGAAAGCCGCAAGGACTCTCGACTTCGTACGGGCAAAACCCATATGTCCAGCACATTGCGAGTCATGAGCATGTTGCAATATTTGCACTCTCATGCTCTTGGGAACAAGAATTTGCGAATGTGCCGACGTAGTCGAATCTTGTACCATACGTACAAGTACGCCGTTTCTCATTGCAATCCAAGATTTTCTATTTGTATCCTGATTCGGATCACCTTTCTTCGCAAGAATGAAGAATTTTTTTAAAGAAGGATCTTCATCTTGCAATTTTATGAAAGAGTCACGAGTAATCACTAAGTGACTATCTTGGCTATCAAGAGACAAGCATTGCACACTCCATGATTTCAAGCTAACTCCGTGAATACGACCAATAATAAGGTCCGCAATAGGATTAGGTAAGAGACAAGCATGCACATCTCCAGTAAAGAAAGAAGTGCAATGCATCCAATCGTAGAACAGCAGAAAACACGGATGTCAATCAACGTCCTAAAGTGCGAAGCTCCAACGATGATGGCACATCTGAACTGCTTCCACTGCTAACACGATGGTACTGAGCTTCTGACATACTGTGTGTTGAGTTGTTTCGGCACTTGACCTTCTAATCCAAAAGTAAGTTGATGGAAATCGGTACTTGGCCTTCTTCAGAAAACAACCCGTTTCAACCGGCACTTGACCTTCACAAAAAACGACAGCACTGGAACCTTGACAGCAGCAACTTGCTTGACTTGCGTAAAAGATAACAGCAGTCCGAGTTATCCGGCAACATGTAACAACGCCGGGTACTGTCAAATTCTTGTTTCCGTCATAAAAATTGAAATTTTGACTTTTACCGGGCAACGCCGAGTACTTTGAAAATTTTTGAAGATGTGACTGTCTTGAA